>QEPC01003390.1:1237322-1305819 GCA_003113815.1 Sphenodon punctatus
TTTGAAGGAGCGGAGGGAGGAGGCAAGGCGAATGTGGGCAGGGAAGGAGTTCCAGGCATGGGGGGCAGTGAGGGAGAAGTGTCGAAGGCGGTTAGGCGAGCAGGAGAAATGAGGGAGAGTGAGGGAGGGGACAGAGGAAGAGCGGAGAGTGGTGCTTTGGTACCACTCACAAGTATACTATGGCCACAAATGCTTCTTTCCTCCCCACCACCAACTACCACTTCCTCCCTGCACAGATGACATTCTTGGCAGAATGCAAGCAATGCAGTAAGCAATGGGAAAAGGGGGCGTGGACAAAGTGCTCTTTGCTACCTAGCATTTCCATAGCGCTGATGTGGCTCATAAAGTCCTAAGAGCCAAAGCAGCAGGGGTACAAGACAAGTTAGAATGGGTTTAATTGTACTGGGCAAAGCTGAGCAATGACAGCTCTAGGAATAGAGGGGAGACAAGTGCCCAGACACTGTTTGTAGTGTGCGCTGCCTTTTCTTATCCTTACCCGGTTTTCGAGTGGGAGCGCACTTGCACTACTCTGTTCCTACCGCGCAAGCGCAGACGCTAGACTAAGAAGCCCACCAGAGACCGCTAAAAGCAAAGGCCTCCCAACAACCACAGAGAAATAGGGTGAAGGAATGGGCGGGGCTACACCAGACAACGCACGCGTGGGCGGAGCTAAGCAGAGAGAGCGAGAGGCGGCAGGCGCGTGACCATGACGCTATTGAGGTCAGAGTTTATGTAGATCCCGGAAGTAGGTGAGTTTTTGGTGGCGGACTGGGTAAGCGGAGTCGGACAGGTTCCTTGAGCAAAGGCAGGTGGGGGGTGGGCGACCGGACAGTATGGCGACCTTTATCTCGGTGCAGCTGAAGAAGACCTCGGAGGTGGATCTGGCCAAGCCACTGTGCAAGTTCATCCAACAGACCTACGGGGCGGGGGAGGCGCAGGCCGCTCATTGCGCCGCGGCCGAGGAGCTCCACAAGCTGCGTAAGGGCGCGCTCGGCCGCCCGCTCGACAAGCACGAAAGCTCGCTCGAGACGCTCATGAGGTGAGGAAGGGCGCGCGCGCCCGCACGGGCGCACTGCGGGGCGGGAGGCCGCGAGGGGTGGGTGCGGGGCGGCGGGAGGGAGGTAGAAGGGGGAGGGGGGCTACACCCATTTCCTCAAGTCAGACTGGGGTCGGGTTCTCCCCAAGCAGCTGTTCTTGTAAAGCGCTGAGCAGCAACGTCTTGAGTCTGTCCCAGCCTGTGCTTGCCCTAGTGCTCCTTTCCTCTGTCGGCTTGTCCCCCTCTCGGGGGAAACTTTCGCTGTGAGTGTAACTCCTGCTGACCTCACCCCGGGGTGCCGTGTATCCTGGCTCCACTCTCTGGCTCCCCCAACTGATCCTACCTGGTGACTTGCAAGCTGCTTAATCCTGAAGCGAGTTACACACTGTCATTACTGCCCGCCCCTATGCTAATGCCTTTTGCCGTTTCTTTTAAAGTTTTGAAGCTGCCAGTTACTTTCGCAGCGATGAGAACAGGTTTTGTTGCTTGAAGATGACTTAGAAAACCACTTCCATAGTAGATTTAAGCCAGTGGTCCTACTAGCTCAAGATCCCATCTCTGCAGTTTGTCTGTGGTGCAATTAAGGAGTGGCTTATCACTTGTACACACCCAGCTTCTAGCAGTCAGATGTTCAGAGACACCTTGAATATGAGAAGAGATTTGCCGTGACTGTTGCCCTTGCCAAAATGAGAGCACATAACTTCCTGCACGTTGTGAATGATGGCTTTGAATTTAGTAGGAGTTGTAGGGCGTATGGTGGCTTGCAGCTTTGGGGCTGTGTTTGTACTAGCTATGTCGTCTCCTTTAAAAACCATCTTTAAATTGGCCATTTTAAATGATTAAGGCGTTTTAAGCTAAGAAGTTGATGTTTCAATGCCTTTAGCATTGCTCCCACTAGGAAGCAAGTATTTTTCTAGGAAAGATATTGCTGAAATTTTTCCAGTGCTACTTAAGGTGTTGTCCTTTTAACCTTAAAATCAATAAGAATGGAATGTTTACATTGATTGACACTTATACCCCGTCCTTCCCCGAAGGCTCAGGGCGTTTTACAAAATACTATTAAAAGACATTTAAAATACAGGTTCCCCCCCACCCCCAAAAAACCCCAATACGCTCCAACCCCCCAACCACCACTAGCCACCTAATCCCTATCCCCACCCACCAAATGCTTTACCAAGAAGAAAAGTTTTACACTGCCTCCAAAAGATGCTCGGGTCCCGACTCAGATGGACCTCCAGGAGGAGAGAGTTCCACAACATCAGGCAGCAACCAAGAACTCCTTCTGCACGCTCCTGTCAAACGAACAAGAGTAACGGGGAACCCACGAGGTCACCCCCGGCTGACTGCAGGGACCATGACGGAGCATGGTAGGATAGGAACTCTTTTGGATACGTAGGTCCTAGGCTGTTGAGGGCTTTAAAGGTCAAAACCAGCACCTTGAATTGTGCCTTCAAAACTATAGGGAGCCAGTGCAGACTCGGGAGCCTGCACTGTGTAATGTGCTCCCAGCGACCATTTCCCGGAAGGACCATTTTGCTGCATTCTGCACCAGCTGCAGCTTCCAAACTGTCATCAAGGGCAGCCCAACTTAAAATTTGTACTTCCAACTAATGCTGTGTGCATGTGCGTACACACCCACAAAATAAGTGCTGCTCCTAATGAATCCATTCATACTGCAATTACCACTATAATATTACACTTATCTGCTGAAATAGTTAAATGTACAATTCTTTGCAAGTTAACACTGCTGTAAGAATGGCTAGTGTGAATTTGGGGCAAGAACAGCCAGGAGCGCCTCCCTGTGGGTACTGTCCCTTAGCCTTGTTCATACAACAAGAGCTTGCAGGGAGGCTTTCTCAGTTTCTGTCCCGTTGCTATGGAACTCCCTTCCCCTGGAGGTTCATTTTGAGCCTGGGGCGCAGGCTTCCAGAGGCAGTGTAACTCTTTTCTGTTTGAAAAGACATTTGGTAGGCAGGAATGGGGGATTGAGATGACTTTTGGATAGGAGTGTGGGGGGTTGGGTATGGGAACTGGGGAGGTGCGAGCGGCCCTGAGTCTTTGGAAAAGGGCTGTGCATAAATTTAAATAAATAAACTTATGCCCAGCACCAAGCTTGAGCTGTCATTGAGTGGTGTAACTGCTAACTCATCTTTCTGGCAGCTAAGATCATTCTGAAATGATTGCGCTTTCTCCATAGTGTAAACATGCCCTATATGTGCCAGACTCCTTCTTTTTAGTGATGTGATTTGAAACATCTTTTTGATGCAGAACTGTTAATGCACATCTGAGAGGAATTTCCAAGTTTGTACTGTTCAAAGCATTGCTTAGAAAAGGAAAGAAAACTTGTCAGGCTATTACAGGGGAATAATCTGCAAATGAAACCTCTAATTACGATTATTGACCGATGACAATGTCTTGACTTTAAAAGATCCTGTAATGATTCATTCTCATGATACGCAGCAAGAGGAACAGGTCCATGAGGAAATAAAGTTTAGGCCCCATACGCATGCTCTCAAATACTACAGATGGCTGAAAATATATGAATTTAAATAAAGCTATGATAACATTGACAGAACTTTTGGTGAAAAGTTGATGCCATTTTCCAACCATGTGTAGTAAATGCCAGCATAGCATACTGATCCCCAACAGTATCTTCCTGCATGTACAAACACGACCTGACAGTGAAGAATCGCAGGGGGATCGTGCAAGACTGGGTGACTGGGCATCTAAACAGCAGATTAAATTTAATTTGGACAAGTGCAAAATGAGGCATATAGGGAAAAACAATCCAAACTTTATCTACACGATGCTGTATTCTAAATTAGGAGTTACCACTTGGGAAAATGACCTTGGGAGTCACTGGACAATACGTTGAAGTTGTCTGATGGCACTGCCTCCTTTGCAGTGCGACAAAAGCCTGGTTAACCTTTGAAACTCTTGACAGATAGAAAAATAACTTCCAGTTGCATCTCAAGATCCAGGATGTATACTCCTAATGTGAATGTACATGGGGAATAATGAAGGCAAGTTGCCAAATAGAGAGAGCAACCATTTCAAAAGGTTAGGATACAGGATTTTCCCGTGGGGCACGGGCTGCGCAGCGTTTGCCTCCTGGAGACATTTGCCGGGGTGGGTACTGCACATATTGTCCCATGGGAAAGCACCCTTGGTCTGAAGGAGGCTGTGGAACTGAGAGGAACTGGCTGCGAGCGCTACAAAAAGGACTAAGACTGAGTAGGCAGCCAGGAGGCTTGGTGATGTGCTGAGGTGGAGTTATAGCTAGCCAGAGAGTAGGACTTGGCTTGACCAGAAGAGGCTGGGAATTAGAGCTAGAAGGATCAGAAAGTTACACGGGAGCAACTGTATCTTCCTGGACCTTCATCTTCCTGGATTTTGTAAACTGAGCCAAGCAGCCCTCATCTATCACATTTGGATGGGAAGCTAACAAAAAATGAGAAGCAGCTGTATTTGGGCTAGGAGTGAATTTACTCTGCTATATCTCTGGCCTTCTGCAAGGCTAACAAGGCTGTGAGAAGATCAAGCGTCTCCACCCTGACTGTGGTCCCAGCGGGTATGGAAGAGGCAGCTAACGGTAGCAGCAGCGACAGTAAAAGTAACAGGAGGGTTGGTGACGGTGGCAGTGGACCCCAGGGATGTATACTGACTCGGGGCAGGCAATGGCGCTGGAGTTGGGGGCAGACTGTGCTCAGTACCCCCCCTTGGCCGGGGACAGGATTCATGCATCCCCTCCTCCTGTGGACTTCGCTGCTGGGGTTTTTTGTGAGCACCCCACCCCTCCCTTTGAAGATGCTGGTTGGGATTTCTCGGTGCCGCCTAGTTGGGACCTTATGCAGGGTGTTGGGGAATGCGCCCTGCCTATTGTCAGCTGGGGCAGGAGTTTGGTGTCTCCCCTCCCTGGCAAGGGGCAAGGCTGGAGGAGCCCGGCTTCTGGGTCGCTCCCTCAAGGGCAGGGAGCGACCGGCAGCTGTGCCAACAGCTGTGCCAGGGGTCCGTGCCAAAGGGGCAATTCCAGGGGGGCTTGTCCTTTGGCTGTGTCCTTTGGCTGGGGTTGAGGGATGTAGTTAATGGAACTAGTGTTTGGGTAGAGGAGGAGGGTTATATGTATATTGTTTAGGAATGGACTATCCCTCCTGGTGAGAGCAGGGGGTTGAGGAAGGGTCCCCCCTTGGTGGCAGCAGGATGGGGGAGTGTAAGTAGGTTGACCTGTGCCCCTGGTATTGCCTGTGTGTAGATATGAGGGGCCTGGGTGTTTAAATGGAGAATAGATTTGTTTGCTTGTTGGGATTGTTAACTTTGAGGTTTTTTTATGTTAATTATATAATGATATGATGATTTCATGTATTGTATTTTCTTTGTGTTTTTGTAAGCCACCTCAAGTCATCTTGGGATGAGAGAGTTGTGGGGTATAAATTAAAAGTAAAAAAAAATAAAATAAAATTTCAGCTTGGTGTACGGGGGCCATCAAAAAAGCAAAACATGTTAGGAATTATTCATAAATAATTAAGATTAAGTACAGAATAAAACTGAGAATACCATAATGCCACTATATAAATCTCTGGTGCGACCACATATCAAATACTGTGTGCAGTTCTGGTTGCCCCATCTAAAATAAAAAAATAAAAAATAGAGAGTAGAAATAGAAAAGGTACAGAGAAGGGCAACAAAAATTACAAGGGGCTTGGAACAGCCCCCTCTATGAAGAGGTACTGGATAGATTTGGGCTCTTCAGCCTGGAGACGAGATGTCCAAGAGGGTGATATGATAGAAGTTTATAAATTCATGAGTGGTGTGGAACACGTTAATAGGAAACGGTTATTTCCCCACTCAAATAGTACTAGGGGCACTCCATGAAACTAACGGGTAGCAGATTTAAAACAAAGTGTCTTTTCACAATTAAGTTGTGGTATTTGTTGCCAGAAGATGTGGTCAAGGCCAGTAGTATAACTGGGTTTAAGAAAGGGTTGGACAAGTTTCTGGAAAATGGGTCCATTAGTAGCTATTAGCCAGGTAGGTTTGGGGAATGTAACCTCTTACTGTCGGGAGCTGGGAGTGAACAACAGGGAATGGATAGCCCCATGGTGACCTGTTGAGTGGTACTTCGGGTGACCGAGATTGGCCACTTTCGGAGACAGGTGCCAGATAGGTTGGGGCTCTTCAGCTTGGAGAAGAGACGTCCAAGAGGGGATATGGTAGAAGTGTATAAAATCATTGGTCTGACCCAGTATTGCACTTCGTATGTCCTTAAGTATTTCTTATCATAGGGGTGGGGAACCTTTTCCCTCCTGGGGGCCACTTTGAAAGCTTGCACAAGCTCCGAGGGCTGCACAGAAGTTGGGGTGGGAGTGCTTAAGGTGTGCACTCAAGGAAAGGAGGGCCCAAATCATGTGCCATGGAATTGTCCCCTATCCTTGTTTGCATGACCTCATCTCTGCTCCCTTCCCTTGAGCTCAGTTTTTCAGTGATTGGAGGTAAGAACTAGATCTAAGGGCCAGATCCAGGAAGTGGAATGGGGCCACATAAAAATTTGCTGTGGGCCGTATTTGGCCCCCAGGCCTGAAGTTCTCCACCCCTGCCATAACTCTTAAGACATTGAGTGAAAACAGACATGCACCTTAACTCTGCTTTAACGCCACTTTAACATTTCTTATGCATGTTGCAGGGCTCCGTAGGATGCCAATGCAGCCATGCAACATGCATAAAAAACGTTAAAGCGAGGCTAAGGTGCATGTCTGCTTTCACCTATAGATTTTCTTTTTAAAGATAGGTTTTAGTTTGACTGAACTCCGTAGAGTTTCATCTCCATTGGGTAAACTGAGCAGGGGATATTTGCTTCACAACCAGCCCATCATAGAAGAACTTATGGAAAGCTTCCCTTAAAGCTTGCCTACATTAGATCCAACTGTCATAAATGCCATCTTTGGGAAGATAGCATTTGACAGTTGATCCTAATGTAGGCAAGCTTTATGGGGAAGCTTTCCATAAGTAGTTCTGTGATACTGACCTTATATGGAGGTTGGTCAGCCTTTGAACTATTTTTTGTAGGTGATGCATCAGAAGAACTTACACAGCAGTGTGACTATGGAAGAGCTTCTAGAGCAAATTTGCAGACTAAATAGTAACAAATGAGACCCGATGGTATTCACCCCAGAATTCTGAAGGAATTCAAATATGAATTTGTAGACCTACTATTGGTAACTTGTAACCTATCGCTCAAATCTGCCACTGTACCTGAGGGTTGGAGGGTAGCAAATATAATGCCAATGTTCAGGGTGAATTTGATTTTAAATCAAGTCGATTTAAATCACTGGTCAGGAAGCCTTGATTTAATCATTGTTTTCCACAAAAGGTGCATTCTTGTTTAATATTAATAATAATAATAATCATATTTATTTTTATAAAGCACCCCCAGCCATGGCACGTGGAGCACTTTATATATAACAGAACTTTTAATCCTCACAACAACCCTGTGAGGTAGGCTAGGCTGAGAGAATATTGTGACCGACCCAAGGTTACCCAGTGAGTTTCTGTCTGAGGTGAGACTAGAACCGTGGTATTCCGGCCCCCTGGCACTGTACAATCAATAGTTAGACAGGTCCCTACCCCTAAGGGGCTTACAATCTGGGAGACACGGGAGAGGTGAATGTTGGGAAAGACGAGAGTACATTCATGAGGCTGAGAAGTTGCAGGCATACATGCTTCACTTTATTATTATTATTATTAATAATAAAATGTATATGCCGCCCCCTCCTGCTATAAGCATCTCGGGGCAGCTAACAGCATTCTAAAATACATAACTAAAATACAATTAAAAATAACACAAAATCCACAGATTAAAATAAGCCATACGCAACCCCTCCCTAACTCAACCCACCTATCCCATCTCTCTCGGTAAAGGCCCACAGCCAGGTCTTACACTGTCTGCGGAAACAGAAAATCGGTGGTCAAGCGAACCTCCAATGGGAGGGAGTTCCACAGCCGTGGCGCAGCCACAGAAAAAAACACCCTCCTCATGGTTGACACCCGGGGAACCTCAAGGACCTCCCCCCCCAACCCAATCCCAACCCTCTCCTACCCCACTAAAAACCTCCCACTTCTACTCAAATCTGCTGACTACAGCACCCACCACTCCCAATTGCATTGCAACTAACCCCCAAACCCCCTCAAATCCTGCAAGCCCTGCAAATCCTGAAAGGGCCGCGCCTTTGGCGCGCAGTCTACACCATGCGCCCGTGGTGGTGCCAGGGTCCTGGGGCCTTTTAAAGCCCCGCCTTCCCACAGTTCCAAACAAGGGGGGAGGCAGATGTCACTTGCAGGACTGGAGATGTCAGTCCCGGTGGGGGTGGGGAGACTCCAGCTCTTCCCAGGCTCACCCCCCTTCCGAACAGCCCAGGAGTCACTCTCCAGAAGTGCCTGTGGTGGTGCTGGTGTCCTGGGGCCTTCTAAAGCCCCCGACTTTAAAATCTCAAATTACAGGGAAGTAGATTCTGAATGAGGGGGAGAGGATGCAGTTTTACTCATGACAAGCTAGGGAAGGCCTGACGGAAGAGGTGGGTTTTCAGGAGAAATTTGAAAGTTGGGAGGGAGCAGAGCGAACATATCCAGGGAGGGGGGAGTTCCAGGCATGAGGGGCAGTAAGAGAGACGGGGCAAAGATGTTTAGAGGAGCAAGGAGCTTACGAGCAGGCGAGGTGGGGACAGAATAGGAGCAAAGTTCTTGGGCAGCAGTGTGATGAGATACAAAGGAGAGATGGGGGAGCAAGGCCATGGAGAGCCTTGAAGGTGAAGACCAGGAGCTTGTGCTGAATGCATTCACATAGAGGGAGCCAGTGTAGGGCAGAGAGGAGGGACTGAAAGTTTTAAAAGCGGGCAAGGTGGATGATTTTGGCTGTGGCGCATTGAACGGAGTTGGGGGTGAGATAAGAGCAGGGGAGTCCAGTAAGGAGGAAGCTGTAATAGCCAAGGTGAGAGATGACTAAAGCATGGACTAGGGTTTTTGCGGTGGCAACAGTAAGGCAGGGCTGGATTTTAGCAATATTATACAGAGCGACATGACAGGATATAGCAACAGCCTGGATCTGAGGCGCAAAGGAGAGGGAGGAGTCAAAGATGAATCCCATGCTACTTTGCCTGAGAGACTGGCCAGATGGTGACTCCCTCAATGGAAATTGAGAAGGAAGTAGGAGGGGAATGTTTTGGCGGAAAGATGAGGAATTCGGTCTTGGCCATATTAAGATGGGCCTGGCAGTGAGACATCCAGGCAGACATGTCAGAAAGATAGCCAGCAATACAAGATTGTATGGAGGGGGAAAGCGTGGGAGTGGAGAGAGAGAGTTGTGTGTCATCAGCGTACAGGTGGTACTGGAAGCTGTAGGTTTCAATGAGTTCACACACAGAGCGTGTAAAGGAAGAAGAGAAGAGGGCCAAAGACAGAGCCTTAGGAAACTTCCACAGAGAGGTGAAGCGACGTAGAGGAGGTACCAGCTAGAGAAATAGTCAAGGAGTGGTTCGAGAGATAAGAGAACCAGTTGAGAACAGAGTCCCAGAAACCAAGGA
This sequence comes from Sphenodon punctatus, assembly GCA_003113815.1. Taxonomy (NCBI): domain Eukaryota; kingdom Metazoa; phylum Chordata; class Lepidosauria; order Sphenodontia; family Sphenodontidae; genus Sphenodon; species Sphenodon punctatus. Next base: position 1,246,932 of record QEPC01003390.1, read on the forward strand.
GATGTAATGAATCCAGGAGGAGGGCATGGTCGACAGTGTCAAGGTGGCAGAGAGATGGAGCACAAGAATGGAGTAGAGGCATGTTGTGAAGTTATTGGCGGGGAGGAGGGGGTGAACCATCTCTAATTCTCTTCAGTGAATATTCCCAAACAGGGTCTCTCTTCCAGCCTGTGGCCATAGTAGGTTTTCCCTTCTACAACTCCTGTTCCCTCACTAGAGCTCAAATCAGTGGAGAGGCTATACTCAGAAACTTATCCCTCCAAAACTTCTGGAATATTCTGCTCAAAATGTTTCTCTGGTTTCTGCTGCCCCTCCCTTGCATGTATCTCCAGACTCTTCCTCCTTGCCTAGATCCACTCCACCCCCAACAATCCTGTTTCAGGGGTGCTTTATCTGGTGCTTGGGCAATGTGTGAAAGAAATGCCGAAGCCAGCTGTCAGAAGGACTTTGAAGCAGTCCATCACTCTTTAATGTCAATGTGAGCTGGGCTATTGACTTCAGTGTGTGAAGGATTACCCTTAATGCCCTGTTAGTAAGGATAACTTTCCTTTTGTGTCTTTTAGCGGGGGTGGGGTGGGGATGCCCAGATCTGCCCTAAGGGTGTTTTCTTTTCCAAATTAGAACTGTTTCCCCCCCCAGACACACACACACCTCTCCCCCTTTCCTCCCCCCAGCCCATTTCTGCCACCAGTGTCTAGGTGAAAGCATTGACTAAGTCCTGGAAGCACCATTTCTAAGGCTCAAAAGTTGGCAAGGGGAAGGGGATTTTGGGTGTTCATATCCCACTGCTCTGAAACTTCAGGGGCATGTATCCCCTTTATTTTCACTATCATTGTTTGTGCCAGATTGATACTGAAAAAGACACTGAAAAATTGAGAAGGATGGAATTATGTTGCGGGCCCCTACACACAAAAAATGAAATATTTACATTTGACATAAAGCCGACTTTGACTTAGACCTTGGTAGTTACTAAAAACTTCAGGGCCAATCTAAGGTATGTGCACACATCAAGCACACTCATGAGGTGTGTGTGCGTGCCCACCAAGTGCCTGCTACGTGCACATATCCTGCACTTGGTATGTACATGTTGCATCCTTGGTATATGCACATCACCTGCACTTGGTGCATGCACTTACGTTGGATTGGGCCCTTTGTTTTGTCTGTAATTCTCTTTGAATTGCTTTTTCATTAAGTAGTCCATTTTTGGTTCCTCTAAATATTTGTTTTGAACAGTTAGCCTTCTGTTTATGCTGGCATGTGTCTATAATATTTAGTTGTGGCTGTGGTATTGTTTAGTCAATTTTAAGCAAACACAATGTTAGGTAGCAGGCGGATCTTTAGATAGTTTTCAGTTTGTAGCCTGGAATTCTATCCTCCGTAATCTAGCCAGGATTATTGAATGGAATTTTCCTCCTTGCTTTTTCTTCCTTCGCTAACATTGGTTACAGGTGTATGCATATCTTCTATTGGGTGGGACCATATATTGATAAGCAGCAATCCACAAAAGGATGAGCATATATGAACGTTTTAGTTTTGAATAGTCTTGCTATAAAATTAGCATGTAAACTGAAATAAATGTAGATTGACATGCTGATGGTTGAGGCCGCTTGCATATGAGATGGGGTGGGAAGTGGGGAGACATTTGTTAGCCAAAATCATAGCAGGAGGAATTGCATGAAACTCTGCTCGTGTTTGTGGGTTTTTTTTTAAATGTCATTAGCGTGTTTCTTCTGTGATTGTAATCACGGATGGTAGGGCTCAGTATCCAGCCCTGTAATCCATGAGTGAAATTTTAGCAATAATGGGGGTATGACACTTAAAACCCTGTGCACATGAGCTGAGCTTCATGTGATTTCTCCCCCCCCCTTGTGATTTCAGCTCACAGAAGTCCCCTCCCGTCGCATGTGCAAGTGCCGTGTCTGGTGGAATGTTACAAGAAAGCTTGATCTTATTGCCAGCCTTCAGCTGACATGAGATAAAATAGCTTTCTGAAGGAGGTTGTTTACAACTCTCATATTAAAAATCTATGCAGAGAGGAAACCAAGGTAAAACTTCCTTAAACAAATTAATTGAAATAACCTTCACGACTATTTGAGATGGAGCTTTCCAGGAAATGTATAATTCCTTAGAAAAATCTCTCTAAGTAAAAAGACTAATGAATGTCTTATTTGTAAAGAAGTAATCAAGAATGAAGTCATTTATACATGAGTTAAAGGAAGTAAGTTAAAGTATTTTGGTCCATATCCAAATAGCCTTTCAATGAGGTGGTAATAATATATTTTGCCAGCCAGTACCTCTCACATCCTGACTTAATGTTGAAGGAAACCAAATACAGTTCCTAAAATTACTTGGAAAGAAAAACACTAGTTTCTTATTTCTGATGGGGAAAAAAAAGTTTTGATGCCTGTGGTATTTAGACGATCAAAATGGAAATAAGCTAGTTCAGTAGAGAGCTCTATTGCTGTAGAAGTCTCAGGAGAGTTGGTAAATGCAGAAGATCACAATTGGAAAGCACAAACTACTATATGTGTATGATTAGCATAAGCTTCAGTAGAACTTTTCATAACCTTGTGCATAAGTTGAATTCTTGATGATTCAACTGGGTGGCGTTATGGGTATAATTTCTCATTGGTTGGGAGTCTCTGGGAAAATTACAGAGCGAGAGAGATTGTCGGCATTTTTTCAAGTTTTTATTAGCGTTCAGAAACGCGTTTAAACCTAGTTTAGAAAATTGCAGTGCACCATGAAAAAGTTACTATTTCAGATTAGAGTGATTTGTGGGTTTATAGGTAAAAATTCTTCAAATGTCTTCTGATAACTATGTTTGTATTATATGTATGTATTTATTTATTTATTTATTTAAAATATTTTTACCCCACCCCTCCTGCCAGGCAGCCCGGACCGGCTAACAAAATTGAAATCAGTAAAATACAATAAAACATATAAAACACCATATAAAAACAAGTGAGGAGAAAAAATTCCCAACCCTTCCACCCTCACCCTTCTCCCTCGCCAAATGCCTGATGGAACAGCCAGGTCTTACAATTCCTATGGAAAGCCAGGAGGTCCAGGGCCAGACGGGCCCCCACCGGGAGGGAATTCCAAAGGCGCAGCACAGCCACTGAGAATGCCCTATTCCTGTCTCTTATACACATCTAGATGTGTATAAGTAGAGCGCGTTACAGTAGTCTAACCGAGAGGTGATAAAAGCATGGATGATCGTGGTCAGATCTGGAACCGAAACCAGCGGCTGAAGCCGCTGCACCAGATGTAATTGGCGGAAGGCACTCCTTGCCACAGCCTCCACCTGGAGATCCAGGCGGAGCTGCACATCGAGGAGCACCCCCAGGTTCCGCACCTGGGAAGCCAATGGAGGACGAAGCCCCTCAACCGAAGGGGCTGTCACCTCCATCAACCTACCCGCTAACATCACCTCTGTCTTGTCAGGATTCCGTCGCAGTCGATTAGCCCTCATCCAGTCCCCCACACTGGATAAACACTGAGACAGCCGGTTGTATTCAAATAATGGGCAGTTCTTGTTTAAATTGTCCAAACTTGTGAGGCTTTTTTCCCTAAATACTTTAATTTTGTCCTTTATAAGATGACAGTAGCAGAAAATTAACTTAAGATTACTAAAGAGTTACAAAAGCTGGGTTGGGGGAACAACCATTGGCTATTGCTATAAGGCAAAATGAGAAAATTAGGGGAATTGGGAGTGGAGAACTGGAGAATAAAGTTGCATTATATGCAGATGACATGATGGTCTTTCCAGCAGAACTAAAAAGTTCAGTACCAGAATTATTAACGTTGTTAAAAAAACTTGGGGATGGATCGGGGTATAAAGTCAATATTACAAAGTCTCAAAAGTTACTTTTTAATGATCAAGGTTTACAGAAACCTGATTTGGAGGCCACCCTTTTCCTTGCAGAAAAATTATATAAAATATCTAGGGGTCAAATTAACTAAAGACAGTCTTCATCTGTATAAAGAAAATAAAGGAAAAATGGAGACTTGGCACCCTATAAGCTGTTCATGTATTGGCAGGATAAATTTGATAAAAATTACAATCTTACCCAAAATCTTATACACGGTTAGCTTTGCCAGTGGACATACCAGTTCAATTTTTTGATTCATTGAACAAAAGTATTTCAGGATTTATTTGGAAAACTCCAAAAGTTAAGAGTTAGGCAATCGATACTTTTAACACATGTTTGAAAAATGTGGCTTAAGTCTTCCTAACTTTACATTTTATGCATGGGCATTTGCATTAAGAGCCATAAGGATGTGGTTTTTAGATAATAAAGACCTAAGTTGGGTTCATATAGAAAGGGACCTGATGAAAATAAAGGACTTAATTTTTTTTTTTTATGGGGAAATAGTTACTTGCAATGCAAGTAGAGAATTGAAGACTAATCTGTTTATTGGCTATGCCCTGAGAGTTTGGAATAAATGTAAATTAAAGTTAGAAATTGTGCAGGGTAGAACACCCTTATCCCCACTAGATAACTAAAGATTGTCCCTTAATAAAACAGACACTTGCAAAATGGAAAATTCACATGCAGCTAATTTTTTGTGAATAAACAGATTAAACCAGTTGATACACTTGAGATGGTCCTTAAAGAAAAAGTGGATCTATGGTAAGTCACGATAAAGGAGCCTCAAATTACTCACAGTGAGAGTGTATTTAACACCTGTACGTATTCAGTGAATGAATGTAAATTACCCAGATAAGTGTTGGTGAGGTTGTGGCCATAAAGACACGTATATTCATTGTTGGTGACAGTGCCCGAATATACAGTGCTTTTGGAAATGGCTCTGGGACTTTATAAATAAGGTGATGAAGCCAAATTTTGAATGAACACCACAGGTGGCACTATTGGAGTTGTATTCCCATAAAGTCTGTAAATAATGTTAGTAAGGCCACCTACCAAAAGCTCTTTTTGGCAGCTGTCCATTCTATTGCGCTGACTTGGAAGATGATCCGAGCACTATCCCCGAAAGCGTGGTTAATTGAGCCACAGCCCGGAATTGGCCGACGGTAATGTTTGTTACCACCGCTGATTCTGGGCTGTGGCCCAGACCCCGACACAGAATTGGGCGCAGCGACCACATTGGCCGCTGCGCCTGCCTGTCTCCAGGAGGGCGGGTGGCTGGGGGAGCATGGGGGGGGCGGGACTGTGTGGCCGCACATTGTGTCGCGCAGCACCCCCCCCCACCCCCCACCCCCGATTCCGCGCCGGAATCAGCCGGCACGTCTGTTGGACGTGATGTTTTGATTCCGGCGGGGAAGCAAATGGTGATTCCGTGACGGGGCCAATAGGCACCCCATCACGTCTGAAATCACCCTAAGACATCTGGAGGAAGCTAGTTCTGAATTAAGCCCCCCAGCAAAGGCCTGATTACCAATTGACTTGAGACTCGATGGTGGGATTCCCGAACAGTGACTGTTCTTGAGCACAGATACCCATCGGTGTGAGGCCACAGGAGAAGACCTCGGTTATGGCCAGGGCCCATACTGTCCAGGGAATAAAGAATAAAAAGGGTTTTCAAAATCACCACGCCATTGACTGTTTATGGAAGGGATGGTGAACCTTTGAGGATTAGTACAAGTTCCAAGGGCTACATAAAAGTTAAGGATGGAATGCTGAAAGGGGTGCACTCAAAAGTGGGTACATGATCATAGATTTGTCCTGTCTGAGTGCATGCCTTCATCTATGCTTCGTTACCCTGAAATCGCTCTTTCAGTGCTTTGACTTATGAACTAAATCCAGGGGTCAAATCCAGCAACTAGAAAGGGGCCAAATAAAAATTAGGCACAGGCTGCATTTGACTTCTGGGGCTTAGATTCCCTACCCTTGGTTTAGTACTTTATATCTAAAATGTTAGTGGTTGAAATAATAAAAATTTCAAGGATAACCACACAATTTGGATTGGAGAACAGGAAGCCAACACAGAGTTTTATGCGGGGTATGGTCGTGTGTGTGTATTCCCCCTGGAGAGGTCTAGATCCCTATTTAGTTACTCAACCCCTTGGGTTCAGCTTCAAGGTGACTTCATTGGCTGCTATCTTTGTTATTTTCAAATGCTTTGGAAAAATCTTTACCTGGTAACTGCTTTCAGAAAGTATTAATCTCTACTTCTAGTAGTTCATAGGCTACTTAAGGGATTTCAGAATGAAAATAAAAAAGACAGTATTCTGAAGGCAACTTAATTTTAATTTTGGATAGCTTGCAATTTTCTCCAGGAAGCTTTTCAGAGGCATATGTTATTTCCAGACCGTGAGTTGCAAGACATGACTTGTACTATTTTTTTGGTCCTTCGTGTTAGCACTGCATCTTAGACCTAGTGTAACTTTATACTTTGACTGTAAAATGCAGTGTAGTTTGACTACTTCCAGATTGCTTTCCTACCCCACCTGGCCTCTGTCTTTCTAAAAGCCGTTCAGTGGTTTTACGTGTCCTAATCTCTGCTTTGCCTTCCTGTCCTGGTTCTGTATGCTCATTTACTGTCGTACCACTTTTCATGGTGGGGACCTTTGTGGTATTCAATGGATTTGTTTTCCTTATCTAGCTTCCTGTTTTCCTGTCACATTTTCTTTTTGTTTCTCCCTTCACTATAATGGCTGTGTCCCTGTGCAGACTCTGAGGACAGCTTTGGTTGAACGCTGATCTCTCGTTCTATAAGCTTGAGTTTGCATTATAGCCTGTAGGCTGCTGTACAAAAAAAAAGTCCTAATCCTAAACTACCGCACATGTGTTCATACAGGAGACTTTGGCTAAAGTTCTACTGTTGCTCTGTCTGTGGGAGAGTGTTGCCTTCAACTGAGAATTGTTCTCCTTCTTACCTGTTTCAACGTGGGATGAGATGGAGGACAAGTTGGAGGAGGAAGTGCTCACACAGGAGTACATTACCGTTTAGCTCTACAGAGATCGCAAGTGTAGACAGGGTTACTTTTTCAGTGAGGCTCAACATCACTCGCAGGCTCTTTGAGTAACTTCCATTTTTAGGGGTAAGACCTCTGGCTTCCCATGTGTGGATGGGCTTGAGAGGGCTAGTCGACTTTTGCAGTGTAAGCAGATCAGATCTCATACTTCACCTGGTATGTACTGTCTAGCTGTTTGGTTTTTATTGCAGGTACTATGATCAGCTTTGTGCCATCGAGCCAAAATTTCCATTTTCTGAAAATCAGGTAATGTACTAAAAGATTTTAACATTAGCTTTATGTATACTATTTTACTAGAGGTAGGCAATATGTTAGTTGTGTGACCCTGGATGCCTCTTTGACTCATTAGGCCTATGTCCAATCCAGTAATAGTGCTACTATTGAGTCTTGCTTACCTGTTAACTACCTCATTGTGTGGCTATGAACACCTTAAATCCTGATTCTTTGAGTTTTCATTCCTGAAACCCATAATGACAATCATTTGGAAAGTTTGACTACCTTACAGAGAGCTATGATCTAAGCTGCAGTTCTAAAGGCACTTGTGTTGCCTCGATGTTGATTTAGGATTGTATCCCTAGGCTTACAAACAATGGCGCCTCTTTGGGTAGTGATTGCATTTCCTGTCTTCTTACAATTAGCTAAAACATTGCTTTAAAAAACTATTTGAACTCTTAATATTGTATACATTTTCCTTTCTGTATATGAAATCTGCTGTGAAGTGCCTTCCACTTTGATGGCAGAAGAGACTGCATATCTGTAGGAAAGAAGATCAATCTTCTTCTTCTTCTTGTATCTTTATTTCACACAAAAGCAACTAAAGTGGGGGAAAATTACTTTCCAGATTTTTTTTTTTAAACCAATGCACTACTATTTATGTTGGATCTGACCAGTTAAACATTTGATTTGTCTTTTTCCCAATTCCAGATCTGTGTGACCTTTACCTGGAAAGATGCCTTTGATAAAGGATCATTATTTTGAGGATCTGTGAAACTTGGTATGTAGTACTGGGAAGGTGAAATGCAGTTAAGGAAATATTTGACCATAGAAGGTGTTGGGTCCAGTTTAGGTCAACCACTTTTTCTGCTCTTTCAATGAAAATTTGATATTAGCCCATGGCTAATATATGCTTGACAGGTGGAGAATAGCTTCAAAACTTTTAGTTTTGGCCACTTAGGCATACCTTCTATGGCACGCACATGCTTGTCTGTCAGTAGATGCCAGAGAGCCTCATGCTACAAGAGGGTGCAGTCCTTCACCATTAAAGTCGGTGGCAAAACTCCGTTGACTTGAATGGTAAAGGATTTGTCCTGTGAGTGTAATGCACAGAAAACAATTCTTTCATGTATTGAAGACAAAACCTATACTTAGCATTTTAAAGTAATACTGGTGAGCAACATTTTCAGAGCACTCCCGACAACCTGCTGAGACATGTCATTGTGGTCTAAAACACTGTTTGTGGATAACTGCTGTAGTCCTATGTAAGTTTGTAAAATCTATATAAATTCACGAACCAGGCAAAATACTACTAGCCTGTCTAGGGCTTGAGGTAGGGGATGGGGTGCACCAGGACTATAAAAATACACTTTCCAGCTCCAAAATTACTTTTGCCAGAGTTATGCTGGTGAGCAGATTTTTACAGCTCTGCTTATAGGGTTTACAAATGACTTTTTTTTTTTTTTTTTTTAAAATAATAGCAGGTTTTATTTTTATATTTCTGCCTGTTAATGCTTCCATGAGAGTTTGTCAGACCATTCAGTTTTTCAATGAAATAGCAGCTTTTAATGGGTAAAAACACTTATTATAATAAGCTTGTTTAAAAAAAATAAACAATTGGTCGGGACTCTAAGAATACTTGCTACCTTGTTAAACCTTTCACACTTAAACTTGAATATTTGAGCATTTAGAACAGTCTTCTGATGTAGCTAAGTGGAAATGCAACTCTGTCCTACATATTAAAAAGATAATTCTGTACTGTAAATTCCAGATTATGGATGATCGGAATTTGTTTATCCATAAATTAATAAAGATTTTATCCAGCGTATACAGTATATTGAATGAAACAGCTGTTCAGCATTATCTTCACCTTTGAGAGCTTGGCCCAATGTATGACTTGATCACATCTATGTCCCTTCCCCCAATTATTTAATAATTTTCCTTCAGAACAGCCACATTGTCAGGAAATAGATGTTTGACAGGTGTAGAGCAGAGGCACCAATTATGGCTAAAGTCCCCAAAGTGTAAAGTTACATGCCTAAATAAGGACTTAAAATGCTAAATCAGTGACCTGACATTAAGGGATATTGAATACCCAGCAGCTCTCCCCAGGCTTCAGAAAACTCAGACCAAAAGGCTTACACATGAAGCCTGTGGTAGAGGTAAGAAAACATTATTTTTATTTTTTTAAGGGAGTCTGCATTCCACTCATGGGTTTGCTGATCTGAGAGCCTTTTGTGGTGCTGGATGTTCGAGGTGGCTTTTCTTAGATTTATACCCTGCCTTATCCCCAAAATGGTTCAGCGTGGTTTATAATAAGGAAAACACAAACCTAAATTTATTTCNCCCCCCCCCCCTTACATGGCACTCGGAGCGCTTAAAAACCATGTAAACAATTTTAAGTACCAAACTATTATTAAAAACTTAAAAATGGAGCAGGCAAAAAGGGAGGGCAAAGTACATTGAGGGGACCATCACTGAATCCTAAAAGCGCCTAGAGAATACGTTTTCAGGTGCTGTTTAAAGGAAAGGAGGTAGGATCTGAGATGCACAAACCCAGCCATCCCATCCCACCACTCCCATTCTACCCTCTCACCCAGAGGAGTCCCTACCCTCCTTCCGAGTCTCCAGCCTAACCCTCAAGCTTTCACACACTCTTCTCAGCGCCCTCTGAGCTCAGCCTGCTGCTAGAGTCATGACAGGGCCGGCATAGGTCTCAATTGGTGTGCTTCCTGTCTATTGATTTCTCTAGAATCTATACACAATTAAAATAACGTTATCTGTCTCTTTGGATACTCATGCCCCAATATATTGATCTGAATGTGTAGCTTCCTACACCTTTAGCCTGTTGTGTGGTGATGAGTACTTAATTGAGACATCCAGCTTATAATAATTGGAGGTGGAGTTTCATTAGAAAAGGGAGAATGCTGAAGCTTAATAGCATGTTCACTCTTACTTGGTTTCAGCTCTGGCAAGTTTGGGCTATGAAAAGACCTGTGTTTTGTTCAACTGTGGGGCATTAGCTAGTCAGATTGCATCGGAACAGAATCTGGATAATGATGAAGGATTGAAAGCTGCAGCTAAACATTATCAGGTAAGGATAGCTCATTGTTTTATTGGCAATTTGTCATTGATTCCCTTAGACTCCACTGGGTGAATTTGTTTTCCAGATTTCATGCTGCTTTTGATAACTTTAGTGTAGTAGACAGTGCTTTCTCAGTACCAAATAGATTCTCAAGATTTGTCGAGCCTTGAGTACAACTTCTAGATTTTATTATCAGCTTGCATTTGTAAGCTATGGAAATCAGCTTGTCCCACAACTAAGTTCGTTCATAATAAGATTTGCATTTCAAAGAATATATTGATTTTTCTTTCCTTTTTTTTTCTCAAAAAAAAAAAAAAAAAGTTCGCTAGCGGTGCTTTCCAACACATTAAGGACACAGTCTTGTCTGCATTAAACCGAGAGCCTACAGTGGACATCTCTCCAGATACAGTTGGAACTCTCAGTCTTATTATGCTGGCTCAAGCTCAAGAAGTGTTCTTTCTAAAAGCTACCAGAGGTACCTTTTTCATTTGAAAAGTCATTTAAGCAGCAGACTTTACGTTTGTGAATTTGAACGGGCAGAGTGTGGTTGATTATCTGGTAACCTTGGTATCCTATTGGGAAAAATTTGAAAGGTTTAAGGTAATTCGCCCCGAGTGATCAAATGGCCTTTAGAGGAGAATATAAAACTTAAACTTTAATTATGCCTATAGGACAGAGGGGGGAGAGAAGGAATAACTTTAGGACCCGACTTAGATGGTTTAAGTCCTGTGTAGTTAAGACACTTAATCTGCTTCTAGGCCAGGAGTTTAGTGAGCTTCGTGAAGCTTGCAGGTGATAAGGATGACATAGGTCAAATGGAGAGGTTTTATTCCACTATAGTAACTGAATTGGCCTTTAATATTCTGTCCCAAGAAGCGTCCCAGGTAAGCTGGCGGGGCAGTAAATGGTTTGATAGAGAATGTAGAGAGGCCAAGAGTTCCCTTGCTTGGGCCAGGGTCATTTGGACTAGAACGTATGCTGAACCGTGTATGGAAAAATATCTGGAAGAAAGATCTAACTACAGAACTTTAATTAAAAAGAAAAAGCTTCACCATGTAAATCTGATATGGGCTAAAGTTAGTGTGGCGGTGGTCATGAGGGACTCCAGGCAGTTCTGGTCCCTATCAATTATGAATTGTGTGGTAAGGTCAGACAATGAGTTACTTCACTTGATGAAGGGACCCGGGTAGGTTTCTTCAAGCAGTTATATAACTGTAATATGACTGGGCCGAGGATGAAGTTATGATTGCTAGTGATCATTTGGTTCCGCATAGTGTCTGGCCTTTTGATCCTTGTGTGAATGCAGTGGAAGTTATGGAAATAATTAGGACCTTGAAGAGGAATAAAGCACCTGTAGGTGATTTTATAATATCAGAGGTATTGCAGGTTAACCCGAATTGGTGGGCTACATTGCTAGCAAACTTTTTCACTCAAATTAATAAAATTAAGAGAGTCCCTAAGGAATGGGGTGAGTGTGATTGTGCCGGTATTCAAAAAAGGAGATCCGAGAGACCCCGCTTGTTACCGTCCCATTAGTCTATTATCTGTAGTGGGGAAGATATATGCCAAACTACTTCTGAAACATCTGGAGGATTGGGTTTAAACTAATGGTATTATTCCGGAAGAGCAGTTTGGTTTTCGTAGGGGTTATGCTACAATGGACAATTGTCTTATCTTGTCCCACATAATAGTTAAATATGTTAGTGAGAACTGGTCAGTTGTTTCAAGCAATTATTGATTTAAGGAAGGCCTTTGATTCGATCTCAAGGGCCAAATTGTGGTGCAAATTGTGTAATTTGGGCATAAATGAGGATTTGCTAGCCTTAATAATTCAGATGTACATGGGTAATCAAACAAGGATTAGAGTGGGAGGAGGCTGGGATGTTTCTAATTCATTTGCAGTTACGAGGGGGGTCAGACAAGGATGTATCCTTGCCCCCTTACTCTTTACTATTAAGCAATTTCCCTAAAGCTATGACGACGGACAAAAGTTACCCTCCAAAAGTCAAGAACAGGGCTATTGTCGCATTACTGTATGCTGATGACATTGTCCTTATGTCTCAAACTAGGGGTGGGTTGTGCAATCAACTTGGGAATTCATTGGAATATTACACTGAAAACAAACTTGAGGTCAACTTTGATCAATCTCATATTATGGCAGTGGGGAAAGGAAATCGTAATTATTTTTGGAAAATAAAGACAAATGTATTTTCCCAGGTGGACTCTTACGTCTACCTTGGAATTACTTTTTCATCGAAGGGAGATTGGGAACGACACAAATAATATTGAAGGCTAGTGGAGTATCCAAGGGAATACTCAAGTTAGCGACACGCTCTGAAGGAGTGAAAACTTCTGACGTTTTGAAGGTTTATAGAGCTAAGGTCCAGCAGTTGTTGACCTATGGTACAGAGGTGATACCTATATATGACAAGGATGCCCTTGAGGTTGTACAGAACAAATTTCTAAGAGGGCTATTTAAAAACCCCTCAAGGTATCCCAGCAGCGGCTGTTACGACAGAGACGGGTATGTTTTCTATTGCGTGGACTGGGAGGCGCGCCTCATTAGGATTCTGGATAAAAATAATTAATCGTAGTAGCACTGACTTGTCTGCTACTTGTCTAAGTGAGGAATTAGAGCGACGTAGTGCACCCTATTATCCTTGGCTAACGCAAAGTACAATTCATTTGAATTTGCTGGGCTTCTCATTTTCTTATCTTTTAGGGAAGAATTCAATACAGCAAAAGAACCTTGTACATCTTAGAGCAACAGATATTGCCAAACAGGAGGATCTGGCCGCTTTGGTTTCCTGGAAGGCAGCCCTGTTTTACCATTTGTTTAAACATTTAAACGAATTCGAGGCTTATTTGGATAAGCGGAGTAATCCCATACTCTGCCAAATATTTACGCAACTGCACTTTCAGAGTTTTAAATCAGCTTTTCTCACAGGCCGATATAGTGGTCTCCCTTACCATGAACGAATATGCCCTTGTAAAACTGCAGTAGAAGAACTCCATCATTTTTTGTTTAGCTGTCCGCTACACGATAATATGACAGGTTTGGCTAAATCCCCTGTGGGAAGGGAGGAGTTTTCTCCCTGTCCCGCAGATAATTGTTTTTTTGCTGGCCATATGTGATGCGAGTATTATGAGATCTGTGGTGTCTTTTCTGCTGTTGGCCATGAGGGCGCAAGATGAAGTACCATTATAGTTTTAAAATTAATTTATTATTTTATTTGTGTGGGTATATAAAGTAGTGGGAACAATGCGTTCTCTTGTTTTTTACAAATGCGTTGTATCTTATTTATTTTTGTGTGTGTTCGATAGGCCATGGCGAAAGCTAGAGCCTTAATAAATGAACTGAACTGAGTCATTTAAGCTGTCTGTAGAGACCCGTAATTCCAGACTCCTCATAGGAGGACACATGTCCAGAATTGTGAGTCTGTCTCCCTGACTGGGGTTGGTGCTGCTACAATTTTCCTCCTTACCTTCAGCAGTGTCAGCCCCTGATCAGTGCCTTCAGTAGTGTCAGCCCCTGATCATGGGAGGGTGAATTGGGAGCTCCAAATGCCAAGCGAGCTTTTTCCGCACTAAAGCAGCTCATTGCAGTCTGCCTTGCCTTGGGGCTGGTGCTGAACAGAAACATTAGCCAGATGTACACTGCATCCTGAGAATCTAGACTCCACAAGTCTATACAACCCTTCCTCCCACTGTGTCATGCTAATGGGGAGTCCTGCCAAGTATCCAGAATTCTGAAGCATCTGGATTTGCAGGTTTCTGCTGATGTTTTGGTTTTAGGTATGGAAAAAATGAGCCCCAGCTTTCACAGGCCAAAGCTGCCCGCCTGCCCCCAGAAGCCCCGCCCGCCCCCTGAAGCCCCCAGAAGCCATTGCGGCAGGGCTCCACCCCCTGCCAGCCAGAAGCCCCCAGCCGCCATAGCAACAGCAGGGCTCATCCCCTGCAGGTGAGCGAGGCTCCACCCCCTGGGAGGGCCCAGCCCCAGCTTTCACAGGCCAAGGCTGCCCGCCCGCCCCCAGCGGGCGGCAGCCCTTGGGCGGCGCCCGAAGGGCGGCGACAAAAGGGCGCTGGCCGTTTTGTGGCCGTTGTGAGGCCGGAGTGAGGACCTATGATGCCTCCCTATACCTCCCTCACCTCCTCGCCCTCTATCACCTCCCTCCTTCTAGCCTTTCTCACGCACCCCCTCCTTCTCCCTCTTCCATCACCAGCGGCCTTTCTCCAGCCAACCTACCCCTTATTCTCACCCACGCCCATCCCCCCTCCCCACCCTCATCCCCCCTTACCCATTCCCCCTAGGCCCAAACCCGCGACACCCAGGTGTTCCACAGACCATTGTGGCCAATACGAGGCCAGTGCACGACTCCCGCCCCGCAAACCCGGCCGTTCCCCATCCCCCAACCTCATCCGCATCCCCTGCCTTCCCAAACACCAATTGCCTTTTTCCTGCTCCCTCTGGAACTGCCGCTCGTCCGTGGCTAAAGCTCCCTTCATCCACGATCTCTTCCTCTCTCGCCCCTTTCAACTCCTGGCTCTTACGGAAACCTGGATCACGCCCTCCAACTCTGTTACCCCGGCTGCTCTATCCTCCGGGGGCCTGTCGTTCTCTCACCGCCCCCGCCCTGAGGGCCTGGGTGGTGGTGTGGGCTTGCTCCTTGCTAAGCACTGCCAATTCAAAACCCTCTCCCCTCCCCCCTCCTCCTCCTTCCCTTCCTTTGAGGCCCACTCTGTGCGCTTATACTCCCCTCTACACCTTCGGGTTGCTGTCATCTACCGCCCCCCGGGTTCCCTCTCCTCTTTCCTCCCGGACTTTGAATCCTGGCTCACCTTCTTCCTCTCCGATGATATCCCCACTCTTATCCTTGGTGATTTCAACATTCACGTTGACACGCCCTCCGCCCCCTCTGTTTCCCGCTTTCTCTCTCTCGCTTCCTCCTTTAATCTCCGACTCTGGACCGACTCCCCCACTCATACTGACGGCCATTCCCTCGACCTCGTCTTCACTCGAAACTGTTCTCTAACTGACCTCTCCTTTGACCCCTTCCCTAGTTCTGATCACTTCCTCGGCTCCTTCAGCCTTTCCCACCGACCCCCCTCCGCCTCCCCCTCTATGCGCCCCTTCCGCAATATGCAGGCCCTTACTCCCTCGGAGTTTGCCGCACATCTTTCCCCCCTTCTCCCCCCCGTTTTCGCCTCCTCCTCCCCTGACTCTGCTGTCTCTGCTCTCAACGCTTCTCTCTCCTCGACCCTTGACTCTCTTGCCCCCCCCTCTGCTCGCCCCGTCCGCCCCCTCGACCCCCGCCCCTGGCTTACCCCTGCCATCCGCTACCTCCGCTCCTGCGCCCGGGCTGCCGAACGCCTCTGGCGCAAATCCCGCTCCCTCCCTGACTTCCTCCATTACAAATTCTCCCTCTCCTCCCTCTCCTCGGCTATCTCCCTAGCTAGGCATCGCTATTATGCCTCTAGGATCGAATCTTTCTCCCGCGACCCTCGCCGCCTTTTCTCTACTTTCGACTCCCTTCTCAAACCCCCCTGCCCTCCTCCGCCCTCTTCCCTTGCTGCTCAGGATCTTGCGTCGTTCTTCACCTCCAAGATTGACAAGATCCGTCGGGATATTGCCTCCCTCCACCCCCCGCCCCCCTCCCTCCTCGCATCCTTCCCTCCTGCCTCTCTCCAGGAAATCTCTGCTCTTCTCTCTTCATCCAACCCCTCCACCTGCCCCCTTGACCCGATCCCCTCCCGCCTCCTGACCTCTATTGCTCCCACTGTCGCTCCCCCCCTTCTGCATGTTGTCAATCTCTCCCTTTCCACAGGCTCCTTCCCCTCTGCCTTCAAACATGCCACTGTCTCCCCCATCCTCAAAAAGCCTACCCTGGACCCTTTCGATCCCTCTAGTTACCGGCCGGTCTCCCTCCTTCCCTTTGCTTCGAAGCTCCTGGAACGTGTCGTCTACTCCCGCTGCCTGAACCTCCTCTCTGCCAACTCCTCCCTCGACCCTCTCCAGTCCGGCTTCCGCCCCCTCCACTCTACTGAAACTGCCCTGGCCAAGATCACCAATGATCTACTTGTCGCTAAATCGAAGCGCCACTACTCCGTTCTTGTCCTCCTTGACCTCTCTGCTGCCTTTGACACTGTCGACCACTCGCTCCTCTTGGACTCGCTTTACTCTTTGGGCTTCCGTGGCTCTGTCTTTGACTGGTTCTCCTCCTACCTCTCTGACCGCTCCTTTAATGTCTCCCTCCCCGAGTCGACCTCCCCCTCCCTTCCCCTCTCGGTTGGGGTTCCCCAAGGTTCTGTCCTTGGCCCTCTCCTCTTCTCTATCTACACCCGGTCCCTTGGTGAAATTATTGCCTCCCACGGGTTCCAATACCATCTCTATGCTGATGACACCCAACTCTATCTCTCTACCCCCTCTCTCTCCTCCTCTGTCCGCTCACGCCTCGTCGACTGCCTCTCTGATATCTCCGCCTGGATGTCCCGACGCCAACTCAAACTGAACATGGCCAAGACTGAACTCCTCATTTTTCCTCCATCCCCCTCCTCTCCCTCTGACCTGACCGTCTGCATTGATGGGGTCACCATCCGTCCTGTTCTCCGTGCCCGCAGCTTGGGCTTCATTTTTGACACGCACCTCTCCTTTAAACCTTACATTGACTCTGTGGCCAAATCCTGCCGATTCGCTCTCCTCAACATTGCCCGCATTCGCCCCTTTCTATCTGTCTCCTCGGCCAAAATCCTTGTTCATGCCATGGTTATCTCTCGCCTCGACTACTGCAACCTCCTCCTTGCTGGCCTCCCTCGCTCCCACCTGTCCCCCCTTGTGGCGATCCAAAACTCTGCCGCCAAGGTCATTCACTCTGCCCGTCGCTTCGACCATGTGACGCCTCTCCTCCTCTCCCTTCACTGGCTCCCCCTTCCTGAACGTATCCTGTTCAAACTCCTGGTTTTCACGTTCAAATCGCTCCATGACCAAGCTCCCCCTTACCTCTCGGACCTAATCGCCCTACGCGCTCCTGCGCGCGCTCTCCGCTCTTCCGCTGTCCCCTCCCTCGCTCTCCCTCGCTTCTCCTGCTCGCCCAACCGCCTTCGTCCCTTCTCCCTCGCTGCCCCGCATGCCTGGAACTCCCTCCCTGCCGACATCCGCCTTGCCTCCTCCCTCCGCTCCTTCAAATCCCTCCTCAAGACCCACCTTTTCCATGCTGCCTTTCCCAATGCCCTCTAGTCTTTCCCCTTGCTCTTACTGTCAGCCCTCCTCTGCTGACGGCTGCTACCGACCACCTTGTAACCAAGCCAAGTACACGCACCTGAGACTTCGCATCCGCCTGAATGTTTGTTTGTCTTCTCCCATGTCTCTCCCGCTGTCCCCTCTCCTTGTCTCCCCCTCCTTGTCTTTTAGATTGTAAGCCACAGGTAGGGACCGCAGCTGATTATGTTCTGTACAGCGCCAGGTTGTTACTGGCGCTTTATAAATGTTTAATAATAATAATAATAATAATAATAACAACACAAAGTCCATTCATTAATCATTTTTAATTAAAAGTACAAACATTTAATTAAAAGTGTCTTGTATTATTTCTCTTGGGAACAATAATTCAAGTCAGTCAGCAGGAGTATACTATGATAGTATATTTACTATTTGGTAGATTCTTATTAGTCTACCGAGTTACAGTTGGACTTTTTGATGATAACTTTTAACAAAAGGAGCCCCCAGTTATTCAGGTGTATGATGCTTAATTGGTTCAGCATAGTAAATATTACTGATAATTAGCCGATGTATAGATGTAATACACTGTATTACTTTACCTTGGGGGCACACTTTATATTAACAGGTGTTTTTTTTTTGTTTTTTTTTTTTGCAATAGTTGACAAATATAATGGATGCTATACAAGTATGTTACAGATATTTGTGACATTTGTTGAAAAAGCAAGCCAGTGAATGGCGATGAGTGAGGTAATCAGACAGACTTTGCCTTGAATAATTAAGGATGCAATCCCATTTGCCTACTTTGTTGGCTAGTGGCCATGTAAATTTGGGTGGCTTCTGGCTTGAGGCGCAGTACTTATATCAAACCAAACCAAACTTGTCCATACAATGAACTTGACCTATCTGGCAACCTAGGTTTGGAATAAACTAATGACAAACAACATAGGCATAGAAAATACTCCTGTACCTTGGACTTCATGTATCGACACAAGCTACACTAAACATGGAACTCCTCTTGTGATACTTTTCTTGCAAATCTGCAAAGATGTGTCTCCATTTCTGTACAGACAAAAGATTGTGCTTCATGGGAAATAGACTTTTGTTAAAAACCTCTTCTTCATGGAGGTTTTAGTAGAGAATTTTGCATCTGTGAAGTACTCAAGGCTTTATTTTAACATAAATGTGAGATGTCTAATGTTCTTTTGGTTCAAATAGTTCAGTCAGGCTGTCTCTGTAGTGGATCTGTATGTGCAAGTGGACAAAACCAGACTAAGTGGCATTTTAAATTAGTAATTATAGCTAATACAGAAAACAAAACATGATTTGCACTTGTTCATATATTCTTAATTTCAAAACTTGTTTAAGCAGATATGCTTTTGTGCTGCGTTTTTCTCTTCATAGCTAAATAGGCTGTCGTAAATGTAAAAGACTTGAAAATAATATTTAAATGGTAATTCAGCAAATAAAATTTTGCATTTTAAGATGTCATAATGATTGTTCTGTGTCTTTCAGATAAAATGAAAGATGCTATCATAGCTAAACTGGCAAATCAAGCTGCTGATTATTATGGTGATGCTTTCAAACAGTGTCAGTACAAGGATACTTTGCCAAAGGTTAGTAATTTTAATGAGGTGGTGGGAAGTTGGAAATATATTGAAATAAATGCTCCGTATATATTTGAGGGGCATTCTCCAGCATCTTTCTGATCATACCTATATAGTATTGAGAAGCAGAGGAAGACCTCAAATTTTGAGTTTTTCTTAGGATCCAGAAAAGTAGTTTTAGTTAATCAGAAGCATGCTTTGCATTTCATTGAAAGCTAATCCCTTGTTTGTAAAGATGTATACCCTTCAAACACAGCTTATTGTTTTGTGAAAAGTTGATGTGAGGTTTCGTGACTGTTTCTGGGGATGCCTTCTGTTTTACCTCATGACTGAGTCTTTTTCTCCCCAAACTAACACTTTTTCTAATGGGGCTTATGTTCCTGTCTTATGTAAAATTGCCTTCTACAATTAAGAAATTGATCTTGAAATGATGATGATTGGGTTTGGTGACAGCAGGAATAAATTGCATGTTGACTAATTGTGCACTCCTCTGTTCTTGAAATTTTAAAAGGTCAGTATTCTCTTCTCCTCCCCCCCCCCCCCCCCCCCAGTATGTTAGACTTAACTAGGTAAGATGCATTCATCCAAACCTCCTAAACAAGGCAAGAACACTTGAAGCAGAAAACATTATTTTTGTACAAATCTTTAATTTTATTTTCAACTCTTTTGTTTTGAATACCTTTTTTTAAGGGAAAGGGCTATGAATTTAATCTTGCCAGTCCTAAAACATTTTAGTTTAGATGTAATCCTAATAGAAGCTCAGACAAGGATTTTCGTTGTCATGTTTAACGAAGAGGAAAAACTTCCTGACACTTGCCTACAAATGGGCATATTGATGCTGCTAAATGGAGTTTCTCTTAGCAAACATTTAAAAGCTGGTGCAAGAACTCCTTTGATGTTTCACCAAAGGCACTGAATTTCCAACTAATAGCATGATGTCCTGGTTCACTGTTGATATAGAAGCGTTTTGCTTTTAATCAAGGACTGTTCTGGTGCAGAAGTTGGGTGCAATAAACAGAGGCCCCAAATCCCATATTCTTAGTTTGCCACTTTAAGAATAGATCTGTGTCTTAAATGCAACTTCCATAGCTCCTGAATATTCTAGTGTGGTCTCCAACCAAAGTACTAATCTTGCCCAAATGTGTAGTGTCTTGAGATGAGCTTGTAGTATAGCTGCAGTATCATAGGCTTCCTGTTGTTGTTCTCAAAACAAAAACAAAAAAACCCACTTTAAAACATTTTACATGCTACATACAAAGCTGGAGCATACGCTATTAGCATGGTGCGTGAAGAACTTGCTGACTTAATGAGACAAATATCTTGCGTTCTTTAAATATTTCCTCTTTCAGTGCTCTGATTTCAGAAATATCACAGCATTAAGACTTGGCCAAAGCCATCTGTGCTATGGTCTGCAGTATGTCACTTACTCCTGGTGAGTTTCTTTGTGGAACTCCGTGCAAGTGGATTTTATACAGGGATAAAGGTTTACAGACGTATCTTCCTAATTAAGCTTCTAGGTAGTAAACATTTTGCTGGTGGTATTGATTTGTCTGGGGTTCTGACTTTTTCATTCTCAGAATTTTTTGTATTTTTTAGAATTCTAATGATGCATTCAAGTTCTGTGGGCCAAGTGGTAATGGCAAATTGCACTTAACAGCTTCTGGCTCAATCTTGTAAATTATTGTGCAGTTTGTCTAACTTTCAAACTTGAAACACTTTTTCTTCTCTATTGCCCTTTAAGGCATGCTTGTATGTCTAATCTTTTTCTAAAATAAATGCTGTAAACTTCATGGTTATGGGTTAAGTGAATTGCAATTACGAAAACAGTTGAAATAAACATCAGGCAATTTGTTAGCATTCACTGACCTCCAATCCATGCAAAGTTAAATGGTCTCTACCATTTACACCTGAATTAACCTATCTAAACCATTGGTTGGGTGATTCTAATTTCCTTTTCTTCTTCCTTTTTTCTTCCTGCAACCCATGTTGTGTGTGGTGATTTTTTTGTGGTTGGACTTTCCCCTGGTCAGTATTTTTATTTCCAGGAGGTGTTTCCTGTTCTGGCTGCGAAACACTGCATAATGCAGGCCAATGCAGAATATCATCAGTCTATCCTGGCGAAGCAACAGAAGAAATTTGGTGAAGAAATTGGGAGATTGCAGGTGGGTTACCAGCTGACCTATTGAAAGTTAGTGTGGAGAACTTAAAAACTAACATGGTGCTTACATTTTGGTGTACAATATTTTTCATAGTTAAAGCACTGATGGGTTTCTTATAAAATACAACTACACGTTAGACTAGTATAGTTGGAAAAACGTTTTGATGTTTCTCATACAAGGAAATACATTCATGTATTTTAAGACTTGTGCTTTCAATGAGGTTGTGGAAGCCTGAGACAAACTGCTACCTAGCATTACATGTCTTAGCGCCTGCTTTTTCCTGTCTGAAGACCAGTCATAAATCACCAGTAAACTTGTGTGTTCCTTTTTGACTGCAAATATTAACAAGCAGTGAAACTCCATAGGGTGGACAACACTATTGGGAACACTGTCTAACTCCTGTGGATTGTATTGCAATCTTTTTCTAACATGAGTAATTGTTTGAATTTTTCTCTCCCACCTCTGTTTTCTAATTGTGGGCCGAGTAGGCAGTCGCATACTGATGGCACACAAGCAATATCGCATCCAAGAGTGTGTCATACCTCATTAGCAATTTAAACATGATATGGTTTTAAGACTCCGGAACATGATAGCCAATGTCATTTTGGCTTTTTATTTTCTAGCATCAATATTTTCCTTGCCATTCCATTTGTCACTTTGTGAGGGACGCATACTGTGGGATGCTAAATTAAATGAATATTGAAATACTTACTTTGGAATGCTGTGGCAGCACACGTTGTACCTGATGCTTGATACTCAAGATTACTTTCCATATTTGTATGAGAATTGAGAAACAATTAAGTAGTTGGTACCTGCACACATGCGTGCATAAATTGAATGTTAGTCTAGCCAATACAGGCCATGGCAATGCTTCAATGGATATGTCTGTCAATGACTCAGTGCTCCCAGCTTAGATGTTGAGGGAAATGGTATCTTAACTTCTTGTTAACCATCACATACGCTACTAGCAAAGTAGCCTAAAACTGTTATCTGTTAATAAAGAAGGTACACTTTTGAAAAGTTAAACTATAAATCTTGTCTGTTAAACAAAGAAGCAGGTTAGTGAATCTTTTCAGGTTAAGTTTGTGTGTGACATTGTTCTCTGATTTGCATTATTAAACTATTTGTAGAGGGACAAAGCTAGTAAAGACTATGCTTTTGTAGTAATCTTAATTCAGAAGTTCTAACAATGATGATTGATTAAAGGAATGCAATGTTGCTTGGGAGGAGAGAATGTTTGAACTTCTGACTATTTTTTCCCCTGATTTTAGCATGCATCTGACTTGGTAAAAACAGTGGCATCTCGTTATGATGAATACATAAACGTGAAAGACTTGACTGACAAAATCAACCGTGCCCTTGCAGCTGCCAAGAAGGACAATGACTTCATCTATCATGACCGGATCCCTGACCTTAAGGATCTAGAACCTATTGGCAAAGCCAGTCTTGTAAAATCTACCCCAGTTGTGATCCCTCTCAGCCAGAAATTCACTGGTAAGCAAAATATTTAGATGAGCTATAGAATATGCTGCCTTGTTTGTCATCAGTGAATGAGACCAACATTGAATCTTAAGTTAATCTAGCTC
Source organism: Sphenodon punctatus (assembly GCA_003113815.1). Taxonomy (NCBI): domain Eukaryota; kingdom Metazoa; phylum Chordata; class Lepidosauria; order Sphenodontia; family Sphenodontidae; genus Sphenodon; species Sphenodon punctatus. The sequence goes on from QEPC01003390.1 coordinate 1,269,738, forward strand.
ACCTAATCATGAGTGTGAATTATAGGAATTGGTGTTGGAACTTGGGCTATTGTACGTTGGCAAACTAGTTCGAATACTTTGTGGTCTCTTTAAAGCTGTTATCTTTCACTGCTTACTGCTGAAAAACTTGGATAAAAATTCTGAGATATTTGGAAACTCTCTCACTGATGAAACTGTAGAAACCTCACTTACACCTGTGGCGATAGAATATAGTTTTATTGATATCTTATGTTCTCCTTGCCTGGACAAAGGAAGCCAGACCTAACTTTGCTCAAACAAAGGCAAAGAGCAGAGAAAGGGTCCAGAACAGACAACAGGCCTGAGATTGTGATGGAATTCAAGCTGAGATGACTCAACATGTGGATAAGGCCCCATCAGCATACTGACAAAGGCATAGCCAGACACTTAACATATGCTTCCTGCTCAAACACCTAGAATTGACAAAACAAAACCCATTGTCAACACACAAATGGGACATTTGCAACTCTTGCTAATGATTTCCAGGCCAGGAAAGAACAATCAAGGAAAGATAAAGATTTGTTGGATGAACAATATTGCATTATACTAGTAGTGGTTGTAATGCTGAAGGTGCCTGTGAGGTATACAAATGTAATTTCAAGGTATATAGGTTTTCAGTAGTTCTTAGTGTTTAAAGTACTGCTGCTTTTTTGAAGTCAGTTGGTCCCTTTAAAAAAAGTAGGAGGCCTACAAAATTAACTTGGAGATCTCCATATGCATGTATAAGAACCAGTGTAGCCTAGTGGATAAGTATTAGATTTGGACCTTGGAGATGAGGGTTTAAATCCGATCTTAGCCATGAACTCACTAGGTAGCCTTGGGCAACAACTTGCTATCGCTGAGCCTCGCCTCCCTGTCTATAAAATGGCAAGAACAATGACCTACCTTGCTGAATTTTGAAGGTGAACAAGGTAAGGATTGTAAAAGCACTTTGAACATGGAATCTGCTGTATAAATAAGCAACAATATATTAACATTTGTACAGATCTCCTAGTATCAGTCATGCATTGCAGGTCTAAATGTTGATTTTAAGGCCTGTAGAAGAAGCAGTTGTTTGGAGTAGTTTTCCTATTCAGACGTTAATTGAGACAAGGAAGGAATCTTTTAAAACACTCCTGGGGGTATTAAGGAGAAATGTACCCAGGTCTTTATTAGTCTCGGAATTGGTCTTTATAATTAAAATAACTGTAGTTCCTTACCTGTAGATCTGTTTGAGAAGATGGTTCCTTTGGCAGTGCAGCAGTCACTTACCCTCTACAACCAAAGAAAAGCAGATTTGGTGAACAGATGTATAGCCCAGATGAGAGAGGCCACCAATCTGGCAAATGGGTGAGTATTGATCACCTTTGGAGGAAGGGATTGCGGGGCAATTATTTTAATACTCTGGGATTGGGGTGATTTTTTTTTTTTTTTTTTAAATAATTTTTTAAAATTTTTTTTCTTTAAAGAGTCTGAAGAAAATATTAAGAACTAATAGCATCTTGTTTGTTCCACCCTAGTAGATATGATTTTAATCTATTCTTGGCTTTAGTAAAGATTTGGGGAGAAATACATTAATAGTAATTAAAACTTTATGTCTCTGACAGCTAAGGTAAAGTATTTGTGTTCACTCAAAACCTTGAAGGGAAGTGAAACACAATTTTGTGGGATTCTGCCAGTATCAATCAGTCTTTTCCATTTAGCCAAAGGCCATCATGGCATAAATTATTGCATGCAAGACTAAGAAAAAATATATATATAAAAATCAGCATATATACACAAAAAACCATCAACCTAATTTTTGAAGTCCTCCTTAATCTGACCGGCACATTTTGCAGAAATAGCAACACTACGAATGCTTTCTGGTTTTCGTGTGGTCTATAGAAATTCCAGTTTGAGACTTACTACAGAAACATTTGGTACCTAAGAGGCAAAATCCAGATCTTACTTAATTCCTCATACAACTTGTATTCTAACATATGAGGGAAGCCCTCTGCTGCCACGGTATTACATGGACATACTTTAGTTTCTTTTGATACTGTTATATCTACTTTCAATAACAGCTAAATAAAACATCAACAATCATAATTTATTTATTTAACAGTTTTATATCCCTCCCCCTCCTGCAAAAGCAGCTCGGGGCGGCTAACAATATATAAAAAATATAATGAATAGTTATTATAAATAAAACTGATAGAATCCCAACAGAGGATGTTAAAAATATAAACAAAAACCCTACCACCCTAATCCACCCTCACTCTTGCCCATCTCTCTCACCGAAGGCCTGGCACAACAGCCAGGTCTTGCATTGTCATCGAAAAGAGGAGAGGTCCGGGGCCACCCTGGCCTCCACCAGAAGGGACTTCCACAGCCTAGGTGTGGTCACAGAGCACCCTCTCATAGTCTCCCTCTGAGAGATCCGGGGGACTTCCAGAAGGTCACCTCTGGCTGACCGTAGCGCCCAAGGAGTGAGGCGGTTCCGCAGATAGGTGGGGACTAGGTCATCTAGGGCTTTATAGGTAAGCACCAACACCTTGAATCAGGCCAGGAAGCATATAGGCAGCCAGTGGAGAGAACGGAGCACTGGTGTGACGTGCTCATGGTGACCGGTCCCCATAAAGAGATGGGCCACCACATTCTGCACCAACTGCAGCTTCCGAACCGTCACCAAGGGTAGCCCCACATAGTGTGTTGCAATAGTCCAGTGCAGAGGTGATAAAAGCATGGATGATAGTGGCCGGGTCAGAGACAGACGTATGGCCGAAGCTGCCGCACTAGATGTAACTGGCGAAAAGCACTCCTTGCCAGAGCCTGGACCTGGACGTCCAGATGGAGCTGTGAAGTGAGGAGCGCTCACAGACTTCAAACCTGAGGGACCAGCGAGGGGCAAACCCCGTCAATGACGACAGATGCCCTCCCCACCAGCAAAAGCTGTAGAAACTCTGTGAGGCAAAATGTCCTAAAAGCTTAATGTATTTTTCCATCCCATGATCAGATTTCAAAAAAAGATTACCAGGGGGACATATTATGATTTATAAAGTTAAGATAAATCAACTTCAGGGGCAGCTGGTGGGTTTTGAGCTTGGAGGGGCAGTAAGGCTGGCCGGCCTGTGGGCAATGGTGGGCGGAGCCAGGGCAGCAGTGGGCGGCATAACCCAGCAGCAAGGAGTTCCACGGGTTAATGTTGAATGGTCATTACATTACTTAATCAAGCAATTCCAGTTAGGTTAGGCAGGTTATAATCCCCTCCTCTGTCAGGTTTAAAAGCAGGCAGACAACGTTAAACCCCACTTAAAAGCAGTTTTAGGACAGACAGAGACACACAGAATACTGCTTCAGAAAGAAGGGACTTGCTGCATGTATGTTGGAGGGACCCCAATCCCTGCTTCAGAAGTCCTTTCTGATGAAGTATTCTTGCCCTCTGCTGTGTGTGTGTGTGTGTGTTGGGGGGGAACTTCAAGGCCCATGAATCACGAGACTCAGTTACATCTCAGGATTTAAAAAGCATCCCATTTCCAGCATTGTGAACACTACTAAGATCACCAGACTCAGTTACAGGATGGGGGGACCCTCGGAGGGATGGGAGCAGGGTGGGGGGGAGGGATCACTTACCTGGCTGATGCTCCGGCGGCCCAGGCTGCAGGCTGGGGGGGGGGGGGAGGCGGGACTTTATCCTGTTTTAAATTGCCCGTGTGTCCTGCTCCTCCGGAGCCAGGACGCGTGGGCAATTTAAAACTTAAAAAAAAAATTCCCTGCCTTGCCACTTCTCCTCCCCCCGCCCCCCTCAGCCACTCTGAGCAGCAGATTGGGGGGTGGGGGGGAGAGCAGCAGCGTAAGGGAAATGGCTGAGGCTGGCGGCGTGCTGTTTGAATGGGAGGGAGAGCACAACAGTGCGCCGCCAGTGTTGTCCCTGGGCATGTGCGGCTGAGGCAGGGAGCAATGCGCATGCACGTTGCTCCCTGCCTCAGCCGCCCGGCCCAAAGCTTCTCACCTGGGCATTTGCGTCAAGCGTTCAGGCAAGAGGTTCCATTGAGCCCGTTAGGCGCAATGGAAAAGGCTAGCCCCTCCCTCCACAACATGTCCTATGCATGATGTGGACTGAGGGGCTCAGCCGCCCAAATCGCGTTTTCAATAGAAACCGCAGTTTGGGCGGCTGAGCAGCTCAGCCTTTTTGTCCCTTCCGGGACCCACTTTCAGAGCGGCTCTGAGTGGGTCCCGGAAGGGAGAACACTGACAGCAGCAGCAGCTGCCTCTGAAGCAGAAATCTGAGGCTGCTGCTGCTTTCAGAAGCGGTAGCGTGCTTTTTTTTTTTTTTTTTTTTTTTAAAACTTGAGCCCCACGGAGCTAGGGGGGCAGTGCCCCAAACGCCCTGAGGGGGCGGGGAGCCGCCACTCATCAAGTTGCTTATCCAGGTCATCTGTCCTAACATAAACTCGGAGGGAGAGCCTGTCGAGGTAACTTCATATTCATTCCTAGTATGGAAAAGCCCCATCAATTCCAAAAAAATGACACATGCTGTCAAACGAATAGAACCACTGGGGCTGTAGGTTATCAAATTGCTCTTTAAGACAGAGCCACGGAAGGTGGTCCTTGTCCATACTTGATGATCTACTGCAAAAACTCACTAATTTTTTATGTACTCTAACAGAGGGTGAAAACAGACATGACTTTAACCACCCTTGGTGGTCATTTATGCATATTGCAGGACTGTATTGGTGCCCTATGCAGCCCTACAACATGCATAAATGACCACCAAGGGTGGTTAGCATCATGTCTGTTTTCACCCAGAGGGTACACCCACCTCAGCTCTCAACTTAGAAACAGGTATATAATTGGGGAGAGCTAACACTTTCTGTAAGATGACATTTTGTGGAACTTCTAGAGTACTAGACCTCTGCTCCATACAAAATTAGAGCAATCACTTTTGATCTGAAGACCTTTAATGCAGGCTGAACCAAATCCCCCCCCCCCCCCCCAAAAAAAAACCCACATTGAGTAAAATGTAACACATGCTGCACAGATCATATTTCAACCTCTTTAGCTTCCGTATAATGAGAGCCCCAGCTTCTTGACTGAGGAAAAACATACCCCTGGATACTTGAAAACTTACCCATCCAGTGCCCAACTAAGTGATTTAACATTACTTCCAAACACCATGACCTTGGTTTTGTCATAATTGACCAAACATTCTTGCCTGCAGTATATTGAGAGGTCTTTAACGAACTTCTCAGCCAAAGCGGTAAGTTTGTGAAAGGATCACCATGTCCTCTGCATACATAAAAACAGATAATGCATGTGCCCCAAATCTTGGAAGGAAATAATGATCACCAGATAGTACATCAGTCGCATCATTGTGCCTGGATAGTTAAGGCGTGTCTCATTTTACATTATAATGCACTAATGTTCTATTTATTTAAAAAAGGAGATTTATGTAATTTTTTTGTGTAGAGGGTCTCTTCGGTGAGAGGTTGAAACTGTTAAAATTTCAGACAAATCCAGTGGAAAAATGGCTTAAGATAGTCGTTTAGAAATTGCAGTCTGAAGAGCAGTTTTTTGTCTTGTTTCCGACTGCCTGGAGCTGAAAAACCTTTGAGGTTTTAAAGTAATATCTATGAAACTGGCATGCTCTCAGAAAATTCAAGCCTGCCGGCCAGGAGGACCCTCACTTACTTATTTGTTAAAAACAGGATAGTACTTTTAAAGTTATAAGCTGATGAAAGTGCTGTTCTTGTCTATGGGGAGGGAAGTTATGCAACGCATGCATGCTTGGTACGTGGAGCCAATCAGGGAGGCGGGTGACTTTTCTCCTCTCTCCCTGTTGTTGTATTATTAGCTCAGGGCTATTGTCCCCTGTGGTTTGGGGGCATCAGGCTTGGGGCTGCCCGCTCACCTGTCTGCCTGCCTGCTTGGTGTGTTGCTGCCGCTGCAGTCCTGCTCACACAGATCCTGTGTGATGTTCTCAAAGGCCCTGCTCTGGAGCACACGCTGCAGCTGCCCTTCTACACACCCCTTGGGGCCTAGGCCTATGTTCTGCTGGTACACACCCTGACTCCCACCCGGGCCCTTCACCAACCTCCCATGCCCCAACCTCAGTGGGGAAAAAACCCTAAAATTACACATTTAATTTTAAAGAGATGGGTAGCTCAAGGGGCAAGGGCCCCAATGGGCCCTTAAACTTGCTGGCTGGCCTGCTGCTCGCGGCAGCTGCACACAGCATAATGGCACCCCCATAATCTCTGGAGTCCACAGAACACCGTCCAGAACGATCTCCTGGTCTGAGTGTCCCCCTGGAGGGTGCTGCACTAATTGCAGCAGCTATCTTGCCTGCCAGCCTGGGGGTGTCTAACTCAGCTGCCCCGACATCGTTAAAATGACTTGTTCGCTTAACTCCATAGAGCCTCAGCAGCTCCACCACCCGCTGTGCAGAAAAGTGAACTGCGAGTCCCAATGTCTGCGGTGTGGTCAGCACAAGCAGCTGCAGACATTGGTACTTCTGTTCCCTAAAGGATTCCTTCCTCAGCCTGGAACTCTGCCTCCTCCAGCACATACAGCCAGGTGGGCCCTACACCAGCGCTCTGAGCCTCGCGCTCAGCCTTGCGCTCAGCCAAGTCCCTGCCCCCTGGCTTCTCCTCCTGGCTCAAACAACAGAGAGTGGAGAGGGAGCCAGCCACAGAAAGCTCCCAGTGTGTTTGCTGCTCCACCTGACCCTGGAGTTGTGCTGCGCATGCGCAGTTCGTGCTAGTGTATCTGAGAGACCTGGAAAGTGTGGTGCTCAGCTGGCGCCGCAGCTGCTGCATGGATCTCTTCAAAGGCAGCTGCTGATCTTCTAATTGGGGGTCTGGGAGTGAGGGAGGCACTTCCCGAGGCGGCCTATAGTTCGCACCGCACCTGTGAGATAATTGAATTAAAGATTTAACCTCTTCTATTTAAACAGGAGGCTATATTGGGCTGGAAATATTTTAAAATTCCTTCCTCTTCTGTTCACCTGGACATCACGATATAGCATAACAAAATGATTTTCACATTCAGATTTAACTGCGGGGGATCAGTATTACTACAAAACTTACTAGTGCCCGATGCGACTATTTTCTTGAAAATCCGAGAATTTTTCCTGGTTGCTGTTGCTGCTCTCAAAATCTTGCCACAAGACATTCTGATAAGAGCTGCTCTTTTCCTTAAGAAGCTTCCTATATTTCCCCTTCACTACTACCATTACATTAACACGATACCCAGAGCTGGTGACTCTTGCTAACCTGCCCAAGTCCTCCATTTGCCTACATTCTTCATCAAACTAGATCTTTCTATTTATACAAGGATTAATTGGCACCTTACTTGTAGCTCCCTTTATTTGTAGTTACCAGTATTTACAGTAGTAATTAGAATATATGTTTTCCAAAATAACAAAATATTTGGCCGTTTCAAAGCCATTATGAGATGAAAAGTAACAAACTTTACAAGGTCTTGTGTGTTTCTGTATCTCTTCATAAATTCTTTCTTGTCCTTGTACTTCCTGATACTTTGTCCCCTGCCTTAGTACCATTTCACCTTGCTTGCAACAACTTAATGGACTTTTTAGATTTTACTAGACACTTAATCTTTAGTGGGTTTAGTCTGTTAATTAATAACCACATGAAGACTTTTAAAAAGGTTTCGAGTCCTGTGCCCTTAGGGTAACATCTGGGTAAGAAACCAATACCTTCTACCTATAAAGGTTTTGTGAAGGGGAAGGCTTTTGGTATGTTCTCTCTGGACTGCTCTTGGGATATTTTGTGTTACTTCCTCTAGTAGGTATTTCTCACCTTGAATCTATATGCACACACAAACAGCTGTGCTGAAAATATTCAAAGTAAGGTACAGTAGTAGGCACATTCTTTGCATCAGCACAATTCCAACTTTGCTTTCTAGCCATGGGAAATAGGAGGTGTCCTATCTTCCCATCTTGAATGGTTTTAATGTTTTCTCTGCTGCTGCTATGAGATTTCCCAAACACAGCTGAAGTGAATTTGGCCTGATAGTTGTTTTATAGCTCATAGTGACCTGAATACCATCACTCAAGGCTAGTTGGCTATCCCTCGACTATAGGTTTGTGAAGATAAAGGGCAGTGGCACTGTACAGCTGCCTCTCCACAGACGTAAAACCGTATTACGCTAGTTCATATTTTTGAGACTTTCTTCCTAACCATGGCATAAGGGCAAGAAATTCACTCTTTACATTTATTAAAGCATAACTTATGCTAAGATTGATGGCACTAGCCTTGGAGAATTTCCTACTAAACTTGGATGAATAAATTTTTGAGCCATGCTTGTGGGTAAGCTTCATACCTGAAATGTCAAAGGTTTTTGCTTTAAAAATAAAAATGCATATTAGGCATGGAACCCTTGACTGTGGAGAGAGGAGATGAACATAGTGTCCTGATACTTGTCTTGTATTGCTTATACAGAGTGATAATTTATTCATCCAACAGTTATATATTTATCCTTCTTGGTAACTGTCAGATGAAAAAATGACAATCCTATAAAATCATTCAACATTGCTTGGTAAGAGTGAACCGATTCAGTTTTAGTAGTTTCTGTACAACATTACTCTGCTGCTTTCTGCATATCTATGAGGTTGCAAAAGTAGACTAATTCTCTAATCTGTATCTAAGACTATTTTGTTTCTCGGGTAGTCTTTATTTCTTGAGTATTAGTCAAGGAATATTAGTCTGGATAGCAATTCCTTTTATGGTGCATGTAGGTACAAACTGTAATGCAATATATTGATATTCCCAGAGTATTGGCTTCCCTCAATCTTCCTGCTGCTATTGAGGATGTATCTGGTGATAGCGTTCCTCAATCTATTCTGCAAAAATCTAAGGCAGTAATTGAACAGGGAGGTGTACAGACTGTTGATCAGCTGATCAGAGATCTTCCAGAACTGCTTCAGAGAAATAGAGAGATCCTAGATGAGGTAAGTGCTAAGAAGAAAGGGACATGTTCTTCATAAATCTAGTTCCTTTTTTAAATGGTGACACCCCATGACACTGCATTTGCCCAGAAGTCATGTCTTTGAAGTTAAAAGTTGAACTCGCTACCTGTTTGCTTGTGAGGGTTTCTGGGTTTTTTTTAGACACAATGTGCCAGGTGTCCTTGTTTCTACAATATTTTCCCAGTTTGGAATGGTGGGAAACAGCATAGTAGTAAGTCAGAACATGATCTCTCTCGGCCACTTCTTGCTGGCAATCTTATTCACGGAGATATCTGATGGGAATTAATTTAGTATGTTCTGTTACTTTGCTATGTTCTAAACTTATTGGCCATTGTTTTGTGGCTATTTTATATTTGGAAACATTTTATTGTATAATGCTTGTGACCTTTTTAACTCTTGAAGTCACTAAGATTATTGGATGAAGAGGAAAACACAGACAACGACTTAAGAACGAAGTTCAAAGAACGTTGGCAAAGAACACCATCAAATGAACTCTACAAGCCTCTAAGAGCAGGTAAAACCCACATTTACAGTGTTCTGATCCTGGCACTGCTGTTTTGTAGGGGTGTAAACAAGAGCAGCTGTTCTTGAATCAGTATCTGACCGTGTAAAGGAATTTGCACATTGTCAAAGTATCCTGACCAGGATCGGCTTCCTCTGGCAACAAAGTAGACATGGAGACACATGCATTTTTAAAGAGATGGGAGGGGGACAGTCAATGGGATCCCCTTGCACCAGAGTGACCCTTCTTGCTGGGATATGTCTGTTGCACAGTCAAACTTGATTACACTACCTGTAGAAAGTGAGTTGCAATACACCAGGGTGTCTGACACATTCACCGTACATATTGTGTATAGTGCGCTTATTTTAAGCTTTAAAAGCTGTTATCTTTCTGCTAAATGTTTGCAAGAAGTGACTTGAGGATGTAGCTTTTACCAATCTGAAGAAATTTTGTTCCCAGAAAAATTCAGTATCAAGCAGATGTATGAATAGATGCTTATATGGAGCACCTTCTATGATATAAACTGAGCTTTTGGCTAGCAATACCTTGAAACTTAGAATGACATGGTTATGTCATTAGCAAAATATGCCTTGCAAAAACTGCAAAGCATATTTTTTAAAAAAAAAATCCTTGGTGGCGATTGCTCTTTACCCTAATAACTGCTGTATTTTAAGCTTTTGATTTAGACAGTATTTCTAACCATTTATTGAGATGGAGGAGGCATGGAACCATATTTGAGGTTGCATCTGAGTTTCCACTAAAGTGGGGAAATTGTATCCTGTCAGTAGGACATAGTAGGGAAGTTTCTGGGCAGGTTTTTTGCCCTGAGATTTAGGAAGGGATCTTGTTTAATACTCAAATTTTGCATAGAGGTAACTGCAACCAAAGGAGTTACACTGTCATTTAAAAACATATTATTATTAAACAGTGTAATTTTAGCCAGTTTTGAGTTACCCTTTCAAGAAATATTAACTTATGTAATGTAAGGGGAAGTGGGTGCAATTCTGTGAACCTGTATAGTCTCAGAGTCCCATGGAACCTGAGTTCTGTGGTGGTCCAATTTGAATCCCATGTGTGTTGTGCATGGGGAAGAGTTGTAAGGAAACCTAATGCAGTAAAAGATTCAGAGTTAGGTACAGGACCCTTCCTTCTACTTCAACCTGAATGTTTCCAATGTTGGGCTTTAGAGCTGAGAAGATAGACAAAGGAAGCACACCATCTTCGTGTTAATAATTTCAAAAATGCTATTTCTTTAAAGGGCGTATCATTGTTATAGTATAAAATTTAAACTACTGTTTGCAATCATAAATAGTGTGTTCAATCAAATCATCTTATCCTTCCTGCTAGAGGGAGCCAATTTCCGTAACATTCTGGATAAAGCTGTGCAGGCAGATAAACTGGTTAAAGAACGCTATCAAACTCATCGGGATACAATTGCACTTCTGTGTAAGCCTGAAGCAGATTTGAATGCAGCCATTCCTTCAGCCAATCCAGCAAAAACCATGCAGGGAAGCGAGGTAAGGCAAAAAGAAAAATTGAATGCTAGTATGTACACCCGGATAGCAATTCCTCACTCCATGTAAAGCTTGTTTAAGATTAATGCATCTAAAAAGGCTATCTGAAGAGCTTGCCGTTCTGCGGTTCAAAATGGGTTGCCTTGTAGAAGTGAACACTAGCGTGCAAGCCAGACTTCTGTTGGTTTATTAGCAAATGGTCAAGTTTCCTACAAGCACATAAGTATGCGCAGACAAAGATGATGTGAATTGTGATGCTTCATATAATGTTAGAACGCATTTCCTGGGCTTTTATATATCCGCACTTGGGAAAAGAGAACCTGGGAAATGGCAAACTGTATAGTCACAATTGTTACCCAAGGAGTGATAGAAAAAGGTGTGAAGAAGTGCAGTGGCTGCATAGGATCGAGGTGTCCAATTTCATATAAAACAGAAGTGAAGAAAAGACTTTGCATAGTTAAATAGTAAATTTAACTTTATTAATCAGGCCTTCCTGTATAAACAGCATTTCCATGTTCAAAAATGTTCTGTCTGAAATAGTACAATATGTAAAATGCATCACTAAATATTTATTTCAGTTTCTATTCTGCCATATCCCTGAAGGCCCAGGGCAGTTCACATAATTATAAAAACATCAAAAACAAAGTAAACCATATAAAACACTTATAAGACCCCATCCCAGATTCTACTCCTGCCTGTTAAAGGCCTGGCCAGATAATATGTCTAGTACTGTCTCCGGAACATGCACAGACCAGGGCTTTGTTGAACGTCCAGGGTAAGGGGACTTCCAAAGCCATAGAGCCGCCACCGGAAACGTCTCCCTGCATGCCCAGGTCATATAGACGTGGGCCAATGATGGAACTTGAAACAGGGTGCCCTTGACTATTAGGGACCGTGGAGGTTCATGAGGAGGAACATGGTTTTTTAGATATGTAGGGCACAGGCCGTTTAGGACTTACAGGTCAAAACCAGTATCTTGAGTTGTGCCCAAAATGCTATTCGCAGCCAGTGCAGACTCAAGCACTGGTGTAATGTGCTGCCAGTGACCCACCCCCATCAAGAAGTGGGCTGCCATGTTGTGCACATGCTGCAGCCCCCGAACAGTCTTCAAGGGCATCCCCACATAGAATGTATTGCAGTAATCCAGCCTCAAGGTAACAAAGGCTTGGATGACCATGGCCAGATCTCTATCTGAAGGAAAGGGGTGCAGCCTTCTCCCCATTTGGTGAAAGGCACTCCTAGCCATGACCACAACCTGATGTTCTAGTAGCAATTTGGGGTACAGGAGCACCTCCAGACTGCAGACCTGTGCAACCAAGGGAGGCTGGACCCCATCAATGATGGGAGTCCCAATTCTCTCCAGGTCATGGGGTTGGCTGACTCATTTTAGTCTTGTCTAGATTCAACTTCAGTTGGCTCGTGTGCATCCAGTTCCCAATGGCAGTCGGGCACTGAGTAAGCACTGAGACTACGTGTGTGTGTATACATACAGACATAAGATGATCTACATTTATAGTCTTCTACTTAAAATTTCTAAAAATGAAAGATTTAGACATCCTTATTTTCAAAACAGAAAATACGAATACATATATAAAATCTGTGTTCAGTTGTGAAAATCAAAATCTGTATCTCCTGAACAGATAATGCCTACTATGGTCAGTGTACACTTTAAAAATAGATAAGATCTTTTGAGTACACTTTCCAAACTACTGGCTAATTCTGGTGTATTAAGCAGATTATGTCCACTACAGATAAGTCTGTGTAAGGTTGTTGAAACAAGACATCCCAATGTTCTCAACAGTTAATGTCCATAAAGCTTTTGTATTTGATTCAATTTTTAAGATAGACCTCAAATCTAGTGCTATGTATGTGCCCAGCTACATCAAATCATTTGCTCTCACAAGATGGTACTTTGGCATTGTCAGCTGTTTGAACGGTTGGCACCCACTTGAGAAACCTGTAGTGCCAATTTGTTGTCCTTTCCAAATGTCCGTACCGACACACCAAAAATTGTCATCTCGTCGGTGGGTCAGCCTCTCATTCTAAAAAGGCCAGTGCCCTTCCCTTGTGAATGACTTGCTCTAGAGACACAAGCAGTCTGTCGAAAGAGAAGAGATGAGCGAGAAGCCTGTAGTCCCAACGCAGAGCATTAAAGACCAACTTAAACACTGAAAATTAATATTGTAAAATTAAAAAAAAATCTTGATATAGAAAAGAATGGACAATACTCTACCTCCTTGGCCAAAACCCTTGTTCATGCCATGGTTATCTCTCGCCTCGATTACTGCAACCTCCTACTTGCTGACCTTCCTCGCTCCCACCTGTCCCCCCTTATCGCAGTCCAAAACTCTGCTGCCAAGGTCATTCACTGCCCGTCGCTTCAACCATGTGCAGCCTGTCCTCTCTTCACTGGCTCCCCCTTCCTGAACGTATCCTGTTTAAACTCCTGGTATTCACGTTCAAAACACTCCACGACCAAGCTCCCCCTTACCTCTCGGACCTAATCTCCCAACGCACTCCTGCATGTGCTCTTCCTCTGTTCCCTCCTTCACTCTCTCGTTTCTCCTGCTCACCTAACCGCCTTCGACCCTTCTCCCTTGCTGCCCCTCATGCCTGAAGCTCCCTCCCTGCCCACATCCGCCTTGCCCCCTCCCTCCGCTCCTTCAAATCCCTCCTCAAGACCCATTTTTTTCTCACTGCCTTTCCCAACGCCTGCTAGTCGTTCCCCATATACTTACTGTCTGCCCTCCTTTGCAGACTGCTGCAACCAACCTGATTGTAGCCAAGCCAATCACATGTACCTGAGACTTCACATCCGCTTGAACGTTTGTTTGTCTTCTCCCCTGTCTCTTCCACTGTCCCCTCTCCCTGTCTCCCCCTCCTTGTCTCTTAGATTGTAAGCCACAGGCAGGGACCGCAACTATTTCTATGTTCTGTACGGCGCCAGATACATGACCGGCGCTATATAAATGTTTATAATAATAATAATAGTTATGACAACTTTTGGCTTTGAATGAATTTGGTCTGGTATTGCTGTGGCTCCTCTCATTTATGGTGACATCCTCCTGATTCACATCCACCCCCTCCCAGTACAACACATGTGTAAAACCCTGCCCAGGCCTGGAAATACCCTCAAGCCACAATGCACTGTGCCTAAATCGACCCTTAGGATCAGCCAAAAGTTCAGCCCTCTTGCAAGTTCCATCATTGGCCCATGTATATATGACACGGGCTCCCAGTGTGGTGTTCTCGGTGGCTGCTCCACGGTTTTGGAACTCCCTTCCCTTAGAGGTTCGTCTAAGTCCTACTTTGTGCATCTTCCGAAGGCAGTGTAAGATGTATTTATTCTTCCAGGCTTTCAACAGGCAGAGGTAGACTTTTGGTTTGGGGTGGAGTTGGGTAGGTAGGTGTCTCTTACTTTATAGTTGGGGGTGTCTTACTGTCTTATGGGTTTTATCCATATGCAATTTTTTAATGTAAGCTGCCCTGAGCTTTCAGGGATAGGGCCGGGTAGAAATCCAAATAAAATAAAGTAAAATGATGCCTGGAGCAGCATCTCAGAACGCAGATATGAACAGAACTACCAGAGTGGTCATGTCATCGAACATACAGGAAGCACTGACTTTGACAATGTGGGTGACATCATTTGTATGCCTTTGCATGCTTTGCCATGTGTAAAATGTAATGGGAGACCACATTCTGAGAGAGGGCTGTAGAATTTGGCTTGTGTGAATTCATTTTCTAAGCCAGATGTGGTCAGACTTGGGGTACATGTGATCCACTTGATCCAGGCATCAACCTTGGGAGATCTACCAGGTCCCTGCCTGCTGACTCTGCTGCTTCAGTCTGGGACCCCTTCTGCTGGCTCCCAGCTTTAGGGCACCTTAGCAACTGGTCTTGGGAGCAGAGAGGAGTGCTTCCTTTTAGAAAGAGCTTTCCCCACAGCACTAGAGGAGCTCTCCTAGCACCTCATCTCTCCAGAGATTCTCCCTGTGGCACTGGTCCCACTCTGCCCTCCAGAAGCATGGGAGAAGGCAATGACTGCAGCCTCTCTGCAAGCAGATGTGTGGTTCATAAAGGGGTGATTATTATTATTATTTTATTATTATTATTTATTATAAGCATTTATATAGCACCAGCAATGTACCTGGCGCTTTACAAAAAAACAAGATAGACATGGTCCCTGCCTGAGAGCTTAGTCTAAAGACGGTGAGGGGAGACAGGGAATGGGGGAACAGAAGGAGAGACGAGGGATGCGACATTGATTGCTAATGGGAGGAAAAGTGATCACAATATACTCAACTTGTTCATATGTCAGTATTTTGAAAAGCTGGAAAATGTCTGACCTTATCATAGGCCGTTGGCTATTGTTAAAAGCCATGTAAACGGTATTCTTCAGTGGTACAATCAGTTGCTTGTGAACACTTCACATGCAATATCTTCAATAGCGATGGCATGCCAGATATTTGCCACAAACTGCAGTGCCTTTAGTCTCTGATGCTTCTACAATCCTTTCTAGTAGCTGATATTAATGATGCTTCAGTAATGAAATCAAGTCTTAACAGCATTAGTGTATGGATACAAAAATGGAAATTACCCAGGTAGCTCATTGGATGCTAAAACTTCATGCAGCCCATAAAACACTTTTAATGCAAGATCAGTCACATGATTAAGTCTGTAATGCTTTGAAAACCTGCTACTCTGCATATACAGTATGATTTCTAAAAAGCTGCTGGTTACTGTATTACACACTGAAGTTGTTTCTCCTGGCATCGGGCAAGAAACTTTCTGCTGTAAAAAGGGTGTGGGGACGTCATGCAATTTTATGAAAAAAGCTGATCAGACTTGTTCATTTATTCATTAATATTTCTATGCCGCCCTTCCTGAAAAGAGAGGCTCAGGGCGGCTTGCAATTCATAAAAACAGTGAGAGCCATTAAAATGGCTGTGGTTAGGCCCCTGCTCAAGAAACCATCTCTTGACGCTGATGCTCCTGGCAGTTATCGGCCAGTCTCTAACCTTCCGTTATTGAACGGGCTGTGGCACGGCAGCTCCAAGAACACCTGGACCGCACCGGTTTCCTTGACCCCTCTCAGTCTGGGTTTCGGCCTGGGTATGGTACAGAGACTGCATTGGTGGCCTTGGTTGACGATTTCCATCTAGCGTTAGACCAGGGTCATCAGACCTTACTGGTCCTGCTAGACCTTTTGGCTGCATTCGACAGTCAATCATGAGGTGTTAGTGACTCGCCTGCGGGACTGTGCCAGGATTGGCGGGACGGTCTTGGACTGGTTTCGTTTGTTCCTAGCCGGGAGAACTCACCGGGTGGTCTTGCGGGAGTGTACGTCTTCCACCCCCCCGGGACCTCACGTGTGGAGTCCCGCAGGGTGCCATTCTGTCCCCTCTCTTGTTTAACATCTATATGCAGCCATTAGGGGAGACTGTGAGAGGGTTTCAGAGCATGCAGTGTCATCAGTATGCTGATGACACTCAGCTCTACCTCTTTTCCATCGACCCAGGCCATTAAATCTCTTTATTTTCCCAGTGCCTGTCGGCTGTGGGGGCTTGGATGAGGTCGAGCCATCTGCAGCTGAATCCTGACAAGGCGGAGGTGATGTTGGTGGGCAAGGGCTTGGGGGACCCTGGGGGTGGTTGAATTGCCTCTTGTGGGGGTGGGGGTTCACCCTCCCATGGTCACGCAGGTATGGAGTCGGTGTGCTCCTCGATTCATGGCTCAACCTGGAATCTCAGGTTGTGGCGTGGCAGGGCAGTGCGTTTTGACAGTTACATCTTGTCCGGCGGCTTTGGCCGTATCTCTCGGACTCTGACCTCGCCACTGTCATCCATGCCTTCATCACCTCGAGACTGGATTACTGCAATGCGCTCTGCGTGGGGCTGCCTGAGAAGCTGGTCCGGAGGCTGCAGCTGGTGTAGAATGCCGCAGCCCGTCTCCTTACTGGGACGGGTCGCAGGGAGCACATGACACCAGTGCTCTGGGCTCTGCACTGGCTGCCTATAAAGCCCCTGGCTAGGTTCAAGGTGCTGGTTTTGACCTTTAAAGCCGTTCACGGCCTTGGCCCTGCCTATCTGCGGGACCGCCTCACTCCCCATGCAACCCCTGGGATTGTCCATGGGGGCCTTTTTGGAGGTTCCCCGGGCGAGATGGGTGGCCACTGATCTGAGATTTCTTAGGTGGCTGCCCCGTGCTGTGGAATTCACTCCAGGAGGAGGCTTGGTTGACCCCCACCTTCCTGTCGTTTTGACATTTATGTAAGACCTGGCTATTCCGCCAGGCTTTTGGCGAAGGGTGAGGAGTAAGGTTTGGCAGGGAGGGTGAGGTTTTTTTAATTGTTTTAAAATTTGTTGTTTTGTTAAATGTTTTGTTAAATTTTTTGTGTTTGCCGCCCTGAGCTGCCTTTGGGCAGGAGGGGAGGGATACAAGTTTTAAATAAATAAATTAAATCAATTAAAAAATCACCTGATGCTCCCACCCAATCCCATCCCACCCTGTCTCTGCCTGCCAAATGCCGGGCCAAATAAAAGGTTTTGCATAGTTTCTAGAAGATGAGCAGACTTGGGCTTAGATTGACCTCCAAGGGGAGGGTGTTTTCATAATCATGGGCCAGCTACCGAGAACGCCTCCACTGTGCCCTAGTTATAAAAACATCATGGGGAGATGGCACCTGCAAGAGGGCATCCCTGGCTGACCTCAGGGGCTCCGAAGAGACATAAGGGAGGAGGCGGTCTTTCAGATACCTGGGGCCCAAGCCATTTAGGGCTGTATAGGTTAAAACCAATACCTTGAGTTGTGCCTGGAAAACTGTCGGCAGCCAGTGAAGACTGGAGCACCAGTGTAATGTGCTCCCAACAAGTTTAGTGAATATAAGGTAGGATTTGCCAGCTTTAGTGAAAGTGGTTTAGAATGCAATACAAATATTTCTGAAGCCACCAGTATTCAATATTCTGTGGGAAGTATGAATTGTAAAATAGTTGGAGAGAGACAGCTTTGCCTCAGAAAAAATAGCGCACATTAACTTTTTAAAATTCTATTGCTTAGGTGGTTAATGTCCTAAAATCTCTACTTGCCAGCCTGGAAGAGGTGAAGAAGGAACGAGAACAACTTACGAATGACTTAACATCAGTAGAATTTGACATGACAAGCAAATTTCTGGCAGCACTGGCACAAGATGGTGCTCTAAATGAGGAATCCATCTCGGTAACTGAATTGGATCGACTTTATGGAAATTACACCCAGAAAGGGCAGGAGACCCTGAAAAAACAGGAGGAAATCCTCAGCAGCATTCAGGTACAGAATATTAACAGTGTATCAGCCCGGCACTTCTGTACACTAATGAGTATTAACTCCTTTGCAGAGCCAGGGGCCTTCAAATAGCAGGACTGCAAGTAACCGAATCCTTCAGTCTTAGGGTTACATTGGGATTATATTTGTGTCAGATGAGTGGAGCTGCTAAGTATTCCACCAATGAGGAACTCTTACCTTGAAGAGAAGAAAATTCTTATGTGTCTTGTACATATTTACATCCATGTGTTAAATGCACAGCTCTCTTCTATACATTTATATGTAGTACTGATATATTTAATTTTAACAAAGCCGTTCAAACTTTAACACAAATTCCACGGGTATTGTACATCAGGTGTAATCATAAACATTGGCCTATCTTTTTTTTTTTCCCCTCCAGAATTCACATCAAGAATTTTCAAAGATGAAGCAATCAAATAACGAGTCTAATTTAAGAGAAGAAGTTTTGAAGAATTTAGCTGTAGCAAATGACAACTTCGTAGAATTGGTTGCTAACCTGAGAGAAGGCACAAAGGTACCTTAACATCCAAGGGCACCCAATAATTCAAAAAATGAATAAGATTTTTAAGTTGTTGAACTTTGACCTCATGGCTTTAGCCAGTGACGTGACTGTATCTACTATAACTGACCTGGTCCAGTTGTGAAATTTGTTCCTGGACCTTAGTGTTGTAAAATAATGTAATGAAACCCTGATGACCTATTTGAATGCACTTTTCTCTCTGGCATGAGGAGAGAACATGAAAGCCGTTAGTGACATTGATCTATGTGATTGTTGTTTCATGAGCATTTTGTCCTGTTGATTTGGTAGAATTTACGTGGTCTTAAGTTAACTAGAAAAGAACTCTAAATATTCATCAGAAATTAACACCATTGTAATAGTTGCAAGACTTCATAATTTAAATTAATTGGTTTATAATTTTACTGTATGAATTTTTTATTTATTTTTATGGATTTTATATTTCTGTTAGCTGCCCCGAGTCACCTGTGGCAAGAGGGGGTGGGGTGTTAAGTGTAAATAAATAATTTAATTACAATTTAATACAGTATCTTTAGAAAAAGAAGTAACCATTTTCCTGGTGTCTATTTCCTGAAGTTAGATACCTGTAGTACCCTTACCTGGTATCACTGTGTGCAGGAATGTTGGGAGTTTAGGATCAGTAGTTACCCTAGACACAAAAATGGCGTACAGCATAGAACAGTTGCTCCATAGAACAACATAGAATGGTTGCTGCTTTTTGTAAAGACCCTATATAATTTAACAGTCAATTCTGATCTCTTCTACTTTTAGAATACATTTCTGTACAGATGCCTTTGCACAAACTACTGAGGAATGCAGTTGTGAAGAGCAGTGATTATTGCAGTGTTCATTAAATAGTTCATCTCGTAATTGTATATCCTAGTTCTCAAATTTCAGGAAAAGAAAGAGACCTCTTCACAACTGCCACCTTTATTAAAAACTAGTGAGGTACCCATGAAACTATACAGGCACCGAGTAACCCAAACTGTTACACCCCCTCCCATGCCCCTTGCCACTATGTTGGCTCCAGACACAGTTTGTCAAGCCTCTGTGAACTGTTGTAGATTCTTGCCCAGGCTTGATGCAACCAGACTGTTCCAGGCCTGGTCTTACTGTGACCTCTGGAAAACACTGTGCTGAGACAATCTCTGAAGGGGATGCAACTTGCCTGAAGGCCCCATCCCCATTGGCTTGGGTAGACACTCAACCTGGGTCTACGAGATCCACTCTGACTATAGGCCTCTGTATTAATAGGATTAACTGCTGCTGATGTCACAATCCACTCTTCAGCTCCCAACAGTTGGATTCCAAGAATGCTACTACTTGGAATTCCTCACAGGAGGCTTCAAATGTAAAATCTGATTTTTCTCCAAAAATTATTTTATACAGAATTTTACAAAATTGGTTTTAACTTTTTAATTTCTTTCCCTTTTAGTTTTACAATGAACTGACAGAAATCTTGCTGAAGTTTCAGAACAAATGCAGTGACATTGTTTTTGCACGCAAGACTGAAAGAGATGAACTTCTGAAGTAAGATTAGTGTCTGTTTTATATTCCTTCTTAGCCTTCTAGCTAATTACTTTGTGGGGATAGGTTGTCTTATACAAAAGGGTACTTAGCTGGGAAGTAACAGAGAACTTCAAGTCATTTTATCTCCAGTGTAGACATAAGCTTCGTTTTCTGTAGGAGGCTCATTACTTGAGATTATGTTGTACAAACTGTGGTATAAACTCTGTGGAGGTTTGAAAGGTCAAGGTATAGCTTTCATGCCTAAGAATGAAGTTTTTTAAGTCCCTGATCCTCGGGGCTTATTTTAAAGGAGGAAAGATTTGTTTCTAGGATTTCTCTCCTAGCTGTCTCTTTATCTAAGATGTACTCTTGTTTGTTACCACTTTAGGCTGTGGTATTTATTAAATAGCAGTGGTACGGTCTGTATCAAATTGTTTGGCTGTTCTATAACTTGTGATGTGAAGAGCTAGCAACTCTTGTTTATATCATCTCTTGTTTATATACTACATCTTCTCCATTCCCACCACCTTCAGTGACCATTTTCTTTCTCTTAAATAACCAATCCAGTAGCTGTCCAGCCTTACCTCTAGTCCATTACCAGTTAGATTGGGGGAGCGCAATATGTTTTCTTCTGTCTGTATCCAGTGTGTTGAAATGGGAAATGTAATTTACAGCTGTTTCCTTTTCCCTTTCATACATTTAGTGTGAATTGGCTTCCCAAAAAAATCTCCTTAGAGCTTGTCGCATTTCCAAGTGTTTGGTTGTGCCCAACACCTCAAGATATGCATCATGTTCGGACTTAAATCTCAAAGTTACTGTCTAAAGATTCATACAGAAATCTAATTCCATAAGGAACAGGTTGTCAGACAGTGTTGGTATAGGATATTGTAATGCATTGAAATGTCCATCTTGCCAATAACCTACTACTTAAAGCATAATTCAAGCAGCTGATCCTGTGCTGAAGAACACAAAACAGGTGTGCTAAGTACTATAGGATTCTAGTAATTGACAATATTCCATTGTGGCTTTTTTCCCCTAATCTTGGAGACTTGGGTGCAATCTCGCTCCCATTGACTTCAGTGGGAGCTACATTGTGGCGTAAGTCTGGAAGAATTGCCTGTTTAAAAAAAATTATATTCCTTGAAATATGGTCTTGTATAGATGCTTTTGTAGACTATCTAGGACAACCTGAAACTATCTTTTAACTAATTCTGTAACATAGCATTTGGCCTGCATGGTGGTTTAGGCTTATTAAGTTGGCCCCTACTTGAAAGGCAAGAGGTTGCTGAGAACTTCCTTCATCCTGCTGGGTTTTTTCCAAAGCTGTCTTTTGAAAGCTACAGTAGTAGTAAGGCCAGAGCTCAAAAAAGTCCCTAAAAGGCTTAATGGAGGGATTAGATAGCAGACACAGCAAGGTATGATCATTCTCCTGTCAAAAAATCTGATCCAGTTCCAGAATTGAATAGATTAGCATACCACACTAAAACACTAAGCTTAAAAAACTTCAGATGGCTGCAAAATTGTTTACCTTTAGATAAAATTGATCTTTTTATTACTTTATATTTTGCTCTCTCAGAGATTTGCAACAAAGCATTGCAAGAGAACCCAGCGCTCCTTCTATCCCATTGCCTGCATATCAGACCACTTCAGGTGGAGGAAGTAACTCTGCTGCTCCAACTCCAGCTCCCAGAACAATGACGGTAAATAAGATTGTGGTGTTGGCAAAGCTGAAGGCAGATGGGCCATACTTTTTGTAATCTAAGCTTTGACTACATTAGTCTTCCTAACATCCTGGGGTGCTGCATTTTAACTTTGCCTGTTTCTGATTTTTGGCGATGATTCAGGAAAATGCTGTGTTGTAGTGGCTGATGTACTCTTTTCGTTTTATAGTACATGTAACTTTCTGCATTCAAGAAACTGTTTAGCACAACAGATGTACAATACTGTGTATAAAATAGAAAATTGGACCCAGTAGCTAATTTCTAATGCTTCTTTCCCTCCACCTTTTTTTTTTTAGTCTACTAGTAAACCACAACCTCCAGCTCGTCCACCACCGCCAGTGATTTCTACTGCAAGTAATCTCTCTGCTTCTGGAACTACTGCTGCTCCAGCCCCAGCAGCAGCATCTTCTGGACCAGGCACAGCACCATCACAGGCACAGGGCCCACCTTATCCAACATATCCAGGATATCCTGGGTACGTTTTGGGAATGGTCACGTAGCGATGTCTTGCGCTAGTAGATAGCAGTCAACTTGCATTAATGCAGATAGCATCTTGAAAAACATATGGTAATCTGTTCTGAATTACAGGCCGTTTGATCAGTCAGCTATGCAAGGTTCTCTTAGTGCTGGATCTCATCTCCAGTTTGTACATTATTTTTATTATTATTATTATTCTATTACATGGATTTGATATCGCACACTCTCCAGCGCAAAGGCAGCTTGAGGTGGTGTACAACAAAAAGCATGATCAAAAACAAAATATAACCTATTTAATTTAAAACATGATAAATATATTTAAAATACCCCCTCCCCCCCCCCAAAAAAAGCCTGGCGGAATAGCCAGGTCTTACATTGTTGTCGGAAGGAGGGGAGATTCGGGGCCAGACGAATCGTCACTGGGAGGGAGTTCCACAGCCATGGACCAACCACCCAGAACACCCTCTCCATGGTCACAACCTGAGAAATTCAGGAGACCTTGAGGAAGGTGCCCCTGGTTGACCACAGGGACTGATCCAGAATCCAGGGGGTGAGGCAGTCGCGCAGGTAGGTGGGGCCCAGACCATGTAGGGCTTTATAGATCAATACCAACATCTTGAACCAGGCCTGGAAGACTAGAGGCAGCCAGTGCAATGAACAGAGTACAGGTGTTACATTCTCATGACGACACGTCCCCGTCAGGAGATGGGCCGCCACGTTCTGCACCAGGTGCAGTCTCTATCTAGACTGTCGCCAAGATAGCCCCACGTAGAGCGCATTACAGTAGTCTAGGCATGAATGAGAGTGGCCAGGTCGGAGTCTGAGAAATATGGCCAAAGCATGAGACCACATGTAATTGTCCAAATGCACTCCTCGCCACAGCCGCCACCTGGGCATCCAAGCGGAGCTGAGAGTCAAGGAACACCCCCAGACTACGAACCTGAGGGACCAAGGAGGGGCAGACCCCATCAATGATGGAGGGCCACCAACCCCTCGGCCCCTCCCACCAACATCAGCTCTGTCTTATCCAATTTAGCTTCAGATGGCTCACCCTCCTCCTGTCCCACAACAACCACCAAACACTGAGTAAGCACAGAGACGGCCTGGGTCAGCTGAAAAGGAGAGCTAGAGTTGGGTGTTGTCAAAACCTCTCTCAACCTCACCCAGCGGCTGCATTGAACAAGAGAGAGGACAGAATAGAATCCTGCGGTACTCCCCTAGGACCTCACATATGGATGAAAAATCCCCCAGCACCATAAACTGGTTTCTCCCAGCAAGGAAGGAATAGAACCATTCAAGAACAGTCCAGCTCCCCCTGGCCCCGGTCCACTAGGTGACTCACCAAAATCTCATGGTCAGCTGTGTCGAATGCTCCTGACAGATCTAACAGAATCAGAAGGGTAGACTGACCCCGATCCAATTCACGGCAAAGGTCGTCAGCCAAAGCCACAAGTGCAGTCTCAGTGCCATCATCATCATATTTATTTAGCGTGGCCAAAGGCCATTGCTCATCAAAATAAAATCACAGGCCCACTCGGGCTAATAATATACATAAGAAAAACCGATATCACTCATTCTAATCTTACACAATTTCATCATAGTGAATCGGGAGGCTAAATAGCAGTACACTTCTTATAAACAAATAAGTGCCTTATACAGCTATCATAATTCAGTATACAACAGCAGAGCAATCCAAAACAACAGAAATGGGACCCAACAAAATCCCCTTCAACCCCCTTAAATTCCCCTAGATGATCTAATGATCCGTCTCAGTGCCATGACCTGAACAAAAGCCAGACTGAGGGATCTAGAAAACGGATGTAATCCAAATGCCCCCGAAGCTGCCTGGCCAATCGGCTAAATAAACTTCCCTGAAAAGGGAATGTTAGAGACTGGCCAATAGCTGGCCAGGGAGTCAATGTCAAGATTTTTTTTTTTTTTGAGCAGAGGCTGTTCCACAGCCTCCTTCAGGCACCCTGGCACTCTGCCCTCCCTAAGGAAGGCATTGACCACCCCCTGCCAACAATGGCCCCAACTTCTTCCAGCTGGCTTTGACCAGCTGGTACGGGCTCAAGTTCACAAGTGGCCTGAACAGCCCCAAGGACATCCCCCGCATTAGCGGGTGATACCCACTGAAACTGATTCCATAAAACAAGACCAGACAAAACAAGTTCATAGCCTCTGATTCTCCTACCGTTCCAAGCGCAGCATCGAAATCGAGGTGAATACGAGGCTAAAGGTACTTTAAATGGTTACATATTGGACTAGAGCAGTTGTAACGATGAGGTCATGAAATCCTAAGTAAAAGGTTTGATGGTACATGGTCAATCCACTCAGTAAAAAGTTTGAGACTTCTGATGATTCAACATCTTGTTGCTTAAAAGAATCTTTTACATAAGCGTCAGTGAAAATAATTTTATGGACTTGAAACTGTGTCTGGCAATGCTGTACTATAAAGTGTTAACTTCTGTACTCTAAGATTAACCTGTAATGCTGGGGTGGGGAGCATCTGCCATGTTCCCACCGTTCATCCAGAGGCTCAAGGTTTCTTTTGTCTCTCTTTAAGGGTACTCACCTTTTTTTCTGTTTTTCCTTTTCTGCAAAAAGCACTTGGATGGTTCCTACCCTCCTCTTGGAGCATGGCAGTCTCTGCTTGCTTGCAGCAGGCTCCCTTACACCTCGCCCACTTACACTTCTCCGGTCTGCATATCTTGTAAAAACATCTGGAAATAGCAGGGTGGGGAGAATATTCCCCAGCTCTGATGTAGACTTCAATAACCCCCTAAAATTCTATTATTTGGATTTATTAGTACAGGGTTTGGGTTTATTAGTACTGGGTAAACGGAAGTAAATATCAGTCAATCCTTTATTTGGCACTAACTTTTGTCATGGCCAGACAAATAACATAAAAATCCACAACACATAGTACATAAAAATATAAAACACAAATTCCTAAAATAAACTTAAAATCAAAATTCCAAACACATAAGAGCAATCTAAAAGTTAATTATAAAAACTCTGCAGTTTTGAAGTAAAAATCCATACAAACAACCAAAGGATGTTCTGAACCAAAGAACTGACCTAGACCTAAACTTGCATAAAAACCAATTAAAAACCACTAATGTCAGTAAATCTACACAGCCATATAAGTAATATGGTTCAATTAAACAGCACTTCAGCCCACCCTAACTTCGTTAATTTCAGGTAATTTTGTCAGTTAGGAATGGAAACGAATACCCTTCAGATTCCTTCAGCTCGCAAGGCAAATAAAGCTAGGTGAACCAGAAAATCTTCATTTGTCTGTTGGAAAATCCAAATTACTTCTCTTGTTTGGAGAAGGCATTAATCTTTGAAGGGAAAGGTAATAGAAATTGTGCTCTTATCTCATCAAATAGTGGACATTCTAACATATGGATAGTATCCTCAATTCTATTACAACACATTGGACAGAATCTCAGATTTCTAGGTATATCAAGGCGACGGCCTTCTTTGATTGCTGAGGGCATTTGTTCGAGACGTATCCTCATCAAAGCCAGGTGCAATTTCCATTTTAAATCCAGCTTAAGATATTCGTCCCTCCCCCACGAATGTTTAATCAAGATATAAAATGAGGCTATATGAGAAAAACGTACAGTTGCAAAATCGTTTTGTCTGACTACCTTTAGTACGCTGAGCCACTAAGAACCTATCTTCCTTAGAAAAGAATATTTTGTTACTATCAATAAAATTTCCCAAACCCATTGTCCTCAGAGTATAACCCACATATAAAAACCAGGGAGATTGGTTGTTACTCTCATCTAAATCTTCCAGTAAACACATCTTAGGAAGTTGCAACGGTGAGTATGTTGATACCCTAAACCAATAATTCAACATTCGTGAGGATATTTTAGACCGCAAAGAATCAACTCCTTTCTCAAGCTTCAACAATGGTGCTGGCAATGTAAAAGAAATCCCCAAAACAAAACGTAAACATTTATTTTGAGGTACCTCAGTATCCTCTTCTGCTGAAGTGCCCCAAATTTCTGACCCATATAAAATTTAGGCATTAACTACTGTCATAAGCCTTCAAAGGAATTGTAACCGATTTTTTTATTTAATGAAACATGTAATTTACTAATTGCCCCAGCTGATTGGACTGCATTTAATTTTGCAGTTTTTAATAATTCCAATTAATTTCAGAAGATTGCCAAATACCAAGATATTGATAACTCTATACCTTTTCAAGCCTAACACCACCCAACCACCATATATATTGCTTAACCTCATGGCCCCAAACCATAATTTTAGTTTTATCATAATTTGCAGATTATTTTCCATACACAATGATTCAAACCTTGAAATGGCCCTTTGAAGGCCTATTGCAGTTTGAGATAAAATTACTACATCATCTGCATAAACCAAAATGGGGACCATGGTAACCAAAAGCATAGAAGGGTTAAAACTCTTATCTAGCATACCCTCTATCATTCCATTAATGAACAAATTAAACAGAAGTGGGGCCAGGATACATCCCTGCCTGACCCCCTGTTAAGTAGCAAACTTTGAGGCTAGTTCTCGTGCCAAACCCCACTGGACTTGAACCCAGGTATTATGATGATATGCCTCCAACAATTTCAAAAGTGGGGGATCAATACCCATTTAACAGCTTATTTCAAAGAAGATCTCTCTCCACTGAGTCAAAAGCTGCAGCTAGATCTATAAAAGCTGCATATAAACTTTTTCCTAATGACATATTTGTATCTTAAAAACTGGAGTGTAAATAGATGGTCTGACATTGAATAACCTGCACAAAACCCCACTTGATATTTGTGTAAAATATCATGAGCCTTTACCTATGCTTTTGCAGATGACTCAGCAAATGCCTACCAAACAATTTAGCTGCAATATTTATCAGACTAATAGGCTGTTATGCATCAGGATTGTCCCTTCGTCCCTTTTTAAAAATAGGAACTATTATGCTTCCCTTCCAAGATTCAGGGCTCCTACATGTATCAATAACAGTATTAAACCAAGCTACAAAAACTGCCAGCCACCATTCTCTATCCCTCAGATACAGCTCTGCAGGGACACCATCTGGACCTGGGGCTTTATTCCATTTAAGCTGGCTAAATAAATAATCAACAATATCAACAGTTACAGAATAAACACCCATACTACCATCCATTGAATCCAGTAATCTAGTACTTCTATTCCCTTCTCCCCGATACCCAGCAAATTTGGAGGAAATGTACTTGATCCAACAGTCTGATGATATATTTTTTCCAGGTTTACATTATATCTGCTAATTCCTTTAGAGGCCAGTTGCCAAAATAATTGGGTGTATCTTTTTTTAATAGCATTGCATATTTCCCCCCACTGGGATTCTGCGTATGCCAATTTCTTATTTTTAATCAGAAGTTTATATTCACTACGTAGTTCCTTATACATGTTATATTCCATTAAATCTCCAGATTGTATATCTTTAAACCTCCTATTCAATAGTCTCTTCTTTACAACACATTCATAATCGAACCGCGAACTCCTCCAACTCTCCTATTAGAAATTTTTGTTGGGCCTACCTGACACACAAGATAAGGTTTATTAGTATCAAATCTATCAAAGTAAGAGTGACCTGAGCTTCCTCCAATTCCAATATAACTGTCCTCAATCCTAAACATTCTTCACCTTTCATTGAGTGCATAGTATCAGCTAACTTCCCCATCCATTTAACTCCTTTGTTATAACTAATTGGAATCAGAGTATCTCCTATTAAAGCTGTTTTCTGATGTCTACTGTGCCACACAATTCATACTGAGGGTCCTCCATACTATAAACTAATAGGAGGGGACGATGATCACTTTCAGGACAATTTATCAACTGAAAATCCCTAATACCTGGCCACTAGCAGGCTCAATCAAAATGTAATTAATGGTACTAACACCAACACTAGATACAAATGTGAATTCGGATGCTGTTGAACTAGGAAATGAAGCATTCTAAGTTTAAAATCTATTAACTGTTGTAATCTTTTACCTGAAAAATTCACCCTGACATCTCTAAGTACTGGTGAGTCAATTCCATAGATGTCATTAACAAGAACAAAATCTTCATCCAGCCAATTTAGTTGTCCCACTCTGGCATTTAAATCTCCTGCTATTATAAACTTCCTTTGAGGGAACTTGTTTCAAAGTGTTTCTAAATAAGCTACAGGTGAATCCCGTCCTAAAGAAATGTCCATGGTCCTCACCAAAGGAGGCAAATATACATTAGCAAAAATTATTGGTGAAAAATAAGCAATCTTAAGAACAACAGTTAAAACAAGATCTTGAGGGGAAAGTAATTGGTAAGTAGTCCAGTCTGCCCTATTAACTAGCTTAGACAATCCAGCTTTAGGGTGACCTCTAACATTTGCTGAGATAGTAGATACACTACAGCATGAGTAACCCTTTAGAAATACTGGTTCCAAACACCAGGTTTCCTGAAACATTAAGGTTCCAAATTTATCAAGAAACCTACAAAAATCAGTATCCACCCAATTTAGATGACAATCCAGAAATATTCCAGGAGAGGAGAGAGAAATATCTATTAATGTCTATAACTCCAGAGAGTCAATTATCCTCAAGAGGCTGTTCCTTTATTAAGACAAAATCATCAAATACTGCTCCTGTCCTTCCAAACGCTAGTTTTCCTATCCCCTCTCAACATTCTTACACAGAGAACTTGTTACAACAGCATCAGAAGGTGCTGCCTTCAAGGTCTTATCTATTATTTGGGACTCATGACAATAATCGAGGCCTGATAATACTTTTTGGGAACTATCCAGTTTAGGAGGGACAGGAAAACCTACAGTTACCACTGCGGTAACTATTGAACCATCACTATAATGAACTTTAACCTTGGGCTCAAGCGGATTAACGGTTTCAGTTTCCCTTATTTTCTGAAGGACCGATTTGAAGCAGATGAAGTCTTGCTAATATACTGTCCTGTTTCTCTATGGGAAGATCATGAAAGGAGGACAAAATTTCCACCTCTTCCACTACTACACTATCTTCCATAAAGTGTTCCCTAAATTCAGACAACCATCAAACCCATTAGGGCCCAAAGAGTTATCACTTCTAGTTTGCAAAGATCCTTTAGATCTATAGTCAAGATCTTGGGTAGGTAATTTCTGAAGTTCCATAAAATCTTCTTGAGGACCATGAATCTCCTCTGTCCCTCCCAGACTAGAATTGGCATTTAGCATAAGCCCCCCCGCCATCAATATTAGGATCTTTACCCAGTTCAATCAATTTCTCTGTCCCTTCTGATCTAGGATACATACTAATAGGGGGAAGATCGATTTCTTTTGTGCTTTCCTTACGTAACTTAATCAAGGTAACATCAGAAAACTCATTAGGAGCAGATGACCCTGATTTTATAGTCTTTGGAAAAACTCTGACTTAATCCAGCTATTAATGGANGTAGCCACGCCACTGCCCTGGTTTCCACTAGAACCTTGAAAAGAAGGTTGCAGGGCAGGAGCAATATTATCACTATCCTTTCCCCATCTCTTCCTCTGCAGTCACCAGCTGGTCAATACACAAGGACTGACAAGTATCCATTGCACTTATCTCTTGATTTCTGGCTTGCTTTTTTGGCAACAAACAAGACCCAGACTGATAAGTCTGTTCATTATCAAATAAGGAGAATAATAATTTAAAGTTCATTCTCTTATAAGGCTTGAACCTAGCAGAAACACCTTTTAATATTCTTAGATTTTTTTAATGGCTACTTTACTTCTGTAATTTTTACCCTTCCCTTGCTGCCTCGTCTCTATTGTCACATTCAGCTTCTTACATTTATCAATTTTTTTGCATGATAAGGAACCTAGATCCTTATAAGTCTCACTTGGGACTCCTAAAGGCAGCAATACTAATAAACTGGATAATGTTTCCTCCAGGATCTTCAGAGTCTTTAATATTAGCCAGATCCTTAAACAAACAGGAGACTTACTCGTCCACATACTTTGAATGAAAAGAGCTAAATAAAATAAATGATCTAATTCCAAAGGATTAAGAGCATCCTTAACTTCACCAAAGTCTTTCCCTTGGGCATGATCCTTACACTCCTTAGAAACAGGAGACCTCTGAAGGCTTTCTGTCACTTAATTTAGCGGAAGGTTAGCAAGGGAAATCTCAGATAAAACCTAGAAAAGGCTTGAATTAACCCCTGATTCTGTGCACCAGTGTGTGCACATTATTTGGCCCAACCAACTTGTTCCATTTGATCTTCACAACTGGCTGGAAGACTCTTTCCATTAGGAACCAGATTAATAGATACTTTGTTATATGCATCCAACTACCCCAAATCAACCTTTTGGATGACAAGCTTATCTGGGCTTCCTTCTATATTACTTTGGCCTGCATTAAAAAAATCTGTAATTTTAGGTTGAGCTGATGAATAATCAGCCCCTTTTTTCAAATCTTCAAGGACAGGAAGAGGGTCTATACCCAACCTCTTACAAACACTTCTTGTTCGCTTCATAGTCTCAAACCTTAAGTTTTACAATACGAAGTAACACCCCACCAAAATCTACAGGTTTTATCTGTAAAATCCAGAGAACAAACTTGCAGAATTTTTAGTTCTGGGGCTTACCTAGAAAATCGGTAGAACACCCGTCCAAAGACCGTCGGTGTAGGGACTTGCCTGAAGCATCCAAGGAGTGTAACAGAAGAATCCCCTCCGGGGGTGGGTGGGTCAATCAGCTCTTTCCTGGGGAGCTGCTATGTGGCTGCCTGTGTGAAAAGTGGGGGGGGATGGATGGCCGGAGGTGAAGGGCGTTGCTCTCGCACCTCCTGGGTGCAAAGCCCTCCTAAACAGGTTCTTTTTCTCTCTATCTTCCCATGCTTTCCAGGTTACGTGTAACATCTCCCTGTTTTGCAGCTCTCTCCCAGGGCCGCTCCCCAACAACGTCCGCCCAGGGGGCCTCCACAACCCACTAACAGCACTGACAATGGCTGACACTCTTTGGTGTCGCCCTTTGGCTGGCACCCATGGGCCTCAGCCCTAGAAGGAATACCTACAGAGAGGGGATGGGACAAGGTTGAGTGGCAGGCAGCTCCTCCTCCCACACAACCCTCAAGAGCCTCAACCCTAGAAGGAATACGTGCAGTGAGGGGAGGGGACAAGGTTGAGTGGCAGGCAGCTCCTCCTCTAGGCAAACCCCCCACGGTTCCTCCAGCTGACACCCACACCAGAAGTAAATATTGGCTTTTCACTAGAACTGGTGAACATTGGGTGTTAACAAATGAGACCATAGCCTCACTTGCATGTTTGGCATATCCAGCCTAATAAACGGGAAACTCTGCATTTATTTCATGCACTTGTGGGCAGCTCCCACTTACAGCACCAGTGAGAACAGAGAGAGGGACAAGAAGTAGTTGCTCCTTGGACATTCTAGGATTCTCGCCTCTTACTCTATGGTGTTGGAGGACTTGTATGCACGGAAGCACTACATGCAACTTAATCGACGGGATGTGGGCATGCGTTAGCCCACGCTTGTCCACATTCTGAGATGCTGTCATGAGTGGAGGCTGCATGTTTGGTGCATGGTGGCCTCATGGATGGTGGGGGTGAATGCTTAATAAACAGACAAGTGGACACCCACCTGGTCTGGGCTGTTGTAGGCTATTGTCTCATTTTGTTAATGCCTGTTGTGATTAACGTTAATAGTTGCACGCCATGTGGAGTAAAGACTTTGTTGTAAAAGTGATCTGCAGGAAGAGGCAGAGTTCTTGCAAATTGAAGTATAATACTTTGAAGTACTCGAACCCAGTTTTTTTAAGTACTGTGCATACATAGTTAAGCACATACTGCACTCTTAGTCCCAAATTGGCTTTTTAGTTTTAAAAAAGTGAATTTACAATTTGTGTGTTGGTCTTCTTGGACCCTGCAAGATCTTGGTTCAAGCAGGAATTTGCTTATAGGGCACAGCAGTGTTATACCAACGGACAGGAAATGTTTTTCCTTGGAGATCTTGTATGTGAAAGAAGAATCTTTAGGGGAGAGACATGCTGTCTCTAATACCCTGCAACCTTCAGCAGCTGACTTTGGGACTTCTGTAAAGGCACTGTGCAGCAGAGTGAAGGTGTCTCGCTTCTTGAGCAATTCTGTGTTACCAGCGATGTCTATGGGCTATTTTTGTTGTTAGTTGTCTCCTTTCTCTCTGGGGCTGTTCTGTGCCTCCTTCAGTGCTTCAGGCATGAACATTGAGAGAAGGGATGGAGAATTCAGTAGCGACTAGAGCCAGCAAAAATGGTGGGTAACTCCCAGTTTTCAGCAGCCCAGATGATAGAAATAGAACTGCCCCCTGTGCCAGTGTATTGCTGTTCCTGCTTGAAAATGCCAAAGGCAATCCTTACACTTCTTAAAATCTTTCTAAAATACAACTCTCATTTTGACTTGGATCAAAATGAATGGACCCTTCATTTTGACTGAAGGGTCACTTCAGTTTTTGATAAATTAGGATAGAAAATCACTTTAAGATGGTACCCTCAAGGGTATGTGCAGTAGTGAATGAGGTTCCCCTCCCCCATTCTTTTTACCCATCTGCCATATTTTCCCCTTTTTTAACTTGTCATTTTAAAACATAATTACCTTTCCTGAATTTAACTTGCAGGTTTTCTGAATAATGGCTATTTTTCCCCCCCTCACAGGTATTGCCAGATGCCGATGCCAATGGGTTACAATCCTTACATGTATGGCCAGTACAATCTGCCATATGCACCTTCACCTGTGTTCCAAAATCCCGGACAGGCACCCTACCCAGGAGCTCAACAGCCTGGATACCCCTACCCACAGCAGCCTTACTATCCACAGCAATAACATGCCTGAAAAGCAGCTCTGCTTGTTCAAACTGAGAGAAACTTGCAATAAGCATACTAAATCTTCTAGTTCTCATTAGTGTATCATACTGTACTGAATGCAGTTTATAACTTTTGTCTGTGGTTAAATACTCAAAGCTGTGCTCCAGATCAGTTTCTGACCATGCTAAACCTCTTGAGAGATTTTCTGCTGCTGTGGTACAAACACTATGTAGAATGTGGTCAGAATTTAAATTGCAGCATAATTCAACTGTATGAATACTGTAAACTCACTTAAACTAGACCAAAACATTTCTTTACAAAAAAAAGATCTTTCTATAAATAGTAATTGGGGTATTTGATATGCAAAGCTACAGTACCAGCACCGGGTGTGATATATTCTACAATAGGATTGCCTTCTATATTGGTTTGTATTTTTTTCGTTTGAGTTAGTTACCAATACGCTATTTTGTCTAATAATCAAGGCCTTGTAAATCAAGTAAGAATAAATAAATAAATAAATTACATAAGAACAGTTTAAAATCTTTACACACAGACTGAATTAATTTTTATTGCAATGAAATATGTCCTCTTAAGTGGTTGTGTGTTGAGTTTGTCTGCTGACTTGTATTGATCTATAAAATAGAAGCTGCTGCCTCCTAGTCAAGGTTGGTTGCATTTGAGTTGCCATTTGTAGTTCACTCCTTTCTCTCTTTCCCCCCCCCCCCTTTCCTGGTCACACAAACAACCCCACTTGTCATTCCTCAGAAAGATTGGTAGACAAGGTTTGTAGCTGTGGCAGAATCTTACTACCAGATTTCCATTCCCACTTTACATTCTTTCAGATACTTAAATCCTTGATACAAAAAAATTCAGTGATAAGTAAGCAAAGCTTGATAACTTTTCCACCTGTTTCTCATCAGGTGTCTCAATCAGCTGGTATAACCAGCACTCTTGAACCATTCTGAGGGTGCAGCCATACGAGACAAGCTTGGGAGGCTACCACACTTTAGCCTTACTCCTCACTGGTCAAACAAGCCACACAATGCAGTAGTTTGTGTGCCCAGGGCTCACCAGATGTGTCTTCTCCCTTGCCCCTCCACCCCTCCCGGCTGGGGCAAGCAGTTGGCTGCCCCACAATGCATCCTCAGAAAAATTCCAATGACACATGGTTGAGCAGCCTTGAGGCAACTCCTGTGATGGGGTGTGCTTGCCCTACCATGTAAGGTGCAATGCAGCAGGGCCGGCCTGTCCCACGTAGTCATGGCTGGGGCACGCGCTCAGTCTGACTGACCTGATTGTGGGGGGAGGTTAGGCAGGAGCCCAGATCAGCTGTTGATCAGGGGGAGTGGAGTTTGTGCTCTTCCTAGGTCACTCTCTTCCCTCAATCCACCCAACTGACAGTTGGTTGTGGGAGTGGGGACTGGTTGGCTGCATTTGAGTTACCCTTTGTAGCCCACTCCTCTCAGAAGAGAGCGCGATTTCTTTCCAGGCTCCCCTTCTCCATCAGCTGTCGGATGGGGAGTAGGGAGGAGTGCAAGCCCTTCTCCCACCTTGCCCTCAATAGCTGCCTATTGGCTGTATGCTTGGTCCTGCACCTCCAGCAGGAGTTGGAGCCCCCAGTCATGGTGATGGCTCCAGTAGGGGCCAGCCCACCCAGTTTCCCTGCCACAATATGGCCAGCTCCCTGCACTTGCCCCATATGGTGGTGGTGGCAATGATTTCTTGCCATGGGGGGCTTGGTCCCCTGCAGCTCATGTAATTGCACCTTGAGAGTAACAAATACCCCACTTGACTATTTTTAACCAACCTGACCTTGAAAACAGCACTGTAGTTAAGTGAAATAATGGATTGTTCAGTCTGGAAAAACTGACCATGAGAAAACACCCTTAGAAGGTAAGAACTGCCAGGGGTGATAGATCTACCTGTTGGTGTGGGTTTCTGCATGATAGATTAAATATTATTATGTAGTTCAGTGGTTCCCAAACCTTATGTCTGTAAGACTCTGTTTTGAGACTTAAGGAAAGCGAGAAAACTGGGTGTGGTGTTGAAAAGAAATGAAAGGGGTTCAGCTGCTTTTCTGCACCCTGGTGAAGCAGGTCCCTTTCTATTAGGGTTTCTGCTGCTTTTCTGCACCCTGGTGAAGCAGGTCCCTTTCAGTTTCCGGGATCAAGTGGTAATACTACTGTGTTTGAGAGGGTGGGGAATTACTCTTCTATTTCTAGTAATGACTCTTGTTCAATCAAATAGGCATTTATTCAATAATAGCAGCACAATTAACATACCAATTATTAAGGAGACACTTGCACTCAACATATGATCCCTCACCTACTCTGACTACTTCAAATACATACAAAGCATATATTCTTACGTGATCAGAGGTCAACGGTCTGTTTCCAGAAGGAAGGCAGGTAGGGGGCCCAACGATGCTGTGAGAGAGAGAGAGCTTAGCTGTGGCATGTTGTAGGACTACTTAAGGAGAAGTCCCAGAGAGGGCGAATCACCGAGCTCGTCGGCACCCTGATAAGGGCTAGCGACCGAGTACCGTGAAAGGCAAAGAACTGATCCTGTATACAAGTTTCCCTTATTACTTATCCATGTTAAGGGGCTGTTTGCCTCTTACTCCAGAATGTTCCCCTTATGGCTATTCATGATTGGGGTCCTTCTGCTTAGTCATTGGTGTGGGGGTTTGCCCTGACCGATAGGGTCTGGTCCACCCCTCCCTCCGGAGGGGGGG
>QEPC01003390.1:1316552-1333447 GCA_003113815.1 Sphenodon punctatus
TCCCCCAGTGCTGTTGGCTCCCACCCTTAACTGTTTTCAGGAGTGCTTGGGTACGTCCCAGCAGGAGGAGGATACAGAGCTATGAGGAGAAAGGAGAATTGGTAACCTACCTTCGGTGAATTCCTTTCTCTCATATGCTCTGTATACTCGTCTGTCCCTCCCTGCCAAACAGCACGAATTTGGATCAGGGGATGGGGGGACTGATACCTTACATTAATCGTTCTAGTACTCCGTAGTATTGTAGTTTTTCCTCCAGTGAGTTAGTCATAGTTTGGGGGAGTTAACCATTTGTTCGACAGTTATATTCAAAACAAGAGAAATTCCAGCTTACGAACGGACTGGCGAGAGAGCCGGGTAGCTCCGTGGACGCAGGCGCAGAAAGAAAATTAGATCATCTGCCTCCTAGCGGCCAACGGTAGAACTACCCAGCAGGAGGAGTATACAGAGCATATGAGAGAGAGGAATTCACCGAAGGTAGGTTACCAATTCTCCTTTCCCATGTTTGTGTGCATGTTTGCACATGCAAACATGGGAATGGCTACATGTTAAATCCTGGACTGCTGCTCCAGGAAAATGAGAGTAGCAGTCCTGGGTTTGAATGCATAGCCTTTCTTAGCGGAACCACCCATGGGTTTGCTCGTCACCCAGGCAGCTGGTGTGCAGGAAGCAGAGCAGCTCTGCTTTCTCTGAAGCACTGCAGGCTATGAGACTGTCTTAGTTAAATAGCAACATCTTGAGTACCTTCTTGGCCAGGTGCTGCTTGGTGGATCAGGAATGTTCTCCTAGCAACAGCCCTGACAAGGAACAACTCCAGCCTGGTTCCATAGTAGAGCAGTGACAGTTCACATTGTTATCACACCCTAGAATATGGGAAAGTCCTTTTCACCCACTTTTCAAATGAGGTAACGGCAAGTAGTACAAGATTGTGGTAACACAGGGAATGGAAACAAGGTTTGTAGTCGTGTTCACACTTTGATCATCTGCCTCCTAGCGGCCAACGGTAGAACTACCCAGCAGGAGGAGTATACAGAGCATATGAGAGAAACGAATCACATTAATAAAGGGTTCATAATCACTGGGTCCCAGTCTCCTTCAGAGCCAGAAATCTAACTCCACAATCCTCTTCTGCTTCTAGCAAATAGTTGTGTAAGTCATAGACAAATAGGGCAAGCTTTTACGATTAAAAGTCAATTGGAACTGCTTTGTTGACTTCAGGGCCAGAGGCTTGAGCCTAATGTGTTCCTCTCTAATAGCTGATCCCTATGTTGCAACGGCTCAGCCTCTTACTATTCCCTGTTGTTCAACTGCTAGGTCTAACTGTATTAGGTTTCAGCCCTGCTGCCCATTCAAAGTGAAGGGCTTCTGTGTGACAGTGTACTGTGGGTCAATCCTTGCAGTACCAGGCCCATGGCGCACTGGTCACCTGGGCCCAGCTAGGAAGGAGTTAAAGGGGTAAATGAACACTTAATCCAGGGAGGGTCCAAGGGATCAGGTGACCAGAAGTAGCTGGCCATATGACTCGGGCTGGGGTTTATAAGACAAGCAGATTCCAGTTAGCATCAGATCATTAGGGAATTAGACAATCAAAAAAGCTACTGTTTTACAAATGTAGTCAAGGCAATTTCACATTAAGCAAACTTTAACAAACATGGAAATTGTATGTTAAGGCTTCTGCCTTATTTATAAGCAGTAAAGTTGTGGTATGGTGTCACATACTGTGCTCGCCTACAACTTAGGCTCCATGCACTCACACTTTGCCTTGGTCTTTCCGCCCCATCCTCTTCCTTTGCAGGTTGGGAACAACACTAAACCTAGGAGAGCATGCTCCTCCCTGTCCAATATTATCAGGAACACATGGATATTGGTTCAGCTAAATAGACATTATTAAAGTTAATCTTTGGAGTTTGTCTTGTGCCACGCTGGGAATGCTTTGCAATGGCTGGAGGTGCATACTGTAGTGCCAGAACAGGAAATCAGGGATGACATGAGTAGGGTAAAAGTTTTAAGCCCCTAGTTAGTAACCTCTTGTATTGAAAATCCTCCTTAGTGCACAAGTTTATTTTCTGATAGCTTTTACAAATCAAATAGCTAACTGCTAAAGCCATAGTCTTTAAAATATTTTGTTTAACCTGAATGTGGAATAAGAGCAACTCTGTGGTAGTTTTAGTGTTGCCCCCAAACTGCAAAGGAAGAGGATTGGGGCTGAAGGACCAAGGCAAAGTGTGGGTTCATTTAGCCTAAGTTGTAAGTCAGCATAGTATGCGATACCATACCACAACTTTACTGCTTACGAGGTGTGTAAGGTTAATCAAGAGCCTTAACATATACAGTTTCCACATTGGTTAAAGTTTGCTTAATGTGAAACTGCCTTAACTACATTTGTAAAAACGTAAGTTTTTTGATTGTCTGATTTCATTGGGCTTTTTTTACAAAATGATCCAAACTCCTGAAAGTGATTTCAGGGAGTATATTATGTAGCCACTTTCCAGCCTCTGGATCTAGTTCTTGTTCTCAAGCACTGAAAGATGGAGCTGAGGGTAAGGAGGCAGAAAGGAGGGCAGCCAGCACTCCATGTTATGGGACAGACACATGATCTAAACCTTTCTGTTCCTGAGTACACCCCTGCCTCCAACTTATTCAAACTCGGGCCTTAGAGCTTTTACTAATGATCAGAGTGGCCACTGGGAGGGAATAAGGTCCTACCCTTGCTGTACTAACACAAACAGAAAAACCACCTGCGTGGGGAATGGGAATATGGAGGTACAAGGGTGGATATTATTACTAGTACAGCTACTAGCAAGACTCCATCCCCACCAGCAGCAAATGCTATCAGTTCATTTTGGATTATGCTTCCCCCCCCATTTTATTTCTGCCCCCACCCATTAACCAGTTCATTTGTGCCCCCCCCCACCATTCATGCTGCCCTCTACCCATTAACCAGTTCATTTGTGCCCCCCATATCATTTAATATTCCACCCCCCCAGGCTGCCTCCTGCTCCGAGCCCAAGCCCCTCCTGCTCCAAGCCCAAGCCCCCACTCCCTACCTGGTGGTGGTGACCGTCTCCGGTGCACATTCACCAAGCAGCACCAGAGGCAGCCAGCGTCACCCAGCAAGGGGGGAGGAGGAGGGGGGTGCGGCGGCAGAAGTGCTAGCAAACAATTGATATTCGATGCGGGTGGTGGGGGCTGCAGCAACGGTAAGCCGGCAGCCCTGCCTGCATGTCCGCCTGCGCTCTCCTCCTCTCCCCAGCCCAGTCCAGCAGCCAGGGGTATAGCTAGGTTGGAATGGGCCCAGGGACAAGAAATGGACTTGCACCCCCCCTCCCCCCCATCACCATATAAGTCTAATCAAAATCAGATCAAATTGTGGTGGCGAGAATGTGCAAGCTTTTGGGCTACACAGGGCTGTTCCTTAGGCATGTAGCCTAGCCAGTCAGAAGAAGCAGCTGGAAAATGAGCTCCATTAAGCTGGTACTAGTGCAGAGCAGAAACCAGAACAGTAGCTTCACTCAACATCAGAAGGTGAAAAGAAAAATATTCAGGAAAAGGAATTGCTATTCTATACAAGCAATTTTTGCACTTGCTAAATGTTCCAGAGTGGAATTAATGATTTCGGCTGCTTGAGTGCAGGAGCAGAAACCCACCAAGAAGCAGATTAGGCCAAATACATTCTGCCTTGGTACAACTCAGGCAGCCAAACTGGGATGTTGTGTTTTCTTTGAGATATGCTATACTCAGGTAGAGACTTTTTGGAGTGGGGGAGAGGCAGGAATCAGGAATGTAGAGTCATGTTGAATCGCATCAGTTTTCACAAGGTGAGCAGGTCTATAATCAACACTGGATCAGGAACCTTATTAAATCACCAGTTACTCCTATTCATTTAAAATCGCTGAGTGTAGTAGCAACATGTCCCATACTTTCAGAAGTACTATTGTTTCTACATGCAACATAAAACGAAGGTTTAATGACAATTTGTGGTTGTAGAAAAAAATGTCATGGCAATTTTAGCATGTGCAGAGATTTTAGACTGGGTATTGTGATCACATTCCAATTAGAACCTAAATTGCAATGTCACAAAACACATGTTTGTGTGTGATTTTTTTTCAGTTTGTAAATGATTCTTTGGTGTTTACCCTAAGCTAGGAGAGTGTGCCATCATGAGGCACTGTCACACAGCTGCTATGCTGAATTCCACCCCAGAGGTGATTATAGCTTGACAAAGCAATTTCCATGTTGAAGTCAGAGACCCATGGGAAATGATGCCAATAGGGAAAACACAGTGAAGATGGGTCTCTGATTAAAGTTAATGAAGCTGGTCAAACATTGGATATTCTTGGGCTGAAGGAAGCTTTATAAAATACCAAACATTCAAATATCAAACCCATATCAGACATCAAGCATTATATTTTTATTCAACCACAAAAGATGTTTAATGTGACTTGGTTGATTTCAGACACGTACACTTATGTGCATTTTCCTTTCTTTGTCGTTTGGAAAAGGAGTAAGTCCTAGAAACCTGAAACCTTGCACTTTTGAATCTCTTCCCCCAGTCCCCCCAGCTGCTTTGACCAGATCCGGCTTGCAGTTTTGGGGAGGCGGAGTGACAGCAGGATGCACAGCCACTGACAGTTCCATAGGCACTTGCTCCTTGTGTCCATGCATCTAGATGCAGATTCAACTTCTAGTAGTAGTAGTAAAACTTTATTGTTTGAGCGTGGTTATAACGAAATACAAGTTGCAAATATATAATAAATAAATAAAAATAAAATGAAAAATGAGATTTTGATAATACAATGACACAATCCAAGAAAATGTTTGGTAGAGAAATCCAATGGAATCTCCGTCACACATTTACATACCCTAGGGCAATAGCTTATCTTGGTCTACTCAGGGCCCAGAGTAACTGTTACCTAGCCTCTAAAATTCAACTTCTAGTAATGCAGCTTATGGGATGTCCATGCCTCCTCCATTTGCCATGTTAGTGATTCAGTCTATTTGAAGCAGGCAGCTTTAGGAAACAGCAAGCCTTTGAGCAGAGGAGGAGGGAAAAGAAGGCTTCCACTATCCCAGCTACCTAAGTCTAGAGCAACTCCTAAGCACAACCCCCCAGCTAACAAGAGGCAGATGTGGCTCCAGCAGCTGCTGAGATTGATTGCCAGCTGCAGTCTGGCTAGTTAGCTGCTGACATTGTTCACCTTGGGCTTGGAGTGCTGAATTTTCAGGCTGAGGGCTTGAAGAAGGAAACTATTTGCATGTGGGAATAGACGATGACTGGCCAGTGCAGCTCTCCAGACTGAGACCTAGCACTGCATCTAGGGGACTTCTCTAGAGTCTACCCCACGAAAGGAGGACTAACTTGCTGCCAAGGTGAGCCACCCATCCCTCACTCCAACCCACAAGCTGAGCTCCTAACCCTGCAAAGAGAAACTGTAGCCTGAGCTAGATCTGCTGAATCAAAGGAGGCATTGCAAACTTACAGGAGGCAGGCAGGTGAGCAAGGAGGGTGGTGCACTTGGGACAAGCAGGGATGCACGGAAGGAAACTCTCTTGGCTT
Source organism: Sphenodon punctatus (assembly GCA_003113815.1). Taxonomy (NCBI): domain Eukaryota; kingdom Metazoa; phylum Chordata; class Lepidosauria; order Sphenodontia; family Sphenodontidae; genus Sphenodon; species Sphenodon punctatus. The sequence goes on from QEPC01003390.1 coordinate 1,322,107, forward strand.
TCCATGCTGGAAAAGGGAGCGGGGGAGAAAAGCACGGTGGAAAAGTTCCTTGCAAAGAGGCTTGTTTTCTTGCCCAGCTACTGATGCTGCAAACAACTATGGCTATGAGTCTCCTTGCATGTGCGCTGCAGTGGGTATTGGGGCTGCTGACCATTTAACTGCCCCCTCCCTACTTTGCCCCCCATATCCTTGGTCCCTGAAATTAGCATCCTTCTACCCTGCCTGGCTGTCTATTAGTCTGGGATTGTCCTGGGAAGTTTGCTATTTTAGGGAATTTGGGCTGTCAAGGTTAGGACTTGGTCTGGATGCCCTATTGTCTGGAATTAGCCCCGCCACTGCACCTGCCCCACTGCACCTGCCCTGTTGCGTGCTCTCGATGCTCTACCCTCCCCAATGGTGTAGGGAGGTGGGAAACGCAGCATGCTGAGTGTGGTGTGGCAGTGGGAAAATGAACGTGCCTGCAGCGACGAGGCAGGCACATCTCCCCTCCTTCTTGCAGGCCCCCAAAGAACAAGTGGGTACCAGTGGGAGATCCCTGGGAGTGGACTAGGTACCTGAGGGAGATGCTATTCTGTTCAGAGATTGTGCGTGCAAGGCTAAAAGGAAACAAGCTCTAGTGGAATGGGGCTTGTAGAGCAAGAACTGGGTGACCCTATTATGGAAGGGACCAGAGTCGTCATAGGGTCTAGGTACCTGAGAGTGGAGAGCTGCCTGCAGGCCAGGAACCAGAGTGTGCCAAGGAACCCCCTACGGAAGACATTGCCATAATGAGGTATGCAAAGGGCAGAAGCCGAAGAATCAGATGATTTAAGAACCATTCCCTCCTGAAGAGAGCTACAGACTCTCATCTTCTCCAACAGAGGCATAAGGATCACCAGTGGAGGTTTGTGGGGATTGTTGACACCAAGAAGATGAGTGGAATGTTCTTGTGAACTAACCAGATGGAACAACATCTGGAGCAGTCATAGCAGGGATTGATTTTGGCAAAAAATGAGCCTGCAATTCTGATCCTGTAAGTACTCTGGGCTGGGCCAAGCTGCACTGCTACATAATGTTTATTATTAGCAAGCATTTACATAGTGCCAGCAATGTACCTGGTGCTTTACAGAGTAATGGAATAGGCACGGTCCCTGCCCTAGGGCTTAGAATCTGAGAGACGGAGGGGGAGGCGGGAGATGAAGGAAGGAGTACAGAGGGAGAGGCAAGGGGCGTTACATGCACGAAGATGCGAGGTCTCAGGTGCATGTGCTTGACTTGGTTACCTCAAGAATGATGGCCAGCTGGTCCGTGTGGTGAGGATATGAGTACGCAGACCTCAGGTAACCGATCGTACTGGATGGAGGGTATCCACAGAAGTTAGGAGAGGGGAGAGCAGAGCGGAAGAGGTAGGTTTTGAGGATGGGAGTGTTTCTGTCCTAACGGCGAGTGCTGGTGAAGGCAGGCAAGTTATTGCTAAGTGACAGGGGTGTGGTAGTGTGCTGCGGCTGAGTCCTTGTAAGACCCAACCCACAGCTAACTAGCATCCTGCCATTATGCCCTCTGGGCCCAACAAGGAAGGGATTAAGTGGGCCAGGAGTGCTGAATTGAATCCAGGGTCCCACTTCTGCAAGTACTTTGAACTGGACCCAGGCCCGACCGTAGCATTTGCAGGGTCCATGGTGAAAATAAAATGTGGAGCTCTTATGGCCCCATTGGTAGTTTAGGGTTTGCTCACAACACCCAAAAGGTGTATTAAGTTTTCACGCACGCGCACACACACACATGCAGGCGCTAACTTGAAACATGCTAAAAAGCTGTGTCCCTTTCATGTGCACACACCTCTGACGGGAGATTCAGCGATCTAATTTACTGAAAATGAAGGGACAGGGAAGCAGAGCTCCGCAGGAATCCACCATCCCAGGGGCTGAGAGTCAGTGGGGAAAAGATGGCCCTGGAGAAATAGCCCATCCCAGGGCCTCGGGAGCGCTGGCCCTAAGGCTACCAGGGCTGGCCTCAGTGTGGGGCCTGGGCCACAGCCCCGCTTAAGGCTGACCCTGACTGTACTATGCCATCCTGCTACACCAACAAACCATGGAACACCAATTATTGGAGAGGCGTGCTGTCACGGAATTGGGGAGTCCACACCCCCACTTTACAGGGTTTGAGTGACTCCGTTTCCCTTGCACACGGTTCTCTTGAATCAGTTTCTCACTGGCTAATTCAAGTGTGCCACAATGAAACTTCTTGTCACACAAGGGCCCGATCCTTCCCATTTACAGACTCTTTACTCTCTGGGTTCGCAAGAGCTTGAGGGCTCCTGTAGCTCACTTGTGTTCCAATATTAGACACTAGACCACTTCTTTATAAAGTAGGAAGTATATTTATTGATTACATAACGAGATAGTTGAAACAGAGTGGTAATAGAAATAAAAGGTAAACATAACGCATTCCTAACTTATACTGTTTTGAGTTCCTAAGTTATTCATCTTACCCTAGAATAAGTCCATAAGTTCTGGTTTTCTCGGCCATATATTGGGTGACTGGGTCCTCGGCTTCTGAGTTGGCAAAAAGCCCCTTCGTCTCTTACTTCATGGCTGCCAGCTGCTTGCTGTTGGCTTTCATATGCAGATGTTCAAGATGGCTTTGCAAGAAGTCTCCAAGCAGTCTCCCTTCCTATCCCTCTGGGATATCTGTCCTTATATAGCATTTCTCTCTCTTTGTCTGGATTTTCCCGCCTCTAGGGAATGTATCCCAGAGCATGTAGGCAACTCAGGTAAACATGGAAGTTAATTAACATCTCCATAGGCTGTCTAGCAAGGCAGCTTTCAATCCACATTCTGTTATCTCTTGTAGTTCCTGCAGACTTATGACGTGTGAGAGGCCCAACCTAAGCTGTAATTTGAGTTCTACCATTCTCAGAGTTGACATTACAAACATGTGGAACCTTTGACATTACACATTTACCAAACATGTAGTCCCGTTTTACACGTATGTGACCCCATGTTTCCCCGTGACACGTGCCCTGCCAGCGGTTTGACAGAATGTAGTGACTGAGCCACAGCACATGTAAGAAGGTGTCAAGGAGTGGAATGCATGAGGACTTGAGAGAGAAACTGTTTACAAAGTGTGTGTGTGCTTAATTTCTGAAGTGTTTTGGATACAAACTACTGATGTCAGATAAGTGGCTAGTGATTCTTATCAGCTGATTCGTAGCTACAAAGCATTACTTGTTCTGCTATGTGATGTCTATAAGGGATTTTTATTTTAAAATGTTGTTGGGTCATGCAGAACCTTGCAGATCTTATCTGTGCAACTACCCTTCTCTGGGAGTCCTAATTTGTGTGTGTGCATGCACGCACATCCGGTGCAACCAAATGGCTTGCTGAAATATGTATGTGCATATTCGTATCCTCAAATCATCCTGGCCGCAAATGTTTCTCTCCAAGAGCCCATGCAGAAGGGTTATATACATACCTGTTCAATGAGTGCTAATCTTGAATGTGCTAGAATTTTTTTTGAAGTCCAGCATTATAAGGGAATGTACTGCCAAAGAATTTATTGCTTGAGCAATGCTACATGCGTGTATTTACAGTAGAGGGCAGTCACAAACCAGATTTACCAGAGAAAAGCTGCTGCCTGTTAAAGTTATTTCTGATGTGCATGTAAAAAGGACAGTTATACAATTTTAAAGACGGTGGGAAAATGGACTGTACTCAACTAATGCAACTGTAAGCATTGTATGCCTTAAGCCTAGGCAGGGCATGGACAACCGAGAGAAGGTACTGACTTGTTTGCATTACTTCCATTATTTAAGATGTCTATGGCAGTGCTTGAACCCCTACACTTTGCATTGTAAATACACTTGCAAATTTGATGAGCCTGTTGCTGCCTCGAGTGTTTTGAGAAAAACTGAATCCAAATCTTTGAACATGAGGTATCCAAACCCTGTTACACTTGTTAGACACTAATGGAAAGAGCCAGTGTTAAACTGTCGGATACAAAATTCACTGTGACCATGCAAGCTCCCAATGGCAGCTGGGACAAGAAATGCCCATTAAGTGTATTTTGACTCTAGGGTTTTGGCCAGGTCATTGGCGCTCTCCATTGGACAAAGCTTGGGCTATGTTGGGCTGTCCCAAAGCGTTCCCATCCAGTACTGAGCTGAGGATCTGAATTACTTAGTTGTACTACTAAGAGCTTTTCCAGAGGGCCATGACAAAATGAAACATGACAATGCTATTCCAACACTAGGTTCCTTTGAATGATCAGTTGTCCAGGTACTCACTTTGAACATTGCAGGTTGGAATAAACGCCTGGTGGACAATGATTTCCTTGAATTTCTTCAGTTATGAGATTATCCTTCTACAGGAAACTTGGTCTATCAGGGATGATGTCCTGCCAGGATTTGCTTCCTGTTCTACTCCAGCTTCTCAGGAGAAGGCCCTTGTGCTTCACATCTCGGAGTCAATATCTGCCCGTTACGTGGTCTTCAAATTTTTTTACACATTGGGAATTCTGTTTTTCAGAGGGTTTTGTTTTGCTAGTGGTTAATTTGTATATCCCCCACCCCATCAGTCTCCTTTTTTAAAAAAAGGATTAATTATGGGTAGATCTTCACAGCTACTTGACCTCTCTTCTTGGTTTATACCCTTCTGTGCACCTAGTTGCTGGCGATTTCAGGCTTGCCTGGGAGATCAGGTTTAAGGAGATTTTTTTAGCCCTCCCTGGAGAATTGCTGAGGTTCCTCTTAGGCAGTGGCCAAGCCTCAAGAGATGATAAATCTAATGGGACAAGAAAACAGCTGAAGAAAATATTGGATTCCTTGGGGTTTACTATTTTGAATGGGAATTCACCGGGTGATCGCTACGGGGAATTCACCTTCTTTACAGTGTCCAGCTCGAGCATAGTAGATTATATGCTCACTTCTCCCTCACTATTGAATTATATTTATGATTTTTGTATGTCGCCAGCTCCTGATTCTGATCATCAGCCATTTCTCCTGAAAATTGCCATCCCTAAATATAAGTAGGGACCCGAGTTGACTGCGTTGCTGCAATTTGCAGTGATTTTCGAAGAATCAGCCAATCCTCGCAGAATCAGCCAATTCTGACCATGACCCGAGGGTAGGCCCCTGGAAGATGAATTGTGGGTGGGTGGGCTCTGAAGGCCCTATGTTTGCGTGAAGGAGGTGCTGAAATTCCAGAGGATTTGAGTTGTGTTTGATTAGCAAAGTTGTGATTCTATGTCAAACCTATTGCAAATTTGCTTCCCAGCATGCATAGTTATGCAAATCAAGTTAATTATGGAAATATTAATGGTCGCAGTGAATTTGCAGAATTTGGCTTCACTGCTGGCAGAACTTAAGATTTTTTGGTGCAGTCAACTCGGGTCCCTGACTATAAGAGAGGGAAAATTTTACCTACTCCCGATGTTCAATGTTCAATCCGGAGTAGTTGCTAGGTGAGTTAAATAGGATGCCCAGGTTGAAGCTTGTCACCTCTGTGCTTTTTGAATCTGATCCTTTTTATTTTGTTAAAACCCTCTGTTTCAGCTGCTGATAGTTCAGCTATTGAAAGTTTTGAGCTATTGGTTGACCTCCTGCGACTCCATCTTATTAAAAAATCATGGTAAGTCTCTAGGAACTTCAAACAGGCTTTGCGCTGGTTTGATACTGATTGTAGATTAGCAAAATCAACTCTTAAGCTTCTTGCGTGCCGCCTGAGACTTCTTGATGCGTCAGTTTCTCCAAACGTCTTTTTGGAGTCCAGGAAGAAATATAAGTTCTTATTGAAACATAAGAAGGATTTGTATTATAGGCAGTCCTGGGTGGCGCTAGAGAAGGTGGTACGAGAGGAGGGTTGCTCATTATTTTGGAAATTGGTAGCAAGTACTAGGGCTCTGCTGGTCCCTGTCCCGAACTCCCTGATCCCGGTTGGTGTCTAGGAGGCGCACTTCTCTTCTTTATTTAACATCTCAGTGTCCCCTTTGCCATCTCATTTACATCTTCATCCACTACAGGACTGCCCTAGTTGACCTCCTGTTTCTATACAAGACATCACCATACTAATTCACAAGCTGAAGTCTGATAAGGCCCCGGGTGGGGATTTCATTCCCCCGGAATTTTTGAAACCTAATATAACCTGGTGGTGTGAGAGACTGTCTTGTTTGTTTGTAAAATCTTGATACCCTGCTCCTCCTGACACAGCAGCTCGGGGCGGCTTGACAACAATTAGGGTCTCTTCACAATGATTAACACGACTGGTAGAATACCTAAGGGTTGGCAGCAGAGCATAGTTGTCCTCATGTTTTAGAAGGGTCGTGTTGAGGATCCGGCCAACTATCAGCCTATAAGCTTGTTAGATGTTATAGGTAAACTCTATTTGGCCTTTCTTCTTCAAAGATGGCAATGCTGGGTGGATGCTAATGGCATTATAGGACCAGAGCAGGTGGGCTTTTAGAAGGGGGCTTCCATGGTTGACCACGTTTTCCTCCTGAGTCAGATTATTGCTGAGTAATACCCCTATACGTGGTACACCCTCTCGTTATGCTACCTTTTGTAGATCTCAAGGCAGTGTTTGATTCCATCAAAAGAGGGTGCCTCTGGTGGAAGTTATTCACTGCAAACATCGACAGCAGACTTCTGTTCCTGCTTGTGGCATTACATCAGGGGACATTTCTGTATGTCCGGGTGGGCAGGGAGGGCCAATTGTCAAGCCAGCTTGAGAGGGATGAGACTGGGGTGTCTCTTGGCCCCCTTTATAATTTAACATCTATCTTAGTGATCTACCAGCTTTTCTCAATGGTTCCAGTTTCTATTCGATTAAGGTGAGTCAGACCCCTGTCTCCACTCTGCTATATATATGCAGACAATACTATCTTACTTTCGAGGACCCTAGTGGGTATTTGTCAGCTCATGATCAGGTACTGCAATTACTGTAAAAATTAACATCAGGAGATCAACTATACAAAGACCAAAGTAATGGTCTTTGTTAGAAGGCCAGCTGTTCATAAATGGCGTATGAACAATCACCATATTGATCAGGTTAAGGAGTTCAAATATCTTGGTGTGGTCTTTCCTCAATCTATGTCTTGGTCAGCACATTTAGACTCTGCCCTAAAATCCACTTATACTATTTTAGGGGGTATTTTGAGTTTTTACTTTTCCCGGGGAGGGAAATTATGCCCCCCAGCAATGAAAATTTTTAAAGCTAAACTTATTTCTCAGTAACTTTATGGTACCCAGGTCTGGGGTGTACAATCACTGAATAAGTTGGATAAGATCCAAAATCAGTTCTTGAGAACTATTCTTGGGGTTCCTAAGTCAACTCCTACAATTTTGATGAGGGATGAAGTGGGCCTGCTTCCTTTGTCTTCCTTGATTAAGACAGCTGTATTTATGCTCCTCCTGATAGTTTTAGTTCTCTTACTTTAAACCTAGCCCCGAACAGGATGTGGTATAGTAAAATTAGACAATTACCCACCCTGGGTTTTTCTAAGGAGTTCATTCTTAACTTGCAACCAAATGTGGCCCTGAGTCTTATTAAGAGGCGTATTGCAGATCAGGATAAACAGGCCCTGATATGATTGTAAATTCTCAGAAATGAACATCTGGAGATCAACTATACAAAGACCAAAGTTATGGTCTTTGGTATTTATTTTATGGATTTTGTAATGTCCAACGGGTACGACAACAAAACTGACTGATAGTACTGAACTGAAAACACATTACAGGAGTAACTGATAAAACACCAAACTTGATGTGGTGAACGGTGCAGATTTGGCAAAGCAGATGGTCTTCTGCTACAGGATTCTACCCCGAAGAGAAAATCTGCTGCTGTTCGGGACAGATAGTTGTGGCCCTGGCTTGAAGGCACTTGAGCATTATGATTAGGAATATTTATCCCCAGAACAGGCACAGCGTATGCCACACCCTTGGGGAATGCTGGAGTTTTCAGAGCCTGCAGGAGTGGAGAGAGACTGTTTCCTACTTCCATCTGCTAGAGAACATGAGGAATAACACAAACTGTACGGTGGTTTAATTTGCATGAGTGCATATCTATTCCCAATTTTGAACATGTATAGAGACACAACTTAGGACAAATTGGGGCACCTATTCCTGTGGCTGCAAACACTAGCCTGACAGAGGGACACTTAAGAAACACTTGCCTTTAGGCTTGTGTTTGAGGTTGCCACGACCTACAGAGCTGTCACTGGTATCCCCTGTGCCCATCGGCCTCTGCTCAAGAAACCATCGCTTGACATTGACTCCTTCACCAACTATCGACCTCTCTCTAAACTTCCCTTTTTAGGGAAGGTTACTCAACGGGTAGTGGCCCTACAGCTACAGGAGCATCTGGATCGTATCTGTGGTGTTGATCCCTCACAGTCTGGATTTTGTTCAGGCTATGGCATAGAGACTGCACTAGTGACCAACGTCAACAACCTACGCCAGGAATTGGATCAGGGTCGTTTGACGCTGCTGATTCTATTAGATCTGTTGGCTACATTTGATACTGTTGACCATGAGATGTTGGTGACACGCCTGCGGGACCGTGAAGGAGTGGGTGGGACAGTTCTTGAATGGTTCTGCTCCTTCCTAGCCAGAAGAACTCAGTGAGTGGTGCTTGGGGATCATTTTTCATCATGCCGAGACTTCTCGTGTTCAACGTATAGATGCAGCCACATGGCAAAGTGGTCAGGAGACTTGGTGTGAGGTGTCACCAGTATGCTGATGACACCCAGCTTTACCTCTCATCTTTCATCAGACCCAGGCCTGGCAATCTCGGTGCTTACCCGGTGTCTGGCAGCTGTGGGGGACTGGATAAGGGCTAATCGACTGAGGCTGAATCCTGACCAGACGGAGGTGATGTTGGTGGGTAAAGCGACAGAGATGACGGCCTCTATTATTGATGGGGTTTGGTCTCCCAGGTGCGGAGTCTGGGGTTGCTCCTTGATTCGTAACTCTGCTTGGATGCTCAGGTGGAGGCTGTGGCAAGGAGTACTTTCTGCCAATAACATCTGGTGCGACAGCTTCGGCCGTATGTTTGGGACTCTGACCTGGTCACTGTCATCCATGCTTTCATCACCTCTGTGCTGGACTATTGTAATGCGCTCTATGTGGGGCTACCCATAGTGACGGTTCGGACACTGCAGCTGGTGCAGAATGCGGCGGCCCATCTCCTGGTGGAATTGGGCTTCTGGGAGCATAATGCATCCATCTCTCCACTCAACTCTCTCTCTCCACTCCTTCCCTCTCCCCCTCTTTTCAAGCTCATCTCATCAACTGTCTCTATGATATCTCCGCCTGGATGTCTCAATGCCAACTCAAACTGAACATGGCGAAAACTGAACTCCTTATCTTCCCTCCCAATCCTTCCTCTCCCTCTTCCCTGTCAATTGCCATTGACAGGGTCTCCATCCTCCCTGTCCTCCATGCCCGTAGCTTGGGCTTCATCTTCGACTCGCACCTTACCTTCAAACTTTATATTGACTCGGTGGCCAAATCCTGCCGCTTCTCCCCCCACAACATTGCTAAGATCTGCCCTTTTCTGTCTGTCTCCTCTGCCAAAACTCTCATTCATGCGCTAGTCATCTCACGCCTTGACTATTGTAACCTCCTCACTGGCCTTCCCCATTCCCACCTGTCTTCCTGGCTGCAGAGTTTTGAACAGAGATGAGGGATCATCCACATAGCCCGTCATTTTGACCATTTGCAGCCTCTCCTCTCCTCTCTCCACTGGCTCCCTCTTCCTGAGCGTATTGTGTACTTCACTTTCAAAGCCCTTCAGATCCTCGCTCCCCCCTACCTCTCTGCCCTGATCTCCCTTCGAATCCCTGTTTGAACACTCCGCTCCTCCTCTTCCATCTTCTCCCTCACCCTCCCACGCCTACCCTGCTCCCCCAACCGCCTTCGTCCCTTCTCCCTCGCTGCCCCGCATGCCTGGAACTCCCTCCCTGCCCTTCTCCACCTTGCCCCCACCCTCCACACCTTCAAGTTCTCCCTCAAAACCCACCTCTTCTGCTCCGCACTTCCAAACTCCTGCTAAGCATCCCCACTTAGGATTATCCACCTGTTATCTGCAAACTCCCAATTTATTGTAACCAAGCCAAGAATGTGTACCTGAGCTCTCACATCCTCATGAATGTCGCATCCCTTGTCTCTCACTCTGTTCCCCCTTCCCTGTCTCCCCTCCCCCTGTCTTTAGATTGTAAACTCTCGGACAGGGATCAAGTCTATCTTGTTTTTTGTAAAGCACCAGGTACATCGCGGGCGCTATATAAATGCTTAATATTAATTAATTAATACACTGGTTCTCCGATATCTGCACTGGCTGCCTTTAGTCTTCCGGGCCCGATTCATGGTGTTGGTACTTGCCTACAAAGCCCTAAACGGTGTAGGCCCTACCTATTGTGAGACCACCTCACCCCTTGGATTCTAGATCGTCCCCTGTGGACATCTGGGGGTGCCCTTCCCGAGGTACCCTGAGTCTTCCAATGGGCCACAATGGGGGGGTGGGTTTGTTCTCGGTGGCTGCTCCGCAGCTGTGGAACTCCCGGTGGAGGCCTGATTGACCCCTGATCTCGCCTCTTTTCGACGTAGTTGTAAGACCTGGCTGTTCAGGCTGGCGTTTGGTGGGGAAGATGGGTGAAGGGTGGGGGGAGTGGTTGGGGGTGTGTGGGGGGGGGGAGGGATTTTATTTTTAATCCTTGTTATGATTTGTTTTTATAGGTGTTAATGTTTATTGTAAGCCACCCTGAGCGGGGGTACTAAGATCTTTCATAAATAAAAATAAATAAATAAATCAGGGCTGCAGGCGAAGTGCTCTATAGAGCAGCCGCCCTGGCACCTGAACTCCAAGCCCTTCTCTCCTCTCCCTACCTCCTGGCTTGGGTGAGTCCGTGGCAGTATAGGGGAAACCAGGTTATTTTAAAAGCCTGCCTGGGAGTGTGTGGCACCACATCTGAAATGACTTGGCCATGCTGCGGCGGGACAGGGAGCCAGAGTGACAAGTTGGCAGGGAGAGGATACTGCGTACATCAAGGGCAGCGCCGGGTGGGGTGGCACTCACTAGCCTGGGAGGAGGGGCAGGGGAAGAACTACCTTTCCCAGCTTGAGGAGTCATATTCTCTCCCCCCCACTTCCTGGAATATGCCTATGTGGAGGGATGGAAGGAGGGAGCTGCACAGGTGCTTGCTGGGCCAGGTGACACTCGTTCTTCCCCAACAGGAGGGGGGCCAACCAACCTCTCCTAGTGCTGCACAGCACATGTTCCCATCTGCTGGCTCTGCCATTCATTTGAGAAGGCTTCACCTTCCCTAGCCTTTGATACAAATCGGCGTTTATGTTTAAAGCGGTTATTTC
>QEPC01003390.1:1349584-1363836 GCA_003113815.1 Sphenodon punctatus
GGGGAAGGGCAGCACAGCTTCCCCGCAAATTTTGTTTCTCCACCCTATCCATCAAAGTTCTGGATCTCTGGTGATACAATAGACTTGGGCAGCAGCAATAGCATTGCAGGACACACTCCTCGCCCCCCCCCTCCAGGAAGCTCCAGCAACAGAAATGGCAGCTCAGCTTCTCTTGCTTCTGAGAGCGCCACACAGAGATGCCCTCAAACAGCCACTTTGCGTGAGAGCTGCTGTACAGGTGCCCGAGAGCCACATCTGCCCACTTCTGGTCTATAATGTTTTGAGTATTGATGTATGTGAGCAAACCCTTGGCCAAATCCTCATTTAAACCTTCCAGATAGAGGTAACTTGGACTGCTTTTAGATGAGCAGCGTGCGATTGCACATCGCAATCGCGCATACTTTGAAATGGCTGCCTTTATTAATTACATGAGTCGGAAGCGGGGTATTATGCGCATATTATGGTGGTGGCGCATTTTTAAAGTCCGCAAATTAAATACCTCGATTGTGAGGTATTTAATTCGCAGACTTTAAAAATGCGCCACCACCATAATCTGCGCATAATACCCTGCTTCCATCTCGTGTAATTAATAAAGGCGGCCGTTTCAAAGTATGCGCGATCGCGATGCGCAATCATGCGCCGCTCGACTAAAAGCGGCCTTGGTCTTGGGCTGGTCCTCTACACAAGGGTAAATTCCACCCATACCATACAGGAAAATGAAGACTCCACAGCACTGCAGGGACAATGAGAAACCTTTTCATGTGCATGGATGTCTTTATGTGGGGAAATCTTCTGTGCAGAACGTTCAACAAATAGAAACCACAATGAGAACACTTTAGACAGACAGAAGCTTAATGCACAAAGATTTCTGTTCAGGAGTCTTCACAGCTCCGGCAGCTTTTAAAGTGCTGTTTTTGATTTAGCAATACTTAACTGACCTTGTAAGTCTCTTGATATGGAACAAATCAGCCTACAGAAATTACAAGATCAACTTAAGTAAAACACAATCCTGGAACGAGAGATATTTGGCTGTTGTAGAGATAAGGGATGCTAGCAGAAGAAAGCAGTGGTGGCTGGTGGGTTTTGAGGGTGGTGGGGCAGTGGGCGGGTTGAACCTGTCGCTGCAGCAGCTGGCGGACCTAGGGGCAGAGCCGGGGCAACGGTTAGGCCAGTGGTATGGCTTAAACCAGCAGCAAGGAGTTCCCAGGGTTAACATTGGATAGACATTATATTAGTTAACGCTGGGAACGCCTTGCTGCTGTGTGAAGCACTGCCACTGGGGGATATAGAACCCTCTTACTGGGGTCCCATCCACTCTCTTTCCCATCGGGTCCAAATTACCTGTAGCAGGTTAAAAAAAAAAGATCACGTTGCCATCACCTACCTTTATTCTGAACCCTGAAATCTTTTATTTTCATGCCCTCCTTGGCCACCTGTAGTCTTCTGAAGGTGCAGGTTTTGGGACAAGCCTTCCTTTTGGCTTGGAGGACTGAGTTAGCGCTCTGTCCTGTGACAAACTGAACCGGAAGAGAAGGACTGGACAGAGAAGTAGGAGGGAAAGAGTTGGGTTTTGGTGCACGAGAAGAGGAAGGGAAAGAGATGGGTTCAGTGGGGGACAGTGGAAAGGGGGTCTCCTTGTTGTCTGCAGCCTTCTCTTCTGCCATGCTCCTACTCCCGTTGCCTTGACTTCCTATCCTCCAACTCCTCCCTTGACCCCCACCAATCTGGCTTCCGCCCCCTTCATTCTACTGAAACTGCTCTCGCTAAGATCACCAACGATCTTCTGGTGGCTAAATCTAAACGTCTCTATTCCATTCTTGTCCTCCTTGATCTCTCTGCTGCCTTCGATACTGTTGACCACTCACTCTTGCTGGATTCCCTTCACTCCCTTGGCTTTTGTGGCTCTGTCCATAACTGGTTCTCCTCCTACCTCTCTGACCGCTCCTTTAATGTGTCTCTCTCCAACTCCACCTCCTCCTCCTTCCCCCTCTCAGTTGGTGTTCCTCAAGGCTCTGTTCTTGGCCCTCTCCTCTTCTCGATCTATACCTCATCCTTAGGCAAACTCATTGCCTCCCATGGCTTCCAATACCACCTCTATGCTGATGACACTCAACTCTATCTCTCTACTCCCTCTCTCTCTCCCTCTGTTCAAGCTCGTCTCATCAACTGTCTCTCTGACATCTCTACCTGGATGTCTCAACGTCAACTCAAACTCAACATGGCTAAAACTGAACTCCTTATCTTCCCCCCTCATCCTTCCTCTCCTTCCTCACTGTCAATAACTATTGATGGAGTCACCATCCTGCCTGTCCCCCAAGCCCGTAGCCTAGGCTTCATCTTTGACTCACCCCTTTCTTTTAAACCCTACATTGACTCTGTTGCTAAATCCTGTCGCTTCTCCCTCCATAACATTGCTAAGATTCGCCCTTTTCTCTCTGTCTCGTCTGCCAAAACTCTTGTTCATGCTCTGGTCATCTCTCGCCTCGATTACTGTAACCTCCTTCTCACTGGCCTTCCCCGGTCTCACCTTTCTCCCCTCATCTCTGTCCAAAACTCTGCTGCCAGGGTCATCTACCTCGCCAGTCGCTTCGACCATGTGCAGCCCCTCCTCTCTTCGCTTCACTGGCTTCCCCTTCCTGAACGAATCCTGCACAAGCTCCTAGTCTTCACCTATAAAGCTCTTCACAACCTTGCTCCCCCCTACCTCTCTGCACTTATCGCCCTCCATACTCCAGCCCGTGCACTTCGCTCCTCCTCTGTCCCTTCTCTCACCCTTCCACGCCTTCCCTGCTCCCCTAAGCGCCTTCGTCCCTTCTCACTTGCTGCCCCCCATGCCTGGAACTCCCTCCCTGTCCACATCCGCCTTGCCCCCTCCCTTCATACCTTCAAATCTCTCCTTAAAACTCACCTCTTTCGCTCTGCTCTGTCTGACTCTTTATCCTGCTGAGCCACTATTCCTATACCTACGATCGGTTTACCCTTATCCTTGCAACATGGACCTGCCTGCTGTCATTCTCATCGTAACCAAGCCAAGTACGTGCACTTGAGACCTCGCATCTTCATGAATGTTAGACCCCTTGTCTCTCCCTCTGTTCCCCTTCCTAAGTCTCTCCCACAGCTCCTGTCTCTCAGATTGTAAGCCCTAGGGGCAGGGACCGTGTCTATTTTATTACTTTGTAAAGTGCCAGGTACACTGCTGGTGCTATATAAATGTTAATAATAATAATAATAATACCTTCTTTCGCCTCTGTCCACAACTTTTTCCTACACTGTACAGAGTACCTACACTGTATCTCCAGCAGCCAAATGCCTGTCCAAACACACAGGCCCTTTTAAAAAGTTTGGCCAGTTGCAGGCCTGTGTTGCCACCAAACCAGCCCCATCAAAACAGCAGCGTAGACATGCAGCAAGAAAAGGTCAGGGGTATCTTTTGCACTGGGCCTAGGGCTGGATAAACCAAATTTAAAGAATGCATTTCTGTTTCTCAACAAAACCCCAGGCAAGATGCTCAAAAACAATCACAAGCAGAGAGTCCAGAAACTACTTTCCAGCAGGGAGCAGCAGTGAAACAGCGAAGGGGTCATTTTAAACAAGAGTAGCCACAACCAGTAGAACCACAAATTTACAAAATGGCCTCTCTGCTCATGCTTGGGAGGGGAGAAGGAAAGCAGCAAAACATCATGCCAACACAGAGCAAGCAAAGCAAACCATCCCAAGGCAACAATATTATGTGCAGTCCTTAGCACACCATAAAAGCAGCTGCGAGGATTTCCACTTGCCTCCCAAAACATGGTTCACATCTCTGTTGCAGCCCCATTTTCCCAGTGTCTTACAGCCAGCCCCATTCCCCACTGTCTCCCAGTCCACCCCCATTCCCCAGTGTCTCTCCCAGTCCTGCCCCCACAGCCCCCACGCCCCTTCTCCAGACTCGCATACCAGCAGAAAGGAATTGTGGTGTTTTGATCTTTTTCACTCCTCAGGTCTCTCACCACCCCTCGCTGGCCACACAAGGGCCGGGGTGAGGGACTCAGCAGTTGCACGCAGGCAGCCAACACAAAATGATGCCACTTCCACAAAAGCTCGCCGCCACACAGCCTAGTGTTGTGCGCATGCAGCTCCCAACTGCTACTGCTGCACCTGGGTCCTGGTGCTTGGACATTTGGCTCAGCAGCCCAGGCACCATTTAAAATGGCAGCCCATAGGGCTCCATTAACACTGCCCCCTGTGGCAAAAAAAGTGAATAGCCCACTCAGGTCCCCGCAGTATGGGCTGTTAAGCAAAACACCCATTTTGCAATCAGAACTATTTTGAGCCTTAAGGCTTCCCCTCCTGGCTTTTCTCTTGTTGGGGCTCCTCCTCTCTCCCTCCCTCCCTCCCCCCCCCACCAAGTTGAGCCTTGGCCCTGCCCAGCTCCCACTGGACCTGACATAAACAAAAATGAGAAGCTGCAACACAAGTGGCGCAGTGCGCAGCCTGCTGACAAGGTAAATAAATGGACCAGGACTGGTAATCTTTTATGCTGCTGTGCTGGGTGATCGGGGGGAGTTCTGGGGGCCAGACGGGGCAGTGCCCCAGACACCCTACAGTGCGCACCATGCCTGGAAGAAAGTACCTTTATTGGGGAGCATGCTTAGGGGTCATTTTAAAAATAATCAAATGGATAGTAGGGCTTTAGTTAACATGCACAAAACTGCCATTTTTACACATTGGTAAGTATTAAAACCCAGAATCAGCTTTTGGTTTGACTTAGTCACAAGCAAAGTAGCTTTGGCCTTCTGAGGGCATTTTTAGACAAGCATGAATATTTGCGTGAGTGTTGTTTAAATAACTATCCTTATTGCGTGTGAAAAGAAAGTCCTGTGTTACCTGTTCAGATGCATTTACCCCATCTTTGCTGCTGATGGTCTTGGACAGACTTAGCAATATTGGACAAACCCATAGACGGTGTACAGAGCGGAGCACTTCGCCAGTCACCTGTTGATGGCTTCAAGATGGCGCTTGGAGGAAATGTGACTTCGCACAAATGGTGTTATAGATGTTAAATCATGTGTTTATGGCACAAGTTTTGGAAAGCACATTATTAAACCACTGATATCGAGGTTTGACAAATCCAGATAAAAATGTGGAAATTTCTGCATGAAATGTGGGAGAGTTGTTCAGACATCAACTTAATTTACGGGTTTAATTGCCCACTCGCAGGAAATGCCTTGTGTAAAACTGCCCTGAGTGCAAAGTGCAAGGCCTGATCCTGCAATCAGATCCATTGGGTGGGACCCTTGTACTCCCATAGATCAACTGCAGGAAACCTGTGCTCTGTGGCAGCTGTTTATCTGGGGTCTTTTTCCAGTTCCTGGATATGGCCCATGGGTCCATTCCCTGCCCTCAAACACTGAATGAGTTTAGGGGAAGGAAGTGGAGATTTCTTATGGCCATTCACTTGATGACAGGGTATGGCTTCATTACCTGGATCCTCAGCACGTCCTGTAGACAGACAGACTGGTCCTGCAATTCTTGTCTGGCCTGTGGAGCTTGTACTGAATTTCAAATTAGCTGATTTTTGGGTTGGGGGAGAATAAGTTTCCCCATTCTTGAACTGAGGTATTGAAGCCTTTGCTTTTTCTCTATACTTGTAATACTGAAAAATGGCTGGACTCATTTAGTTGAAACTTAAAAAAGAAATTGCTTTTGCTTTGACACCAAAGACAGCAAATTTTATCTCGCACAGACCACAGAAAAGTAATGAACAGCTGAAGAAGAGAGTAGGATGACAGTTGAAATTAGTTTTTTAGCCACCACAAACCCCCAACCGATTTAGGAGCTGTGCGTGTGCGTGTGCGTGTGCGTGTGCGTGTGCGTGTGCGTGAGCGTGAGCATCATGGAATGCTTTGTGCACAGGGGCTCAGATGGGTGCGAGTTGGATCTCACTTCCACAGACTGAGCTTCTGGTACACCTCATCTTTGTTAGTTTATATTGAAAATGACTCGGGAGCAGCTCCTACTGCCTTACCTTGCAGAACAGGGTGTTGCTTGAAAAGAGGTGATGCACGAGCATAGTGAGGAGTACAGCCCAGGCCTCTTAGATTAGCTGCCCCAAAGCCTCGTAACTCAGTCATGCTGTTGGTTCTGCTACAACATGCTCAATGAACAGCTATTTAATGAGTTAGCAATATGCAAATCTCTAGTGGCTAAATCAAAAGGCAAACAGCCATTTCTCTTGTACCTCAGGGTGAGGAGCACAGCTAGGTTGAAAAGGGCCTTGGTGCTGAAGATGGAATGCACCCCCCTCCCACCGTGGCAGAAGATGCAGCTCCACCAGTGGATGTGGGCCACAGTGCAACTGCACCGCCTGTCTCTTACTCTCTTGCTTGGGTGGTAGACCTTGGCAAAGGAGATGGGAAAGTCAATGATTTAAGTCTGATTTAGGGAAGGAGTGCATGTGTGTTGGGGGGAGAGGTATGTGTTCATTTTTTAAACTTGCTTTTTTTTAGACCTGGGTGTGCCATGCCTCCTCATTTCAGGCAACTTTATAGTTTATATTCCAGTATTCTCAGGCTGCACTGGCAGAGCAATTCTTGTACTCCATTAAGTGTTCAAACCTGAAATGTACAGGCTTATGGAAACGAGATACCCAAAATAGATGCAACATTATGAGCCTTGTGAAAGACTGGATTGTAGAGGAGTTGCAAGAATTCTAAAAACCTAGCCAAAGATGATGTGAATGCCATCACCATTGGTAATAATCGCACAACCTACTGGATATTACAGTGGTGTTCTGCAGAGTTAGAAAGGGGTTGCAATAGTTACATCAGGCCTGGGGCACCATTAACAGTGGGAACCCCTTTTTGAACCTACATTTGCCATTCACCTCCCAAAAGTAAAGTTTAAGCAAGCAAAAGTAATCTACTTCCTACTGTTTAGCTGTATTTATTTTCCACTGCCTGCCTCCCTGCCTGTGGCACCGCTAATGTCCCCAGAGCACCTAATATCATTTATTTCTTCCCCCACGCTGGAAGCAGTGATAGTGCACTGTAGAAGGCTTGCTCAAAGCCTTCTGGGGTGTTTTGGGGGAGCGTTCTAGGCATGCAAGAAAAATAAATAGACTTGGGAGCTCTGGGTGTTAAATGCACAGTTGGTGTTTTGGCCTCCTAGGTCTTTGCATATGTTTCTAGTTTTAATGAACATGTGAGGCTATGTCATTCACTGTCTGGTAGACAAAGATACACTAGCGATGCTTGCTGTTTGTATAGTTCTCAAAGGACCTGCACTTCATAAACATCTCTTTCAGCGGGACCAATGATGCCTTCTAAACTAAATTGGGGGAAATTCACTTAATGTGCTATTGTGGTTTATCAACTGCTCAAACATCATCCAAGATAAACTTGGAAGAAAGTCTTCTTGAATTAGAACAACAGATTTCACTCGTATAACAGTGTTATAAAATAAACAAACTTTCTTCTTTGTTTATTTTATTTTTCACGTTACCCTTCCCAGAAAGGCTCAGGCTGGCCTACAAGCCATAAAACGATAAAAATGCATATAGTAAAACACTCCCTGCCTCCCCTCAAAATTCCCACCTGCTCCACAACCCGACTCCATAAACAAACCCACACTCATCCCCACCTGCCAAATGCTCTTTCAAGTATCATTTTTTGCACCACCTCTGGAAGATGCTCGGGCCTGGGCTCAAGCAAACCTCCCAGGGGAGGGAATTCCATAAAACTGGGGCAGCCGCTGAGAATGCCCTGCTGCACACCCCCATTCTCGGGACAAGGGTAACAGATGGAACCTGAAAGAGGGTGCCCCTATCGGACATAGGGAACTGCAATGGAGCATGGTAGGACAGGTGATCTAGATATATGGGACCCAGACCGTTCAGGGCTTTAAAGGTCGAAACCAGCACCTTGAATTGTGTCCAGAATGCTATAGGCAGCCGGTGCAGACTTCAGAGCACCGGTGTAATGTGCTCCTGGTGACTCGTCCCTGACAGGAGGCAAGCTGTTGCATTCTGCACTACCTGCAGTTTCCAAGGGCGGTCCCCACATAGGAGTGCATTGCAGTAAACCAGTCTCGAGGTGAGGACAGCATGGATGACAGCAGCCAGATCCAAATCAGAAAGAAAAGGCTGTAATCTCTTCACCAGTTAGAGTTGGTGAAAAGCGCTCCTGGCCACCGCCACCACCTGTCAATCCAGGTGCAGCAAGGGGTCCAGAAGCACTCCAAGGCTGCAAACCTGATTGACCAGAAGGGTCTGCATTTGATCAGTAAGAGGAATCACAATCCACCCCACCCCCTGGTCACTAAACTGGCCAACCATCATCACCTCAGTCTTGACTGGATTCAGCTTCAGTCGGCTCATCCAGTCCCTGACAGCAGCCAGGCATTGTGTAAGCACAGAGACTGCAGGCTCTGAGTTGGATTAAAAAGAGAGGTAGAGCTGAGTGTCACCAGCATACTGATGGCACTTCACCCCAAACCTCTAAATAACCTTCCCCAGTGGCCTCATATGCACGTTGAACAGGAGGGGAGACAGAATAGAACCCTGCAGGGCCCCACAGGGAGGTCCCAAGAAGACAATGAGCAATCGCCCATCATCATTCTCTCGGACCTCCCTGACAGGAAAGAGCAGAACCGGTGAAGTAGTCCCATGCACCCTCACCGGATCCCACAGTCATGTTACAAAACCTTGAGATCAATGGTATCAAAGGCCACCAAAAGATCTAACAGGATCAACAGGGTAGAATTTCCCTTGTCAATCTCCAGGCGCAGGTCATTGACCAAAGTCACAAGCACAGTCTCTGTGGTCGTGCCATTGCTAGGATGAAAGTCTGACTGAAATGGGTCCAAGAATCCAATGGCATTGAGATGGGCCTGGAGCTGTCGGGCAACCACCTGATCAATAACCTTCCCTAAAAATGTTAGAGATGCAGAAAGATGGCCAGAGAGTAAGCATCCAAAGATGGTTTCTTGAGCAGAGACTGGACAATCGAAGTCTTAAGGGTGCCCGACACCCTCCCCTTCCCAAGGGAGGCATTGACAACCCCA
The DNA here is from genome assembly GCA_003113815.1 of Sphenodon punctatus. Taxonomy (NCBI): domain Eukaryota; kingdom Metazoa; phylum Chordata; class Lepidosauria; order Sphenodontia; family Sphenodontidae; genus Sphenodon; species Sphenodon punctatus. The sequence continues at coordinate 1,358,627 of QEPC01003390.1, forward strand.
GCTAGCAATGATCCCAATGTCTCTTGGCTGGCTTTCCGCCAGGATGGGCAAGGATCTAATTCTCAACTGGTTGCCCTCAATGTCCCATGCACTTCTCCCACATCAGTGGGTGATAACAATTGAAACTGATCCAGATAAAAATGACAAGACTGGACTTCCATAACCCAAAACTCTGATTCTGCAGATAAAATGGCAGCACCCAAGTAGTATTGAATATGAGCAATTTTGTCTGCAAAGTAATTAACGGCAATGTCACAGCGAGTACTGGAGAACTCCGGTTCTGGGTAGAGACAGACCACCACCTGGAACAGCTCCGCTGGATGAGACTCTGAAGACACTATGATAGCAAAGAAGAATGCTTTCTTTGCCACCATCACAGCCATGGAAGAGTCCTTTAAAAACCATCTATGCCACATCGGTCAGCTTCAGTGCGAGTTGAGCAACACCTGCCCTCTACCTACCCTCCTGCTTCAGCTGCAAGTCCTTTATATGCCGAGGGGGGGTGGGGGGGTGGCGCTATGCTGCTGCAGCAGTGGGTGCAGACACCTGGGTGCAACTGTGCTGATGGCGATGGTTAGAATGTCATTCCACAATGCGACCAGATCATTGACAGAGCAGCCACTAAGGTCAGTAGGTAAATCCCTCAGAGAATTCTGGAAACCAATCTGATCCATTAGTCTCCAGGGGCAGACCAACCTAACCAGTCCACCATTCCAATGAGGGCATAGGAGGGTCGGGATCTGGGCTTTCAGAAGGTAATGATCCAACCACGACAACAATGTTGCAACACCCCTGATAATCAGAATCCCTGTATCCAGGCTGGTGCAAAACATCAAATCCAATGTGTGCCTTGCCTCATGTTGGGCCAGATATTATCTGGGATAGGCCCATGGTTGTCATGGTGGCAATGAACTCTTGCTCCATCCCTAAAAGACTAGTCTCAGCGTGTATGTTGAAATCACCCAACACAATAAACTTCAACACCACCTCAGAGACCAGTTCGGCTAGAGCAGTTAGGGAATCAGCTGTTCAGCGGAGTGGTTGGTACACCAAGAGGATTCTCAATCTATCCCCAGCCAAATTCCAACACAAGGTGGACACATTCTATATCAGACGGGTTAGGCACCAGATACCTCCAGAAAGTCAAGCTGTCTTTACAGGTCACAGCTACTCTGCCCCCCGAGTGGAGACCGATGCTGCACAGAGTACCTGGCTAGCACCACCTGGGACAATAATGGCCCAGATACTTCATCCAGCCAAGGGCTCTGTAATGCCTATGTATCGGTACGATAAAATAAAACCACTACCATACACACACATCATCTTGTATAGGGTGTGACACTCCCAGTAGATAACAGACTTTTAACCTAGAACTGACTTGCACGCTATTATTTTTAGAGTGGGTAGTTACAGAAGCCCTCATTCTGTGTGTGAGAACTTATGACCACTTCCTCTGCTCCTTGATTATCCCTTGTTCTCCTGCAAAGATATGGCTCTAGCAGTTGTTGCCTGATTTGATTAACCGAGAGCAAACTTCAGTCACTGATGCATCATTTCCTGTTTGTTGCTTCATATTTCCAAGTTACCATAGAGCTGTGACTAGTGAGTCCTGGAGCAGGGACGCTTTCCTCCACCATAGGTGTTAACAGATGACATGATGACATCTGTCCCACCTGGGGAAGTGGGGGGGGGGGGGGACTCCTTCTCCCTCCCACCCTCCTCCCAGCCAGGTGAGATCTGGCTGCGGAAACTTATGTTCTCATGGCCTCCCCCAGCTGGGGAGGGGAGCTGGGAACTATGTGCAGCTGCCCAGCCATTCCCCTGTGCTGCTGCTGTCTCCCCGCCCCTTGCCATGATGGACAGCCATAGCTGCCTATTACAGACAGCCATAGCTGGGTGCCATGGCAACACCTCAAGCTGGGAGGAGCCGGGAACAAACGTTCCCGCCCAGTTCACCCAGTCTGGCCTGGCTGGGTGGTAGCTGGGTGCGGACTGTGGGCCCGCTTTGAACTGGGCCCACATTTCCAACCCAGCCGCCACCCCAGGTGGGGTTTGTTCCGGGCCCGCATTTGGCAGGCCCAGAACAAACATTCAGGCATCATGCTGGCCCAGTTTGGGCCAAAGTGGTCCAAACTGGGCCAGCATGATGTCTATTAACATCCTTTGGGCTTCATGCTCCTTGTCATTTATGTAGTGCAGTGGATCCCTAGAAATCCCCTTTCTGAGTATTGCATGCAGGGGGGTAGCACAGGAGGACTCCTCCCTGCTCTTAGCAGTGTGGGAAATGCCACAAGGAAGGAGGCCAGAGAGATCCAGGTGCATCAGCAGGTGTGTGACTGTGGCGTTACATGACCAGACAAGACACCGATTTAAAGGGATAGATGGCAAGCTTGCAAGGGGAAGCTTGCAATGGGACTCAAGCTTGCTGAGTCCCATAGAGGTGAATGGAGCTTGCACCTATGCTATCACCATGTAGGAACATGCTTTCTGCTTCTATGGTCCTGATTCTTTAGTCATTCCTCCCACCCGAGTCTTTCATATTTGTGATAATTTCTTCCTAGGAATAATCCCAATGAAGTCCGAGATTGAGAGAGAGCTCACCGTCATGAATCAGGATTGCACAACTGAGTCCCTATCCACGCATTACTGCCTCCCCGTTACACCCCTAACTTTGCCAAAACATAGGGTTTCACTGGGTATCTTGCAAAGCAAGGCAGAATAATCAGAATTTGCCAAGACCTACCAGTTAAGGCACATTTCTTCCCCGCACCCCCCAGGTTTTATTATAGTGCCCATTGCCATTACCATAGCAACTAACTGAAACTAATGGCACAGTAAGGCACTAGTTAATGTGAATAGTGGTGGTAGAGCCTGGTCCTTAATTAGTGCATTACAGAAGGATTTTTTCCCCCCTTCTCTTTCAGAACTGTGTATAGCTGGCTGCTTTTCTCAGGACACAGCCACTATTACAGATCATTCCAGTGTCTTATATGCAGCTTTGGCCAGATGCTACTATAGAGATGCCGGCACCTGTAGACACTTGTACAGATCCTCTTGTTCCCCTACTCCTCCACCTGGTCTTCATCTGAGAAATCAAGCTTCCTTTCCTGTACCAAAAGATACTTGGGATGTCTCTAGTGTTTCAAATAAATCTTGATGGTTTCTCTGGTCCCTCTGTCTGTCCTGTGCTCTTGTTTGAGGATAACAAGTCTTGCTGGCTCCCAGCTGTTATTTCCTGGCCTCAGGTGGACTAGCTGCCAGCTGTCTTCTTAGAAAATGGATTTGAATGCCTGTCACAATGCAATATTTGTTTACCTCCCATTCCTTAAGCGGTGCTATTTGAATTACAGAAATCGACCAGGAATTAAAATCCTTGCACAAATTCCCCTTAGCATCTGCAAGGAAGCCAGAACTGCTCTTGTTGTGTTTCTGAGATCCAGTAGGGCTAGAAACAGATCTTTGTGGCTATGTTTAGCTTGCCTAAACGACATTCTTTTGCAGTTGTGTCAGTCTTGGGACTCTGGACATTTTGGTGAGGCGCTTAGATGTTATGGCAATGTTATACAGGAAAAGCCTGGCATGCATAGAGGTAATATGCTCTAGTTGAAATATCTGAGACAAATTCTAAAATTCTGCTGTTGAAGACTTAGGGTGTTTTTAGACGTGCAGCGGGACTCAGGCGTGGGAGTGGCGAAACAGCTGCGGCGCTGTTTTACACGAACCGGAAGCGGAAGTTGTGCGCGTGATCGGCAGCCGCACATTCTTTGCCGACCGCGATTGAACCGGCCTGATTTCTCTGGGGGGACATATGTGGCCGGAAAAGAATGTGCGGCCGCCAATCACGTGCACAACTTCTGCTTTCGCTTCATGTAAAACAGCGCTGCGGCTGTTTCGCTGCTCCCGCGCCTGATCCCAGTGCACGTCTGAAAACGGCCTAAGGATTAATAGTCTTTGATCAGAACCTTGTTCCTTGTATTTTGTCATTAGCAAGCAATAACTGCTGTTTTACAGATTCTTTGTGAATTTAAAGAAATAGTAAATGGTGTTTCTTCACCATTCAAATATACCATCGCTTAACTATGGCAGGGTTTTGCTAGAGGGGTGATTCTAAAGTTATTTTTTTTATTTATTTATGTATTTTAAGACATTTTATATTCTGCCTCAGGCAGCTCGGGGTGGCTAACAATACTAAAACATCACAAAACAGCATGAGATGGCATAAAACCACACCCAACCACCTCCGCAGCCTACCTGTCTCCCTCTCCAAATACCTGGCAGAACAATAGTTTTACATAGCCATCAGAAGGTGAGTATTTCTGAGCAGAGGCAGGCCTCCTCCGGGAGGGAGTTCCACAGCAATGGCGCGGCCACTGAGAACGTCCTCCTCAAGGTAGTCATCTGCCAACAGTGCGGGACCTCCAGCAGACCGCAAAGGCCGGCTTAGGGCTTGGGGTGGCTATGAGGTGGTCCTGCAGATAAGTGGGAGCTAGACTATGTAGGTCTTTAAAGGTCAAAACCAGCACCTTGAATCGGTCCCAGAAGACTATTGGTAGCCAGTGCAGTGCATGCAAAACCAGAGTTATATGCTCATGCCGTCCCATCCCTGTATTTCTGCATCTGACCATTACCCCAGAGAATGTGAATCAGCTGCCAGAGGAAGGGGTGGAGGCTTTGTGTTCTGTGTAGTCTTTTTAAGGGATATGTTTGTCCTGAGGCATTTTTCCTTTTTAAGTAGCAGAGGGCCTCGACAAGCTGAAGAAAGGCGTTCTTGACAAGGCGGAATAAAGGACATGTCTGATATAAGCGACTGGGGAGAGATCTCCCCTATTTAAATGTCTTAGCTTGTTAGCTAATAGGACTTTGTGTCAGTTGGAGATGCACGTGAGTATCCAAGGGCAAAATTTGGTGAGGGTTAAAAACAAAATAACAAAAAAATGTAGGTTTCTTAGGTCATGTTTCAACTAACAGCGATAAACCAGTGTAACTATTCTGATTTAATCAAATCAAAGTAACTTCTCCACTTTGATAGTGTTCTTACTAAATGTGTAAACTGAGTAACTACTTTGATTTAATTAAATTGAAGGAACTACTCCCCTTTGGTAGTGTTCAGATGAACAGCATAAACTGAAGTAGTACTGCATCTGTTTTCCCCCTAGCGGAGACATAATGATCACTCAACCAAGGTTACTACCCTCACACTGATAGGTGTT
>QEPC01003390.1:1364888-1375077 GCA_003113815.1 Sphenodon punctatus
AAAATGTATCTATCCATCCTCTGGGGAACTGGCCCAAAACTGTGTGTATCCAACACCCACAGTGGGCTGCAAAGAAACGAGTCCTGTATTTGATTCAGAACATGTTGAGGTTTATCATTCTTGATTCCTCTGTAAGGCCGCTTTTATACGAAGTGCTGAAAAGCACCTCTCTGAGTCCCTCGTTGAGAGAAAAGCCGCACGGGGAGTGTTTCCACGCTCCCTGCGCTGCCGGAAGTGACGTGCTTGTGCCGCTGCTGACAACGGGGAGCACGTCCCTTCCGCCAGCGCAGGGAGCATGTATACGCTCCCCGTGCGGCTTTTCTTTCAACGTGGGACTCAGGAGGTACTTTTCAGCGCCTCATATAAAAGCGGCCAGTATCAGGTTAGCTCCCAAACAAACCCTATCTTCTTCACCAACACTCTGTCCTTTTAGAAGACAAATTCCATTCTTCCTGGAATGGAGTTTAGAAGCTGTCTTCTGTGCATCTTATCCACTCCTGATTTAAATCCTTGAAAATCTGGACTGAGATTTTTTTTAAAAACTACTGCAGTCTTCAAGAGCAAGAGATGCTAGGAGAAAAGGGATCAGCAGAGTGATGCCAAGGAGGAATGACTGTTGCGTTCTGTGACAGTTTCTCTCTTTGAGCTGTGCTTACAATCCTAAATAAAGGTCAATGCAGTAATTTAGTGCAGGACATGTGTGATAGAGGCACGGTAATGGTATCTAAAGATATGATGCACATTCCAGTGGAATCTGCTCATTGTGGGCAGTGGTTATTAGCAAGTGTAGAGTCAGTGAGGATTCTGGAAGGGCAGCTTAAACTGCAGATGGTCTTGACAATTTGGATGCAAATTGTAGAGCAGTGGAGACAGCAATGGGGTGGCAAGTTGTTTGATGGCTTTCTAATTCCTTTTTGTCAGAGTTTAACTTCAGCTCTCTCATCTGAAACCTACAGTGATAAATGACTGTAATCTTTAAACAGATTAACCCAATTTTTTTTTTTTGGTGGAAACAATGTTTTTTGGTTACTGCCTGTCTGATTTGCTTGCTACATTATGGCATTCAAGGAGCATATTGCCTGTCACTAGTCGACATGGGTTCATTGGACTTCACTAATATTCCCCAAACTGGATGTCTTTTGATTACTGTAGGGGGGATCCTTTATGATTTCACTCTTATCCATTAAGAAGACTCCAGCTATGTACGGATCTTAATTTTATCAGCTACTGAGCTCCAAGCGAATGAAAGAATTTCCTCCAGGATCCCATGGCTCTAATCTCAATAGGCTTTGGTAATATAACAACAGGGAAAGGGCTGCATGTTGTGATAGACAGTTTAATCTTACCTGCCTGCTGAGAGGTACACTGGCCAACCTAGAGAATTGCAAAGTATAAATTGTCTTTTTAATGCTGATGAACGGTAAGGGGAAAAGAAATCTAAAGAAATATTACATCTTAATTGTCATTCTCAGCTGTGATCAGCAAATCTGGCTCATCCTTGGGCTACTGCAGTTTACCAAGTCTCCCAGTCCCAAAATAATTATTTCTTTAACCCTTAGAAAATTGGTCATTTGTTTTGTCGTAGATCAGGGTACAGTAACCAAAAGATGCCAACTTCTGCCGATCATCATTACGCCACCCAACCATCTGTCAGTCTAATCTTGGAGTTCTCAAACTTGTTTATCGTGTGAGTGACAGTTTAATGCCAACTTATTATTATTATTATTAACAAACATTTATATGGCGCCAGCAGTGTACCTGGCACTTTACAAAGTAATAAAATAGACACGGTCCCTGCCCCTAGGGCTTACAATCTGAGAGAGAGGAGCTGGGGGAGAGACTTAGGAAGGGGAACAGAGGGAGAGACAAGGGGTCTAACATTCATGAAGATGCGAGGTCTCAAGTGCACGTACTTGGCTTGGTTACGATGAGAATGACAGCAGGCAGGTCCATGTTGCAAGGATAAGGGTAAACCGATCGTAGGTATAGGAATAGTGGCTCAGCAGGATAAAGAGTCAGACAGAGCAGAGCGAAAGAGGTGAGTTTTAAGGAGAGATTTGAAGGTATGAAGGGAGGGGGCAAGGCGGATGTGGACAGGGAGGGAGTTCCAGGCATGGGGGGCAGCAAGTGAGAAGGGACGAAGGCGCTTAGGGGAGCAGGGAAGGCGTGGAAGGGTGAGAGAAGGGACAGAGGAGGAGCGAAGTGCACGGGCTGGAGTATGGAGGGCGATAAGTGCAGAGAGGTAGGGGGGAGCAAGGTTGTGAAGAGCTTTATAGGTGAAGACTAGGAGCTTGTGCAGGATTCGTTCAGGAAGGGGAAGCCAGTGAAGCGAAGAGAGGAGGGGCTGCACATGGTCGAAGCGACTGGCGAGGTAGATGACCCTGGCAGCAGAGTTTTGGACAGAGATGAGGGGAGAAAGGTGAGACCGGGGAAGGCCAGTGAGAAGGAGGTTACAGTAATCGAGGCGAGAGATGACCAGAGCATGAACAAGAGTTTTGGCAGACGAGACAGAGAGAAAAGGGCGAATCTTAGCAATGTTATGGAGGGAGAAGCGACAGGATTTAGCAACAGAGTCAATGTAGGGTTTAAAAGAAAGGGCTGAGTCAAAGATGAAGCCTAGGCTACGGGCTTGGGGGACAGGCAGGATGGTGACTCCATCAATAGTTATTGACAGTGAGGAAGGAGAGGAAGGATGAGGGGGGAAGATAAGGAGTTCAGTTTTAGCCATGTTGAGTTTGAGTTGACGTTGAGACATCCAGGTAGAGATGTCAGAGAGACAGTTGATGAGACGAGCTTGAACAGAGGGAGAGAGAGAGGGAGTAGAGAGATAGAGTTGAGTGTCATCAGCATAGAGGTGGTATTGGAAGCCATGGGAGGCAATGAGTTTGCCTAAGGATGAGGTATAGATCGAGAAGAGGAGAGGGCCAAGAACAGAGCCTTGAGGAACACCAACTGAGAGGGGGAAGGAGGAGGAGGCGGAGTTGGAGAGAGACACATTAAAGGAGCGGTCAGAGAGGTAGGAGGAGAACCAGTTATGGACAGAGCCACAAAAGCCAAGGGAGTGAAGGGAATCCAGCAAGAGTGAGTGGTCAACAGTATCGAAGGCAGCAGAGAGATCAAGGAGGACAAGAATGGAATAGAGACGTTTAGATTTAGCCACCAGAAGATCGTTGGTGATCTTAGCGAGAGCAGTTTCAGTAGAATGAAGGGGGCGGAAGCCAGATTGGAGGGGGTCAAGGGAGGAGTTGGAGGATAGGAAGTCAAGGCAGCGGGAGTAGACAACACGTTCAAGCAGCTTGGAAGCAAAAGGAAGGAGTGAGACAGGACGATAGCTAGAAGGGTCAGAGGGGTCAAGAGTGGACTTTTTGAGAATAGGAGAGACTGTGGCATGTTTGAAGGCAGAAGGGAAAGAGCCAGTAGAGAGGGAGAGGTTGATGATGTGCAGGAAGGAAGGGGCGACAGTGGGAGTAATGGAGGTGAGGAGGCGGGAAGGAATGGGATCAAGGGGGCAAGTGGAAGGGTTGGAGGAGGAGAGCAGAGAGGAGATTTCCTTAAGGGAGGCAGGGGAGAAGGAGGACATGAGAGAAGGAGGGGGAGGAGGGAGAGGGGTGGGAGTGGGAAGAGAGGAGTGGGAAGCGATGTCGAGGCGGATCTTGTCTATCTTGGAGGTGAAGAAGGAGGCAAGATCCTGAGCAGAAAGGGAAGAAGGAGGGGGAGGACAGGGAGGCTTGAGGAGGGAGTCAAAGGTAGAGAACAGGCGGCGAGGGTCCCGAGAACAGGACTCAATGCGGGAGGCATAGTAGTGTTGTCTAGCAAGGGAGATAGCAGAAGTAAGGGTGGAGAGACAGAATTTGAAGTGAAGGAAGTCAGCGTGAGAATGGGATTTGCGCCAGAGTCGTTCAGCAGCACGAGTGCAAGAACGGAGGTGGCGGATACTAGGGGTGAGCCAAGGACGGGGGTTGTGGGAGAAGGCAGGGCGGGAAGAGAGAGGGGCATGGGAGTCAAGTGTGGAGGAGAGAGAGGCGTTGAGAGCAGAGACAGCGGAGTCAGGGGAGGAGGAAGAGAAGACTGTAGGAAGAAGGGGAGAGAGAGAGGAGGCAAAGTCCAGGGGATCAATAGCTTGAAGGTCACGGAAGGGGCGTAGAGAAGGGGAAGAGGAGGGGGGACAGTGGGAAATGTTGAAAGAGGCAAGGAAGTGGTCTGATATAGGATGAGGATCGAAGGAGAGATCAGCGACAGAGCAGTTTCTAGAGAGGACAAGATCAAGAGAATGGCCATTAGTATGGGTGGGGGAGTTGGTCCAAAGGTGGAGGTTGAAGGAGGAGGCTAGGGAGAGGAAGCGAGAGACTGAGGGCTGAGATGGGTCATCAACATGAATGTTGAAGTCACCAAGGATGAGAGTGGGGATATCAACAGAGAGGAAGAAAGTGAGCCAGGACTCAAAGTCAGAAAGAAAGGAAGAGAGAGGACCAGGGGGACGGTAGATGACAGCAACACGTAGATGGAGGGGGGAGTAGAGGCGCACGGAGTGAGCCTCAAAGGTATGGAAGGAGAGAGAGGGGGGAGGAGAAATTGGTTGGAACTGACAGGATTTAGCAAGAAGGAGGCCCACCCCACCACCCCGTCCTTCAGGGCGGGGTTGGTGAGAGAAGGAGAGACCCCCACAGGAGAGGGTAGCAGGCGTGACAGAGTCCGAGGGAGTGATCCAAGTTTCAGTAAGGGCAAGGAGCTGGAGGGAGCGAGAGAGGAAAAGATCATGGATATAGGGAGCTTTACTGATAGATGAGCGACAGTTCCAGAGGGAGCAGAAAAATGGTAGTTGATGAGGGGGGAGGCAAGGAATAGGGATAAGATTGGGAGAAGGGGAGCGTCGTGGTAGGCTAGAGACAGGAGGAATAGGGATAAGATTGGGAGAAGGGGAGCATCGAGGAAGGCTAGAGACAGGAGTGGAATGGGAGCAATGAGAGAAAGTAGCCAAGGGAGCAAAGGATGTATGGGGGAGGTTAGAGAGTCTTGCCCTCTCTTATATAGGCGCTTGTCTTAACTTGTCTTGCCCTCTCTTATATAGGCGCTTGTCTTAACTTGTCTTGCCCTCTCTTATATAGGCACCTCCCCTCTTGTGAATGTTTAGCATTCCTGTGGCAGTTTACAGCAATTCCTTACATGGATACTGGGATAAGCATATGGATATTCTTACTATCACCTCAAGCATGCTAATGGTGAGAGATAATTAGAGGAAACCAGCACTATGTGATCAGTCAAATGAACGTTGCCATTTATGGTTGTCACCTGTGGTGTGTGTTTTACCTGACACTCGAATAGGCCAAAATGGAAGGGTCAGGTAAAAAATGACCCAAGGTGGTGGCAGCCCTGTTGTTGTTGTTCTACTACATTTCTTGATGCATATGCCACGATTGACAGCAGCTTGTTCCCTCCCATTGGCCATGTTGATCATTAGTACAAGTCTCCTGGACCAGATAGGAGCTGGGGAGCTTAAGAGGTGGCTTTAGTATGGATGGAGAAAGGGGAATGAATGTATCCAATCCATGTGCATTCTTTGAATGCGTCCATTCATCTCTACTCCCTTCCCCTGAACTTGGTCTTTCAGGGCTTGAGGTCTGTGATTGGACCGAATAAGGGTCAGGAATTGGAAAGAGACCAAATTAAAAACAGCTGTGGGTCAGATTTGTAACCGGTTCTAGGTTGCCACTATCTCCTCTACAGGGACTGCATTTATAGGAGTAAACAAACACTAAGGAAGAATGGACAAGATTCAGCCTGTTACTGTTGGTTGCCAGATCATGACATGCAGGCTCTTCCTTCACTCTCACTGAAGTGTCCTCATTTACTGTGCAGTTTACACCAATATGAGTTTGAGTAAGGAGGTTTATTATTTCAATTAATTTAATTTATTTATTCCACCCATTCCCTCATGGTTCAGAGCAGGTTACAATACATAAAAACATCTATAAGAAGTTAACAATAACGCAAAATAAACCCAAGTAAAACGGGTAAAATCCCCTGACACTAGTGCAACCGTATCTCTGCTTGCCAAACACCTGGCCAGACACGAGGGTCTTGCGCTGCCTCTGGAAGATGACCAGGCTAGGACTTAGATGAACCTCCAAGGGAAGGGAGTTCCAGAACTGTGGGTCAGAGGCCATGACGGGACACGAGCGGAAGGTGGTCTTTCAGATAATTGGGGTTCAGGGCTTTTTAGGTCAAAGGTTTAGTTAAAAGCTTTTCCTGGAGAATAGTCTTGCACCCTGTTAAAGTTTGCAGGAGGGGTGTGTGTCAAATCCTTGGAATGTATGTACCTCTGGAAGTGAATATGACCAGACGCTATTGAGTCATCCAGGGAATAGAGCACCTCTGCAAGAGAATAGTCTTGTCCCCTTTTAAGGATTGGGGGAGGGATCTCAAATCCTTGCAGTTTATGTACCCCATGAGATGGCAAGGCACTATGGAGTCATCGAGGGAATAGAGCATCTCTGCAACACCTCTTTCTAAAAATCTGTGTCACTGGTGTCTGTGCTAACTGGAAGTGGGGTGGCATGCATCTTATTGCGCGCAAACATGCTTTCCAGGAACTCAGCCTGTGTTAAGCGCACAGCCCAAAACAGATGTGTGCTTAATGCCAAAAATGGGTAGTTATCATTGTCTCTGGTTACACCCATTGATGTCTATTAGATAATGGAATTGTCTCTTTGGGGAAGCTGCAGAAACTCCATCACTTGATGTGTTGTTTTATTTTATTTTTAAAAAATAAGTCCAGACAACTGGCTGGAAAATACAGTGCTTTATTATACTAGAGCTAAGGCTAGATTTATCAGTGTGCATTCCTTCTACTTTGAGCTGCCCTGGCAACACACAGCATCCATAACCCTTGGCGTAACTGGCTGTGCTGCTACAGCAGCCCAGAGTAGAAACTTGTCGAAATGATTTACTGCTAAACCTATCACTAAGGATCTAAACGGATATTTTCCAAGGTGGATATGATGCCTGCATTTGAAAGGGCTCCTGGAGGAGGATGCTTTTAATGGGTTTCACACCCCTAACTGCATCTTTGAAAAATCTTCCCCCGAGATTGTAGCTTGTCAAAGGTAACCAGAGAAGATAGAGGCAAATCAGTAGTAGAGGACAGGTTCCCCAGCTCTCAAGTGTTTGTTCTTACTTGTAGACACAGGGTGGGCCAAATTCAATAAAGCATTTACTTCAGCTTTATGCTTCTGTAGCACTGATTTAAATAGTTACCCTGGTGTAAATCTACAGCAACCAAGCCTTAAATTAGGCCCATTGTCGCCTATCCTGAAAGATATACAATTGTGGATGGGATAATGCGTTGACTGGCCTATACAGCTTTGGGATCAAAGAGGACTTTCCTAATGTTTGTGTTATACTAGGTAGGAGGTACAGAGGGATAACTTCAGGGGCATAGCTAGGTTGGAATTGGTCCAGGGACAAGAAATGGACTTTGCCCCTATCCCTCACCCATCACCATAGACTCCCCTGTCCCTGTCTCTCCCCTCTTTCCTCACCTCAGTGTCCTTATTGCAAATAACAGGATGAGTTCCTGATACGTAAATTTTCCCTTAGTGGCTTAAAATCCATCCCACAGCAGCAGAGTGAGAGACTAGAGCCTTCCAAATTAACTCCCAAGTAGTTTTTTTTATCCAATATAATAAAATATTATGGATTTTAGTTTGAGCATTTGGGATGGGAGCTAGACATCCAGCTTGGCTGCAGCAGAAGGAAGAAGAGTTTACATTGCTGCTTGCTGATTTCCCAATGCAATTCCCACCCTGCCAGCTCCTAATCCGGTGGTCTGAACAGACAACCTGTACTACTTTAAGGCTGGCCCTGATAAGTGGACTCTTTCGTAATAATTTATTATTCCGTGCTATAAGATGGGCCACTGGGAGCTTCAGAGTCTACATTGGCTTCCAGTAGACTACAAGCACGATTCAAGCTTCTGGTGTTGACCTATAAAGCTCTAAACCTCTTGGGTCCTATGTAGGACCTTGTCATCTATGTATGACCCCATAGATCCCTTTCAGCCTTAAACCTAGGGGTAGGGAGGTTCCCCATCCCTGTTCTGAACCCTTTTGTCGGCTAGAACCAACAAAACATTTTTTAAAAAAACCCTAGATCCAGCTTTAAAAAAAATCTAGGCCCAGGAGTGGCTGGGCTCTAGCAGCTGGGGAAAGGGGGGAGTTCCGGTGGCAGCAGTGGTGGGGTGCTGGCACAAGGATTTTGGAAGCAGTAGGAGATGGGAACCAGAGGAATGGAGAAGCTGTAGGAAGCCATGCCCATCCTCGCTATCCAGCCCTCAGCAGCATCAGCACACAGCCAGAAAAGAAACAGGCTGCAGAAGCGGATTTTCAGCAGGGTCACAGAACACGATGCAGCGGCACTAGGGCTCATGAGCCCCCAGCATCACCACTTCTAGGCTTCAGGCCCGACTCCCAGTACACACACACCTTAGGAGGGGAGCACTTTCACTGCCAGGCCCAGGCTCTGTCATGGGGTTCATCCCATACGAGACAGGCTGGAGAATACATCACCTTGTGGAGGCCCCACAGCAGCATGAAGCCAGGGGCCTTGGCAAAGCAAGCCGGGAGTCTGGCCTTGGCAAAGGACACTACATTTTCTGGTGCATTCCACCCATTTAAAGGCTTAGCTGGCCCATCTGGAGAGATTCCTGGACGTTATATACTCCCAAGATATGGAGACTGGACAAAGAGCATCGTTCTTAGAGGGTCCAGGATGATCCTGGCTATCTGGCAACAGAGGTGAATTCACTTAATGTGAGAGGGGGAGGGCTGCCACACCTCCCCTTTAAAAGAGGATGCTTATGCAAAATACACATTACAGGGCTGCACTGGAACCAATGCAGTCCTGCACCATGTATTTTTCATAAGTGGCCTCTTTTAGGGGGTAGTAACGCTAGAGATGGGAGTTTTGGTTCCTTCTAGAGCAGTGCATTTGGGTTTCGGTAAAACACAAGCAAACACGAAAGACCTTTCCTGCTTCTGTATTCTAAAAACAAAGCCAGACAATGCCCCAAAGCAAAATAGAACTAGAATGCCTCAAGCTTGAAGCCGACCAGTTTTCCCCAGGGCCCATTCCCCGGCCCATGCAGCATGCCACCCACGGCAGCCTATTCAGATAGGGAGAGAGTGTGACCCAGTCAGGGCCGGCATGGACCAATGGTGTGGGGGCTGGCTAATTGACCCCAAACCACTTACTGCAGAGTAGTTCCACTGAAGGCTAAAAAGCTTGGCTATGTCCTGTCCCCACAGGGCTTCAGTGGGGCTACTCCCCCTTTGTTATTCCGCAAATATAAATTGGAGGTGTCCTAGTCCAATGGACTTGGCACTAAGTTTGGTGGGAGGGCTCAGTGGGGAGCTAGGAGCAAACGGGGGTTGTGGAGAAGAAAGAGAGGATGGGAGGTCTCATTGAGGGGCTAGGAGAAAAATGGGACTATGGGGAAGAAGGAGAGGGTGGGAGGGGAGAACTGGGGCTACAGGGAAGGGAGGAGATGGGTGCGGCAAGGAACAGGACCTAGGGGAAAGGAGAAGAGGGGGGAAGGAGCCGAGGACTAGGGGGAAGGAGAGGGTGTGAGGGCTCAACAGGGGTGCTAGATGATAAATGGTGGCTATGGAGGAGAGGGTGGGAGGGGTGAACTGGAGCTATGGGGAGGCAGGAGAGAATGGGGGTGAAGGGGGGAGTAGTGGGAAGGAGACGAGGGGGGAGGGAAATCGGCTAGGAGCAAGGAGAGGGTGGGGAATTCAAATGGGTTAGGACTAGAGGAGAGTGTGGGGAGGTGACACAGAGACATGCAGACCACGCACAGAGAGACAGAGACACTGCCACCACAGTCCCTCCCATGCCACCCACCCAGCCCTCCCACCCCACCCCCGCCACAAGCATGGGGACTCACCTGCTGCTGCTGCTGTTGTGTAGCAGGAGTCCTGTGTCCATCCCAGGTCACTCACAGATTGTCTGAAAGTGAGTGTCGGGGTTGCCGCGAGGGGGTAGGGGGGCATCTCTCCTCCCAGTTGTTGGTATATGCAACATCCATAAGTTAATGCCTGCTGTATTAAGAATAGTAATTGACAATAGAGCCACCAGATGGCGCTGCTATGTTTATATGTACATGGAAGGGAGATGGGGTTTTACAGTTGAA
>QEPC01003390.1:1378207-1390325 GCA_003113815.1 Sphenodon punctatus
CTAAAAATAATAGCTACATCTCCCCTCCCCCCCGGCCCCCTATGCGAGACTGGTGCAGCACAGCATACCTGGCCGGCACAATTACCTCTGTCAGGGCAGGTCTTAGAAACAGGTGGGCTTAGGGCAAAAATTAAAATTTATACCCCCCCGCATAGCCATACCCTTTAAACATTTGTCAGTCTGGTGCTTAAAAATTCAAAGGCTGGGAAGGAGGGGAGTTGGTTGGGGACCCTCAGTCTGATCCAATCGACTAAAACCCTTGGGGAAGGGGTGGGTGTTGTGTGTGCCTGTGTGTATGAGAGAGCGGTAAGTGAGGGTGTTGTGGGTATGTGGAACTGAGAGGCTCTCTCTTTCCCATTTCTTCTCCCTGTTGTCCTGTTGCTTTTTTCAGTGCTGTAGCAAGGCTGTGGTGGGCCTGGGCTCATGTCCCAGTTATGGGCCCATGTAAGGGCAAGGAGTCAGGATCTCCCTGAACAGCAGCTATTCCAGGGCTCCCAGCCAGCCTTTGCCTCTCCCCCTTCCCCTGGAAAAGTGGCGACACCTCCCAGTGAGGCCCTCCAGAGTGGAAGCAACCCCACCAAGATGGAAGTTTTAAGGGGAGGTAGGGCCAGCACTTCACCCCTGCCAACTTTGAAAACTTCCTTCTTGGCAGGCCCTTTGCAAGTGACCTGCGCACTGCTAGGAAATATTCAGGGTGGAATCAAATAAGATGATAGCCTGCTGGAGTTCGTTTGTTCCAGGCAGCCCTCCCATGTAGGAGGGCTGATAATAATTTTATATAGCCCCTCCTCCCTCCCCAATGACTCTCTCAACACTTCACAAAAACATTAAAACGTGGTAAAATAAAATCCAAACAAGGATGCAAAGCTTTAGGCCTGAAGCATTAAGCAAACAACAACAAAAACAAACAAACATACGTTCCCTGCTGGGTTAGACCAATGGTCCATCTCCCACAACAACTACCTTTCCGCCTCAAGCTGGAACAAAAACCAAACCATACACTTCTCCCCTGAAACCATTTTTACCAGTTAAATGGGGGGTAAACCAAGAAAAATCCAGCAGGATCAGCTAAGGCTGGGGATTGAAGCCCAAACCATGCCCTTCCCTCAAAATATTTTTGTACCAACTCTAAAAGGGGCAAACATAAGGTTGCCGTACCTCCCCTTTGAAAGAGAACACTTATGAAAAATAACCCTAGGCAAACAAAGCCAGGAAAATGCAAGAGTAACACCACCACCCCCAGCCCCCACCAAAACAATAATAAAGATTAGCTCCCTCTCTTCCACTTACCTGATCTGAAGAGGAGCCGATGGATCCAAACATGGAGGGAAGGAGCTCCACTGAGATCTACTCCCCTGCCAACCCCAGTGTCCTCCATCCCCTTGTCCCCCTTACTTACCCGATTGGCCAGGGTGATAGCGGTATCACCCCCAAAAATGCCCCCAGATGCTCTGATTTGCCCATGACTCCAATACTTCCCCCATTCTTGCCCCTAGAGAGAAGAACGCTTATATGAGAGGGTGAAATTGCCATCACCTTCTCGCACATGCATCCCTGAGGTCCTTCACTCCCCGGTTCCCCTCCCCGGCTCCAACACACTCACCCAACTCTGCCGCGGCTCCGTGCCACCATTCCAGGTTCCCCTGCCAGCTTGAACGTGCAGATTTCTGCTGCTTCTGAAGCAAGGAAACCTTCAGACATGTCCACGCAGTGTTCCCTCATGGCTTGCACATGTGTAAAACTTCCCTGCTTCAGCAGCAGTGCACATGCGTGCACGGGCAGAGGAGCCTGGAATGGCGGTGCGGAGCCGCAGCCAAAGCCGTGCGAGTGAATTGGGGCTTCTTCTGGCTGTGCCATGGCGCCGCTGCTGCTCAGGAGCTGATGGCCGGGGCACGGTCTTGTGGGGCACTTCCCCGTAGCCCATATTTCATGTGATTGTGGCAGCTTCCACCCGTGGCTGCCTCTCACCTGAGCTGCATGAGAGATCTCCCTCCCCACCTCTCAGCTGAGAGGCAGCTGCGGGAGTGGGATATTGTTACCGCTGCTGTGTCTCAGCTGACCAGGCATGCTAGACAGGACTCTGCTGGCAAACCTGGATACCAGCAAGACTGCGGGTGACCTTACTTGATGGCATGTGGGTACTCATTAATAATTTATCCCTGACTGGCCCACGTGGTGGGCTGGCGATGTCTCTGGATTCCACCATGAGTTGTGGCGGCTCTGTGCTGACCACATGGAGACGCGGCGGAAGCTTAACAGATGGGTGTGCGGGAACGCAGCTGGTGAAGACTAATGTGGTCTATTGTCTTGTTAGATTCCACCCTCGGAGTGGGTGAGGGAACAGAGTGTCGGCCCTGCTCCCTTCCCCCGCCCACTCTGGAAACTTCCTAACAGTGTTCTGGACACTTGCCGAGAGCCCCCTAGAGTTGAGAGCCCAGGCTGAGCTGAACCCCTTTGCTCCATGGAAGCTACAACCCCAGGGTTTTTCTTTCCCTCTCCCCATCACTACTTTCCTTGTTCTGGAAATTTCCTTATGCACTGTCAACCCAGTTTGAGAACAACTGCTTTAAGAGGAGGTTTATTTTTTATTTTATTTTTTTGCATACTTTGTTAAAAGATGTTTACGAGAGGCATAAAAAACATGGGAGGAAAGTATTGTGTAGCAGCTCCTTCTGTTAAATTTCAAGGTGAGGACCTCTTGCTTCTTGGCGAGGACATCTGTTGTCTTTGATTTGTTTTGTTTTTTATCTCTCCCCCCCCCCCCAACGCTAATTGCAGTTTTTCATGAGCACACTTGGCTAATCAGGTTTAATGATTCTAAACTCAAATTGCATTATTGTTGTTTTCCAAGGCTAGACTGGAGACGTGTCCTATTAACCCAATAGAACAAGGCATGCAGGCAACAGCAAAAAATAAATAAAATAAAAAATAAATAAACCAGAAGAAAGGTTCTTATTTGTTATGGAGCTCTCCCCTTCAAAATATGTCCAACTTGGGGATTTATATGCCAACATAAGAGCAGGTGTAACAGGTTTTAACTTGCTGACATAATGGGTTTTTAGGGGCAGCTACCAGGTGGTTCTCTGCACCTCCAGGTCACAGAGTGCTCAGTAGGTTCAGTTTGGTCATTTTATTGATCATATTATTATTTATATAGTGTCAGCAATGTGCCTGGCTCTATACAGTTCTGATAAGAGATGAGCTCCCTGCCCCAAGGAGCTTACAATAGAGAATGAATGAGGGGGCGGGGGCGGGCAGCAAAGAGGAAGAACATGTTGTGAGAGTCAAGGACACAGTTGAGAAGTTGCAGGTGAACACGCTTGGCGTAGTTACAGAAAGTATAAGGAGAAATATCTGGGGGGGTGAAGGGGAAATCTGACAGCAGAGGTAGGGTTTTAGGATAACAGAACACTGTAGGATATTATTCATGAGAATTTCCATGCTGCACTTAAGTTTAACTGGATCTTCTTCTTCAGCGTGGTAATGTTCCACCCCATAATTTCACATGAGCGAGGATCCTCCCTTCCCATAGGAGGGAAGCAAGAGAAGGAGTGTCTCTGTAAAGCTTCCCCATGGCATTCCATCTGTTAGTCCATAAAGAAACATTTTTGTTGTCACACAGTAGTTTTGGGGTTCTATTGAAGGCTCTGTGTTTACATTGACTCTGGCTTCTGCAACTTCCATCCTCGAACAGGAGAGTTGGGGAGAAAAGAAGGGGCTCCTAACATAGTCATGTTTGATGACGAGTACTGACCTGCCCATTAGAGAGACTTGGGTCCGTTGAGAAAAATTTGGGCCCCTGGTAAATCTTGGTAGATAGAGCCTGTGAATGTTCCATCCCCTTGCACTGCCCCCCCCCCCCCCCCCCCTACGTTTTTTAATACTCTTCTGGAGACCGTGCTGGTACTTTATTCATACATACTACTTGAAATCATTATTTTACTCATTATTTTAATGTATATTAAAGAAAATTATTTTAGTTTTGAGGGGCTCTCCGAGCTTGGAGGAATGGTACAGTTATATGTCTGTTCCTTACCCCATTTGTACACCTATGTCCAATTAAACATAATATCCCCATTCAGAAACTGGGGCTGCCTGCATTGGGGGCCTGTACATATGTTGTTGTTGCTTCTAGTTTACTCATGGGTCTCATGTTGAGGTAGCTCCCTTATGAATTTCTGGGAGTCCTCCTTAGGCTACAGCTCCCTGTGCTTGAAGCTCCATGGGCCTGTATTTTACACCAGTGCCTCTTGCATTCATGTTATCACTTGATGTTTACCCGGGATCTCATGTATTGGGCGTCTATGTGTGGCCATGCAGTTTGTGCTAGCCTGAACCAGCCGTCAACTCACTAGGCTGCCTTCAGCAAAGTTTGGCATTCAGCAGTGGTGCAGAAGCAGGGAAACTCTTTCCCCCGTATGAGAGGGAAATTTTGCATGGCTTGGGCGTGAGCTCAGTCAAGAGCTACAACTGATCACTAAAAAAAGTGAGTTGAACAAGAGGGGAAGAATGTGTCGTGTCTCCCCTCCTCCCCCCTGTGGTTTAATGATGGTTTAATTATACATCTGTTTAACAGTACTCGAGAGTGTGGTTGCCAAGGTGGTTCAAAATATGAGAGATAAGAAGCAAAGTTAAGATTATACTTTTTTTTTTTTTTAAATTGGACCAATTCTCACCAATAGAAGTTGCTTCAATAAAAGGTACCATCATGAATACTTTTGCTGTGATCTACAATCCCTGTGTAACCCTACAAATGCCTATGGGTTTCAATTAAACTACTTTTGAGTAAGGGGATTGTGGACATGGTCTTCTCTTTTTACTATCAGATAGTCATTTACTTTGGAAAGTTCTCTAGATGGCTGAAATCTGCTATGGTTATGAAATTGCAGATGCCAGAGATTCATTTATTTAATTGAGATAAGCTGTAATTTGCTTAATTACTGTTTAAAACTAGTTTGTGTTTTTAGCTGCTTTTAACTAACATTTTGATGGACAAAGCAAGGGATAACTTTTAAAGTATTCAGTAAGTACCAGAAATTTGACTTTTTGCTGCCTTGCTGTGATTTTTTTTCAATTTTGATTTGATCTTGCTAAACTGAGACATGCCATCCAGAAGCGTGTGCCTGCTATTTCCTTGTGCACGGAGGCGTTAGGGATCCATTATTTTGGCTTAGTCCATCATAGAGAATAAGAGACTGATGTGAAGTTCAGATCTTCATTTGAATCTAAATTGACCCAACGTTTAGGCTAAGAACATAAGAAATGCCCTACCGGGTCAGACCAGTGGCATGTCTAGCCCAGCATCCTGTAGCTGTGGATTTCTTGCATCGGGGACTAGATGAACTCTGAAGTAACCTTGCAACACTAAGATTCTATGATCCTCTCTTGGTCAGTAGCCAGCTTTGATTGCTTCAGGGGAGTGCACAACAGATCATAATGGAGTGACCCATTCCATGCAATTCCCCCCTCAGCCTCGACAATTGGTCGCCTCTCCTGATCTACTTGACTGATAGCCATTTCGGTAGCTTTAGGCTCATCTCGATGCTTTCGGATGCCAGCATCAGTCTAGCTTTCATCCTGGGTATAGTACTGAAATTGTGCTTGTGGCCTGGGTCAACAATCTACTGGAGGTCAACAGGGCAAATTGTATCCTGATGATCCTGTTAGAGCTTTCAGCGGCCTTTGATACAGTTGATCATGAGGTACTGATGACATGACTGTGGGACTTTACAGGGCTCCATGGCACCGTTTTTTAGTGTTGGGTAGTGGTGAGCGATTGCTTGACATCCCCCTACAACCTCTCTTGTGAAGTTTCACAGGGTTCCATCCTGTCTCCCTTCCTTTTCAATCTGTATCTAGGGCCACTGGGCGAGATCGTGCTTAAGTTGGGGATGTGAGGCCTGGACTGTTCCACAAGGCCGCGAGGACATTGATGGGGCGACCATCGAGGTCAGCAGTTATTTCTCCAAGAGCATTCCAGGACTCTTCCAGAAGACGTCCGGAACATTAAAATGTAATTCGCCAAAAGAACCCTACCCATACCAGCTCCAATCTCCCATTTAATCCCTATCACTGCCCACCAAATGCTTTATTAAAAAGAAAAGTTTTACACCGCCTCTGTAAGATGCTTAGGCCTGGACTCGGATGGATCAATATGTTGATGACGCCCAACTCTTATCTTTTTCATCTGGCCCAGCTTTTGCTGTCTTGGTGCTTGCTCGGTACCTGACTGCTTTTGGGGGGTTGGAAGTGGGTGAGACAATTGAACTATGTCTGGAACTTCAGGTCATGGCAGTGGTTAGGAGTGTTTTTTCACCAACTCTGTTTGGTGAGAAGGCTGCAACCTTTTCTTTCAGATTCGGATCTGGCCGCCATCATCCACACTCCCATTATTTCAAAGCTAGATTACTGAAATCCACTCTATGCGGGGCTGCCCTTGAAGACTGTTCAAGGGTTGCAACTAGTGTAGAATGTGATGGCCTGCCTTCTGATGCGGGTAGGTCACTGGAAGCACATTTCACCGTGTGCCAGAGTCTGCACTGGCTCAACTATCCAGCCCTTAAACACTTTGGACCCTACACATCTAAAGGACTGTCTGCTCCACTATGTCCCATCACAACCTCTAAAATCAGCCGGGGCATCCTCTTGAAGGTTCCATTATCGCATTGCATCTGTACATCAAGGACTTGAAGAGAGGCATTCTCGATGCTGCTCCACAGATCTGAAACCCCTTTCCCCTGGAGGTTCACCAAAGTCGTCTTCAGAGGCAATGGTAAGACCTATCAATTTGGCCAAACATTTAACAGGTAAGTTAATATTTTAGGGTGTAGGGCAGCAAGTTTAAAAATTGAAGTAAATAAATAAAATGTATAGACTTATCCTCAAGTTTTTCCAATCCTCTTTCAGAGCCACTTACAGAATTCTATTGGCTTTCACAACACTCTGCTAATGACTTAAACAAGCTATTTATTTTTTTATTTACATTTTACCCTGTCCTTTCCGAAGGCTCAGGACGGCTTACAAAAAACATAAAATACAATTTAAAAACATTTATATTTACTTATTTTATTTATATTTGTATTTCTACCCCGCCCCTCTCGCATCAAGCAACTCGGGGCGGCTTACAAAAAAACCCCAACAACATTAAAATAGATATTAAAACAATACAATAACTTAGTGTGCCCAATTTTTTTTTCCTAGTGCAAAACAACCCCAAAAACCACCTGCCCAATCCTACAAGCCCCTCCCACCCTCCCTCTCTCCCCTGCCAAATGCCTGGTGGAAGAGCCAAGTCTTACAATTTCGTTGGAAGGTGAGAAGATTTGGGCTGAGGCAAACCTCCATCAGGAGAGAATTCCACAGCTATGGTGCAGCTACCAAGAACACCCTCCTGTTCCTCCAAATTCGTTGACAGTATGGGCTTCCAGGAGAGCACCCCTGGACAACCACAGGGGTCAACCAGGGGGGTGGTGGTGCGGTGCTCTCTCAGATAAGTAGGACCTAGACCATGAAGGGCTTTCAAGGTCAACACAAGCACCTTGAAGCGGTCCTGGAAGACAATAGGCAGCCAGTGCAGCGCTTGGATCATGAGTATTACATGCTCCCTATGGCCTGTACCCATGAGGAGATGGGCTGCCACATTCTGCACTAGCTGCAGCATCCGAACAGTCACCATGGGCAGCCCTACGTAGAGCGTATTGCAATAGTCTAACCTCGAGGTGACAAACACATGGATGAAGGNGTACAGTTATATGTCTGTTCCTTACCCCATTTGTACACCTATGTCCAATTAAACATAATATCCCCATTCAGAAACTGGGGCTGCCTGCATTGGGGGCCTGTACATATGTTGTTGTTGCTTCTAGTTTACTCATGGGTCTCATGTTGAGGTAGCTCCCTTATGAATTTCTGGGAGTCCTCCTTAGGCTACAGCTCCCTGTGCTTGAAGCTCCATGGGCCTGTATTTTACACCAGTGCCTCTTGCATTCATGTTATCACTTGATGTTTACCCGGGATCTCATGTATTGGGCGTCTATGTGTGGCCATGCAGTTTGTGCTAGCCTGAACCAGCCGTCAACTCACTAGGCTGCCTTCAGCAAAGTTTGGCATTCAGCAGTGGTGCAGAAGCAGGGAAACTCTTTCCCCCGTATGAGAGGGAAATTTTGCATGGCTTGGGCGTGAGCTCAGTCAAGAGCTACAACTGATCACTAAAAAAAGTGAGTTGAACAAGAGGGGAAGAATGTGTCGTGTCTCCCCTCCTCCCCCCTGTGGTTTAATGATGGTTTAATTATACATCTGTTTAACAGTACTCGAGAGTGTGGTTGCCAAGGTGGTTCAAAATATGAGAGATAAGAAGCAAAGTTAAGATTATACTTTTTTTTTTTTTTAAATTGGACCAATTCTCACCAATAGAAGTTGCTTCAATAAAAGGTACCATCATGAATACTTTTGCTGTGATCTACAATCCCTGTGTAACCCTACAAATGCCTATGGGTTTCAATTAAACTACTTTTGAGTAAGGGGATTGTGGACATGGTCTTCTCTTTTTACTATCAGATAGTCATTTACTTTGGAAAGTTCTCTAGATGGCTGAAATCTGCTATGGTTATGAAATTGCAGATGCCAGAGATTCATTTATTTAATTGAGATAAGCTGTAATTTGCTTAATTACTGTTTAAAACTAGTTTGTGTTTTTAGCTGCTTTTAACTAACATTTTGATGGACAAAGCAAGGGATAACTTTTAAAGTATTCAGTAAGTACCAGAAATTTGACTTTTTGCTGCCTTGCTGTGATTTTTTTTCAATTTTGATTTGATCTTGCTAAACTGAGACATGCCATCCAGAAGCGTGTGCCTGCTATTTCCTTGTGCACGGAGGCGTTAGGGATCCATTATTTTGGCTTAGTCCATCATAGAGAATAAGAGACTGATGTGAAGTTCAGATCTTCATTTGAATCTAAATTGACCCAACGTTTAGGCTAAGAACATAAGAAATGCCCTACCGGGTCAGACCAGTGGCATGTCTAGCCCAGCATCCTGTAGCTGTGGATTTCTTGCATCGGGGACTAGATGAACTCTGAAGTAACCTTGCAACACTAAGATTCTATGATCCTCTCTTGGTCAGTAGCCAGCTTTGATTGCTTCAGGGGAGTGCACAACAGATCATAATGGAGTGACCCATTCCATGCAATTCCCCCCTCAGCCTCGACAATTGGTCGCCTCTCCTGATCTACTTGACTGATAGCCATTTCGGTAGCTTTAGGCTCATCTCGATGCTTTCGGATGCCAGCATCAGTCTAGCTTTCATCCTGGGTATAGTACTGAAATTGTGCTTGTGGCCTGGGTCAACAATCTACTGGAGGTCAACAGGGCAAATTGTATCCTGATGATCCTGTTAGAGCTTTCAGCGGCCTTTGATACAGTTGATCATGAGGTACTGATGACATGACTGTGGGACTTTACAGGGCTCCATGGCACCGTTTTTTAGTGTTGGGTAGTGGTGAGCGATTGCTTGACATCCCCCTACAACCTCTCTTGTGAAGTTTCACAGGGTTCCATCCTGTCTCCCTTCCTTTTCAATCTGTATCTAGGGCCACTGGGCGAGATCGTGCTTAAGTTGGGGATGTGAGGCCTGGACTGTTCCACAAGGCCGCGAGGACATTGATGGGGCGACCATCGAGGTCAGCAGTTATTTCTCCAAGAGCATTCCAGGACTCTTCCAGAAGACGTCCGGAACATTAAAATGTAATTCGCCAAAAGAACCCTACCCATACCAGCTCCAATCTCCCATTTAATCCCTATCTCTGCCCGCCAAATGCTTTATTAAAAAGAAAAGTTTTACACCGCCTCTGTAAGATGCTTAGGCCTGGACTCGGATGGACTTCCCTGGGGGGGGGAGGGAATTCACAACATTGGGGCAGCAATGAGAAATGATATGTCGAATGCAAAGGTGGTACTTTTTATTTGTGTAAAATCTGCTGTAAACTAATTTCATAGGCTGTTCCCTAGTGCTAGTATTTTAAGAGAGGGTAAAAAACAGTTCCTTATTTATTTGCTCTGCACCATTCATGATTTGTAAACTTATCATGTTCATCTCAGGCCGCTTTCTCACATTACCAAGGGGTGGGAGGGGGAACTTCCATGAGGGCAATCGTGGCTCTATTCTCAGTCGTGCACCACTGTTCTTGCGGGAGAAAAGCCGAGTAGTGCTTTCCCACGTGTGCTAATTCCCATGGGAATAGAGCTGTGACTGCCCTCGCGGAAGTCCCCTCCCACTCCCCAGAAACGTGAGAAAACTCCCTCAGTTGTCCCTTTTCTAAGCTGACAAACCCTATCCTACTGAGCTTCTCTTGATGTGCTTGTAGCTAGCCCATCCCTTCATCTAGGTAGTCATTGCTTCAGAATGTGCCAAGTCTTCTCTTTCTGTTTATAAAATAGAAATCCATTCAAAGTGCCATATATGGAATAACGAAATTGGCCGCCAAGAGTGTCAGGGCTGGTTTGAGGGCACATGTAAGATTGGGGTTAATACTTTGACAGCATTCAGGGGTGTAAAACACTGGCAGAGGGGGAATCTTTAGTGATTTTTGCCTTGGACTCTGTTTGCGAAGGCTTGCCTCCTGGGGGACACACCATTTTACTGAACAGAATGTGAAGAGATGGATCAAGCATGCATCCCCGTTTCTCTTTATGTTCCCTATCTGTGGTCTCCCCTCCCTTGTCTCTTCTAGATTGTAGGTCCCAGCCCTGCACCGAAGGGTTTATCTCTAATGATTCCACAGTGCAAGGTACATTGCTGACACTATATAAATACTTAATAATAAAGTCACTGCAAGGACCTGCTTAATCTGCATCATTCATAAAAGTAATTCAGGTCTGTCTTTTTCATTTCCTGCTTTCAGTAATGTAGTTGGAGGAGTGAAGCCCAGCTTAGTGTTGTGCAAATGAAAGCCTCATTAAAATGAAAGGGGCTTGTGCTGCAAAAATGCTTTGGGGACCAGAGCCTTAGGTTGTAGAAATCGGATCTCATTACAAATGCTCTGGTGCCAGCAAGCCTTTTCAGACGAAACATGGGAACACCTATCTCTCTCTTCTGCCATGGGACCTTAAGTCAGCCAATCCAATTGCCAAGGTGAGCCGTGCTGTCCAGTAAGTGGGAGGGGGTGGGGGGAAGCACGGCCAAGCACATACTGTTTTAATTGATGACGATGATGATTGATGATGAAACAGCACATTTATATTTTATTAATCCTAAATCCAAAATACAGCGCACAGCTATTTTCCCATGGCTGAATACAGCTTTGCAACACACACAAAACACTTCTTTCCATGGCTCATTCCTGCTGCGGCTGCTAAAATCAATGAGCATTTAGTACTTGGGGCGAGGAACAGGTTCAGGAAATCCTCCAATCAGTTCAGCTTCTGGCTGAATAACCCATTGCCTAGAGGCACACAAATTTAGTAATTGAATTCGATGGCGGTAGTGGCAGTAGCAGCCCCTAATAAAGCTTGTGGTACTATATTTATTTTTATTCTGTGTACGTGTCCATAATTGGCTCACAGTCCTAATAAAATGTGTAGTTGATTCATTGTCTGGCCTTTAAGCAATTAAGTACTGCGGAATTTCAGGAGAGTTTGAAGGTTAAGAATTTGGGAGGCTGAAGGCAGGGCTTGGTTTAGGCAAGTGCAGACAGTGCAACTGCGCAGAGCCCTCAGTGCCCACTGAGGTCCATGTGGGGTCCATGTGGGGTCCATGGGGTCCATGAATAAACTGGAAATGACAACATGACAGCGAGAAGTACTGGGGTAAAATGGGGGCCCACTTTGCCTGAAATGCTGGGAGTCCTAACCTACGGGGCTGGCGGGCGTGACAGTTCACAAAGGAGGCCTCAACACGTTTGACTCACGATGAAATAGAATGAAAACACTGCATGCTTAATATATGGGCATGCAGTGCAGGAAGCCACAGCCCATGTAGATGATGATATGTGTAATTAAATATCAAAGGGAGGTTTGGAGAGAACTCTGACTCTGCTCAAGGGAAAGGGGTTCAGGAAGGACCTGGAGGACAGAGCCTTAGGACAGTGAAGGTCTGGGAAGAACCTCAGGAACTGCTCATG
>QEPC01003390.1:1404722-1418050 GCA_003113815.1 Sphenodon punctatus
GGGGGGTCAACATAAACCAGATATAATAGTTATACATTTAGGGGAAAACGATATCACTTCAAATAAAGGGGTCAGTTTATTAATTCAAATTAAGTCAGATTTATTAACAGTTCAGAAATGGTTTCAAAACGTGCAATTGGTATGGACAAATTGGATTCCCAGGATAAATTGGGTCGGAGCTAAAAAGCCAGGTAAGGTAGACAAAACCAGAAAGGGTATAAATAGGGTAATTTCAAAATGGATCCACAGTGTAGGCGGTACTTCTATTAACCACGGGGGGATAGTGCACACGAATAACATTTTGTACAGGGCAGATGGCGTTCACCTATCTGATCGAGGGAACCAGGTTTACCTGGCCTCGCTTGCAGCCCATTTGGAGGAATTGTTGTTTGTTTAGGCGGTGGGGGTCGGGGCAGTTCGGATGACTGCCCCTGAGTGGCGGGGGTCCAGCACGCTAGGTTATGCTAAATAGGGTAAGGATAGTTTAAAAAAGTCAGATGGGGTCGTGATATCTTGTGTAATGCAGGGCACAGCATGCACAGGGGTCATAACCCTGGGAGGGGGTGCTTAGCAGGATGAGTAGGGGCGTGCGCAGCCTCCGGATCCTGCGCAGCACTTACCGACTTACTCTGGCCCACAGTGGGCACGCCCCCCTTTGGCCATGGCCCCGAGGCTGTCAAAGGAGGGGATGGTTCCAGTTTAAAGTACTGCTACAATGGAAGGCGCTTCCGAGCAGTACTCTGTTATAGTTAATAAGGATAGTGCTAGCATGCTGGACCCATGTTTGCTAATGCAATGCCCCACCGGCCTGACGTTTTTCTGATTACTGATTTGAATAAAGAATGCGGCCATGTTGTTTAAACCAAAAATCTATGTCTCTGCGTCTCTTTGGGGGGGTGCGCCGACAAGTACAGCTGTGAGGCAACCACTCCCATCCCCCAAATACCCATGCTTATTAAGAGAAATAACTATACTTTCTGCCTTGCTGTAACAGCTATGCTTGTGTGAACAAAAGTGAGACTGCAGATTTTTGCCCTAATTGGGTGCTTGTCTTAACATACTATTACTGTTTAGTGACAGTGCTGAATGGGGAGGAACTAGCAGTGGTGGCTGAGGGCTCATTCACATAACACTGTTAGGGTGAACTCACACGTAACGCGGCTAAACTCAGATGTCTGCAGGGCCCCGGAAGCTGTATAATAAGCCCTGGATGATCCCAAGATTGCTGTTGCGTGTGACTGAGACACTCCGATTTTCCAGCTTCACTTTAAACTCTGATCTGACCGTTACATCTGCTGTATTCATCAGATCGGAGTTTAAAGTGGAGCTGGAACTTGAAGTGTCTCACTCACATGCAACAGCAATCCAGGGATCATCCAGGACTGATTATATAGCTTTCGGGAACAGGCGGACATCAGAGTTTAGTAGAGGTACGTAAGAGTTCACCTTTAGACTGGGTCGTGGCTCAAACCCACCTTCTGAGAGTTGCGTGAAGTCCTTCCCATGTTCCTTGCTCCTCTGACCTCGGCCACCTGGTGTAAAAAGTGGGCCACTGAAACGCAGGGGAATTTGCTGCTGTGTGAATGCATGGCTCCAGGACAAGGCAAACACAGATAAAGGAGCAAGTTACAAACTTCTGAAAGAGTGGGGGTGGGAAGGGTGTTGTGTGAATAAGAAGGAAGGTAGCAGATGCCTCGTAAAACACAAATAAGTTGTGAGAGGTGAGCTGGAGATCCTGTGCGGTAGGGACCTCCTAGATCTCGCTGCAAGTGCTACGTATTAATATTCATAAAAACAACCCTCTGTGCTAATCTTTCCTTTGTTTTTTTTTTTTAAACACATCAAGTTTAACTTTTAAAGTCTTCCCTTCCCTCTCAAGAAGTTTTTAATAGCCTCCTACACTTCTTTCACTGAGCACGCTGCCTCTGATTTATAAAAGCATGAGAGCGCCCAGAAATCAGCGTAACTGATTCCCACCCATCATTTAAGTATCTGCTCATCTATTACTTTGCAGAGTGGGGTTCTTTGAAGATCCATTTTGTAGAGACTGGATCGTATCTGGCTTAATAAAAGAATCCTAGAAAAAAGAGAAAACGGTAAGATATCCACTTCAGCTATTTTAAAAGATTGAAGGGTATCATTAGTAAGAATGAGCAAACTGCTTTCCGTTTTTTTGAATTAGGAGTTCTGCTCTTCATGATACGTCTCTTATGAAATGTTTTTGGTGAATTGGGTAATCATGAAGCCAGAGGGATTAACAGCAGTAATGAAGTGTCATTCATTTTGAGAGACTCAGCCAGTATCTGTCATAGAATTGTAAGGTTGGAAGGAACCTCAGGATATCATCTAGACCAGCAGGATATCCTCCACTTACAGCATCGCAGACAGATGTTTGTCCAGATGGATTTTGAAAATGTCCAAGGAGGGAAATTCCACAACCTCCCTGGGCAGCTTATTCCAGTGCCTAGCAGTTTTTAAAGTTAGGAAGTTTTCCCCAAATACCTAACTGAAATCTCTGTTGTTGCAATGTAAGCCAATTTCCTCTTGTTTCTATCTTTTGTGGCAGTGGAGGACAAATGCTCACCAACTTTTTTTTTTTTTTGGGGTGACATCCTTCATCGAAGTGTGGTGTTCGAAACTGAACACAATATTCCAAGTGAGGTCTCACCAGGGTAGAGTAAAGTGGTACCACCATCTCCTGTGTCTTGGATATAATGCACTTGTTAATGCAGCTCAAAATGGCATTTGCCTTTTTTGCAGCAGCGTCTCACTGTTGACTCGTGTTCAGTTTATGATCCTCCATAACCCCCAGATCCTACTTATCAGTGCTACTGCCTAACCAGGTGTCCTCCATTTTATATGCCTCATGTGCCCTCAAAAGAGGACTTTACATGGTACAGAGGCAGTGCTTCATTTGTAAAGGGGGAAAAAAGTGCTGGCCTTATGAGGCAGGACTCTTGGGGCAGGCTTAAGGCTGGTGGGAGGGAGGCTATTCCAGAGGGGCCAGTAGAGCTATCCTGCTAGGTCCCACTATTCCAGCAGCCCTGGTTCCTCCCTACTTTGCCAATCCTTGCTCAGGGCTGGATTAAGTTTGCTAGCAACTGGGGGTTGGCTCTGTTGTCACTGATCAACTGTTTGCTGGCAAAACAGTACACTCACTGTCAAACAGCCGGTGGGTGTCGGTAGCAGCATCTTTCCTGCTCATCCACAGCCCTATCGTGAGAAAGACTGATGCTGGTGCTCCTGTTGGTGAGTGGGGAAGGTGCTGCTGATGCCATCCATCGGGTGCATTGCCACTCAACAGCTGATGAGCAGCAGCATCAGGTCCCAGGCCCCCATCAAACTTTATCTGGGGTGTGGGTGGGTTTTTGCAGAGTAGCAGCAATGGCAGGATCTGGAAGAAGGGCGGAGGCTGGGCCTTAGCATGAAAGGAGGTACTGGGGCTGAGCTTTTGAAGCCCTGCCACAAATTAAGACCCACATGAGCAGGCCTTCTGCCAAAGGGAGAATTTTACTCGGGACCTTGTTTGAATTGAACTCCAACCCCTAATTCCGACTCCCCTATCTCCGGGTTACCTTCTCAGCAGCTACGCAAACAGGTTGTGGTTGGAATGCCAAAGGTCCCTTTTACTGTAGTGTGTGGAGTGACTCATTCCCCACAGAATTCCATTGCTACAAACCTAACATCTGTGTCATGAGGCAGGAATGACACTGGTAAGTTTAAGGATGAGGGTTGCTTTATTAAGTTTACATCTGGCCAGAGGGCATTCAGGAGGCTGATGCGTGGCTTGCTGTGTCCCTTTTCTGACTGCTGTCTTGGTGCGCACCTCAGAGGTTGGACCCCTTCCAGTTGCCTCACCAAGGAGGCCCCTCCCACTTAACTCCTTCCCTTGCATCTCCCTCCCCCTTTTTTTAACTACCCTCAAGCAAACTTTAATCCTGAGGAAGGTGTTCTGTTGTGATTCTCCCCAGTCCCATGCGATGGTTTGCTTAGTTACCTGGAATATTGGCTCTGCCTCCGTGGCTAGGTGAGGGTAGTATGGTGTGTTGGACTCCTCAACTGTAATTATGCCTCTCTTGCACAGGCTCACTAGTACTTCCAAAACTGGTTCATTGAGTGCTACTGGTATCTTCCGTGACGGCAGGCATGCTGGAGGTACCTCTGGATCGATTTCCAACCGTTCCTTCCCTTTGAGGCAACCATCCCCTCAGAAGACATCTTTGTATTGCTCTAGGAGTGTGTCCCTGGCCCATATGGTAGGCCTTTGCTGGAGAGTGTGTACAAAGTTGTGGTGTTGAACCCGCATCAAGTCCATTGCCTGGATTGCTTTGAATCCCAGCAAGGGTTGCTGGTCTTGTCTCTCTACCACGACGAATGGCAGCTTGTAGCTTCTCCCATTCTTTGGGTGAGGCTGCATTTGCCGACTGGTTGCAGAGGGTGCTCTTATTGTATATGATCAGAGTGCTACTACTTTTCCTGAGCCCCCTGCTTGGACTGAGTATCTCTCCAGGGATTATGTTGCAGGATGTCTAGCTGAAATTGTATCAGCCTGTCTCCTACATGCATTGCAGCAAAGATGGCTGCTGGCTTGGCGTCTTCCAGTGCTCTCATGTGATGCTGATCAGGGATCAGTGAAATAGTCATTACTTCTGCGTCATCCTCACTGGCCAATATGGCTGCTGCCTCCTGCTGTAGGAACTGCACTGGGTTTTCCCACCACGCTGCTCTATAAATGCTCCTAAAATGGTTCAGTTTGTTGCACGCACCGCAGTGTTGTCCAAATGTAGGAAATTTTCCTTTTAGTGGTTCATGTTGTTCCCCGCGATAATGTTGTGCGTGTTGTGGCCCCCACGGGCATCTTTTGGCTTCCTTCTCGGGTCGCCTGTGTGTCACCCCATGCATGACGACTGGTGCTTGTGCTCCCAGGACTTTCATCTGTGCTCTGGTGGCTTCCGCAGCATAGGTAATGTCCAGGCATTTATTCAGCATCAGGTCGCCCACAGGGAGCAACTGCTTGCTGAGCTGTCCTGGGTCCCACATGCAATCCTGTCTTTGATCAAGGAGTCTTCTAGCTTCCCAAACCTGCACGTGTTGGCTAGGGCCCTCAGCTCCGTCACATAGGCCTCCAGGTCTTCTCCCTCCTGCTGGTCCCTGGTGAAGAACTTGTAGCGCTCCACTGTCTCATTTTGTCTGGGCACACAATGAGATTCTAGTGAGTTTAGAATTGCCGACAAAGGGGAGGCCAGGGTCAGCTTCTGGCTCATGCATAAATTCCTGCCTTGGGGCCTGATAAGGTGAAATAGCAGCTTTACCTTCATGGATTCTTCTGCTTCCGTCATGGCCAGGTCTATGTACAGAGTGGATTCCTGCTTCCAGCATGCCCATGCCTGCCCAGATTTTGATCTGCAAAGTCTAAGGTTGAGGGTTTCTTCAGGGAATGAGCCATGTAGATTCTGTTCCTCCTCAAGCTCTTTCAGGGACTGACCAGCTTACTATTGCCACTGTGTGTCATGTGAGTCAGGAACGACACCGGTAATTTTAAGGATAAGGATTGCTTTAATAAGCTTACATCTGCCCAGAGGGCATGCAGAAGGCTGCTGCTCAGATTGCAGTCCCTCCTCCGACTGCTGTCTTGGCGCGCAGATGGCGCCCTTTCTGGTTGCCTCGCCAAAGAGTCCCCTCCCACAGCAGTCACAAAAACAATTTCCTGGGCTAAACTAATCATCTGGCCACTCCCATAAGCTTCCCCGAGTCCCTCGCAGCTACAACGCAGTAAGGAAAAACTGAGTGGCGCGCAGTGTGAGGAGCTCCAGCATCAAGCGCCAGGTACATCGCTGGCGCTATATAAATGCTTATAATAATAATAATAATAATAATTAATAACCTATCCCACATTGCTTATTATTTATCTCCCTTTCCTTAAGCTATGATAGATGTTTAGGTTAGTCGTGTGGTGCTTTGTTCAGGGGCAAAGGAGGAGTCCTCATTGGAGGCCTTTAAAAATAGGTTAAACCTCTTAGGGATGGTTCAAGTACGGTGGATTCTGCTTAATGGCAGGAGGTTGAACTAGATAATTCCTGGGCTTCTTTCCAACCCTGTGATTCAGTGACGACTAGGGAAGGAGCGTGAAGCAAAAGGCTTGGAGCTTAGGGAGCTGGCATGCCCCAGCAGTCCATGAATGTGCATCTGCAACTTCTCACCTTGATGAATATATCCCTGTCTCTCCCCCTTTGTCACCCTCCCATTGTTCATTCTAGATTGTGGCAAGGACCCATCTCTGATCACAGCTGTTCAGCATGGGGCACATTGCAGATGCTCCATAAATAAGTGTGAGATTCAAGGGCTCTGCAGGAGTTGAGCTGTCCTGGAATTGGATTAGCAGGGAAGGCTAGAAGTTGGGGAACTGTGGTATTGATTTGCATTCTGTAAATATACACACACAAAAAAAAGGCTGAAGACATTGATTCTGTGAAGCTGCTAATGGACTGGGGTCTGCAGAGACTTGTGGTTGACTAGGATCAACAGATTACATTTGCTAAGGCCTCATACTTTCATTGGCTAATGTGACTGGCAATATTTGCTTAAGTAGATTGTGAAAGTGCAATTGAGATTTATGGCATTAATTTTACTGAGCAGAGAGAATCTCTGATAAAAATAGGGCCAGTTCCAACATTATGCTCAACTACTCTTTTTGGAATACAGTATTAAAGCACTACATTACTAAGTTAGTTTTTAGTTGGTTGTCGGCAGGGGACACCTGGAATATAATCTGACATGTAATGGTGTCTTGCATTACACTGATATTTGAGTCAATTTGGTCAAGGACCATTAAATTGCTATAAAAGAACAAATGATCAAGCCCTTAAAATTGCAAACACACTCATAAAAATCACAGAACCTGATCTTCCACTGCCTTGTAGCCATTTAGACTTGCTCAGAGTGTGTTTAACCAGAATGGTAGCAGGTAAGCTTTTCACTGACTAAATGACTGTACAAGGTTCTCAAACATGACAAACAGTAAAGAATCAGAGTCTCAGGCTGACCCGAAGAGCCATAGAATTACTAAGGAAATGTGAGGCTGAGGATAGGATAGTTAAGGAAGGGCAAATAAAAATTGGAACAATTGTTACTGGAGGAGAAAAAGACAAGCCTACTCAAAGAGCTTTTTGCATCCTGTCTTTGTTGCTCTGGAAGATAATTTTGAAGGCCAAATAGAGAATGTGAACAAAAGGATTCTACTTTTAAAAGTAGACCTGGATCCAAACTTAACCTCTGGTCCATACTTTAGGAAAGCAAATTTCTGGATGCAAACCATTTGTGGAGGAAAATGATAGAGATGCTGTCAAGAAATGAAACATCCAAATTACCTTTGCATGTGCACGTACTTCCACTTGCAAACTGTTTATAGGGTATGATGACAAGCTACCACAGGTTGAAGCCCTTGTGGATTGGCTGCTGAACAGGGGTAGCTGTCTGGGTAAGTTAACTGGCCAGCTGGGAGTAAGCTGCCGTCCTAGAGCAACCCCTGTGGTCGGTCAGGAGCACCCTTCTCGAGGTCCCCTGTGTTTCTCGAGTAGCAACGTTGGCGAGGGTGTTCTCGGTGGCGGTGCCACGGCTGTGGTACCCCCTTCCAGCAGAGGTCTGCTTGTCCACGGATCTCCCTTCCTTTTGATGTTGGTGTAAGACCTGGCTGTTTTGTCAGGCGTTTGGTGGGTGAGATGGGTAATGGGTGAGATGGGTTGGCAGGGTGGGATGGTTCTTAACTTGGGAGACTGTTGTATGAAGTATGGATTTATATTGTATTTTATTGTATGGCTTTTATGGCTATTAGATTCAAATTTATAAGCTGCCCCAAGCTGCCAATGGCAGGAGGGGGCAGGATATTAAGTACTGATAAATAAAAAAAATAAAAATTACATTAAATAAAACTGCCTGCAACCTGCGGGGTAGGGGGAAGGGACTTTTCCGAGGGAGACCTGGAAGAAGAGAGGAAGCCAGCTAGGGTCAGGGTTGGGGAAGGATCCAGCCTGCCCTAAAACCTGGATTCAGCCAGGAAAAGGAAAGTTCCAGAAGCCCTGCGCTTAGGGCTGGGGGGGCTCAATGAGAACTGAGAACTCAGTTAAAGTCAATGAGAAGATTTTAATGTATGTTGGAGAATTTCACCTTAAGGCTTTTTGAGGAGAATTGTGGTCTTTATAAGGAGTACTGACTTTCCAGCTCAGAAGTGAGGCCCGCTCTAAAGGCAAGTTTAAATGCCATCCTGCAAAACGCTGGCCTGAGTCTATTGTCTGCTGTTGGAAAACCCAAACACCTGAGGTGCAGCTACAATCCTTGCTACGTAGGTATTCTTCAGTACATGCATGTGTTTCCCACACAAAGAGGTTGCTCTTTTGCTTGAAGAACTGATCTGTGTCTTTCCTGTTAAGCATGAGATAACCCCACCCTCTCACCGTAAGCACAGCGGCCAGTACAGCTCCTTAGTGGGATGAGTGTGACAGTAAAACTACCCCAGATGCTGTGGTAATGGAAGAACACCACATGATCAGACTGTTGGTTTCTGTTGCACTGATAGGGCAGCGTAATATGATTTTCCTGCTTTGACTACAAGTCCTTGCAAGATTAGACCCCATTATTATTATTATTATTTATTTTATTTATTTATTAACATTTATATAGTGCCAGCCATGTGCCTGGCGCTGTACAGAACATAGAAATAGACACGGTCCCTGCCTGTGGCTTACAATCTAAAAGACAAGCAGGGGGAGACAGGGAGAGGGGACAGTGGGAGAGACAGGGGAGAAGACAAACAAACATTCAAGCGGATACGAAGTCTCAGGTGTGTGTGCTTGGCTTGGTTACAATCAGGTTGGTTGCAACAGTGTGCAGAAGAGGGCAGGCAGTAAGTATATGGGGAACGACTAGCAGGCATTGGGAAAGGCGGCGAGGAAAAAGTGGGTCTTGAGTAGGAATTTGAAGGAGCGGAGGGAGGGGGCAAGACGGATGTGGGTAGGGAGGGAGTTCCAGGCATGGGGGGCAGCAAGGGAGAGGGTCAAAGGCGGTTAGGTGAGCAGGAGAAATGAGGGAGAGTGAGGGAGGGAACAGAGGAAGAGCGGAGAGCGCGTGCAGGAGTGCGTAGGGAGATTAGGTCCGAGAGGTAAGGGGGAGCTTGATTGTGGAGTGTTTTGAACATGAATACCAGGAGTTTAAACAGGATACGTTCAGGAAGGGGGAGCCAGTGAAGAGAGAAGAGGAGAGGCTGCACATGGTCGAAGTGACGGGCAGAGTGAATGACCTTGGTAGCAGAGTTTTGGATTGCGATAAGGGGGGACAGGTGAGAGCGAGGGTGGCCAGCAAGGAGGAGGTTGCAGTAATCGAGGTGAGAGATAATGGCATGAACAAGGGTTTTGGCCGAGGAGGTAGAGAGAAAGGGGCAGATCCGAGCAATGTTATGGAGGGAGAATCGTTAGCTTTGGCAATAGAGTCAATGTAAGGTTTAAAAGAGAGGTGCGTGTCAAAGATGAAGCCCAAGCTGCGGGCTTGGAGAACAGGATGGATGGTGACTCCATCAATGCAGATGGGCAGGTTAGAGGGAGAGGAAGAGGCGGGAGGAAAAATGAGGAGTTCGGTCTTGGCCATGTTACACTCAACACTTGGCTTCCTCTTCACCACAGTATTTACAAAGTAAAGTTCTCAATTCTTTCACTTACTTCTAGATCACTCTCTCATAACTCACCAGCTCCCTCAGACTGGGATCTTACCTCTTTAGGTGAGGATTCCCTTCTGGGCTAAGTGGGCTTCCAGCCTCCATGGTTGGCTAATGGCTACCCAACCAGCTAGCAAAAACCTTTTTTATTCAGAGTCCTGATGTGAGCTTCCAGCCTCTTGTCATCTCATTCTTGGAGGAGAGCTCTTGGTCCTTGACGAAAGGCTGTCCCTGGTGGTCCTTCTTACTGAGCTCTGTTTCAGGCTTTTACTGTTGCTTTCACCTAGTTGATTACTTGTTACTTCCTTCCTGACAGCTGTTCCATCACCTCTCAGTTCATGGGCTGAGAGGCGTGTCCCAGTGCCTGGTACCAAAAGAACTACGTTCTATGAGAATATATTGTGGTCCTCTTGTGAAAGTTGTGAAAATTCGTTCTCATTCTCACTCTCTCTCCTCCCCCCACCCCTTTACAGAAAGGGCAGGGTAGAAGTTTAAATAAATAAATAAAATAAAGTAGACTGTGCCCCTGATGTTCTCCCTGAAGAATTAGTGAAAACAATTTTTAAAAAGGAAACTCGAGTCCTGCTCACACTGGAAACTCTAGCCTGAGTGGGGCCCAAACCCAATCACATCAGGCCTGACTCAAGCCCAGGCCCAACACGGCTAGGCCCTTCTAGGCCCAGTCTGACCTGGCTGTACGTTGGTGGGGCTGATCCTGTTTCCCCATTGCCACCATGGCAGCTCTCTGAGACTGTGGCACTCTAAAAGGGGCAGGGACATGCCAGAGGGACATGGCAAATGGACTCTCTTGCCCCTTAAAGGACCCTTCGGAGGGTTGTGATATTGCAGGGTTCCCAGGCTTCCCCTGTTGAAGAGTTCGGCCCAGCCCAAGTATGAAGGACTCTGGCAGAAAGCAAACCTCAGCCCAACATGCATATGATGGGACCAATTTGGTCCCACTGAACTTTGGTAGGGCCACAGACCTCTAAGTGGAAACTATAAAAAAAAAATAAAAAAATCAAGTTGTAATAGATCAACGATGAGTCATTCTCAGGGTGCTTTAGTACATACACATTGCTGAGTTCAGATGGAGCCCAAAGACAGGGCACAAGTAACTGGGGCTTCTTTTGTGCATTGGATTACTTGTTATGAATGATTCATACAGCTGTTCCAAATACCTAGTAGATAAATGCAGCTAAAGCCCCTTCTTCCCAGTGTTTCCCATATATAGCTATTTTCTCTGTTTACACTCAGTGCTATCCTCACTCCATTAAAGTTAATGGGAGATTTTCCATTGACTTCAGTGATGTGAGGATCAGACCCCTAAGAATACTGTAGGTAGAGCCGGTGAAACAGCATTGAGTGTGGTACTTTTTGTGTGTAGTTGTTTGTCTGCTTCAGTTTATTATATGTCTACACTAGCTATGTCTGGCTGAAATGCAGTGTGTTGAGTACTGTGCAGAAGGTAGGTGCACATGGAATCAGGATAAATTGTTTTAATAATCTCTCTTTTTATCTGGTTGCACAATGATAATCTTGTAATGAGCATGTGTGCTCTGGCAGGCAGGTCAATAATCTGTTCCTAAATCACTCTGAATTGCATTAGACCACTCAAAAGAAGGCTTATTATAGTTAATCTCCAACATACATCTTTAATTTCTCACTTCCACGAAAACCTGATGAAAAGCAGCGTATTTTTAGGTTTATACTGGATAAAACTAATTGCAATATTCCTATGAGGAGGGTGGAGGGAAATGCGGGGATTAGTGTTAGGGTTACCATACCTCCCCTTTAAAAGAGGACGCTTATGGAAAAAGCACGTTGCGTCCTGCACCATTGTATTTTTCACAAGCGTTCTCTTTTAACGGGGAGGTATGATAACCCTAAGTAGGGTGGAATGCAGCAATCATTTATTGGGATCTAGAGCAGGAGTGGGCAAAGTTTCCACCGCCAAGAGCCATGTGACACGGCCTTCATATGGGCAAGCACCACAAGAGACGCGTGTGTGCATACATATGTGTTCAAAGCTGGTTTGCCTTGTGCTTGGCTGGTGGGGTCAATCCTCTTGAGATTCTGGCTGCTGAGATTCTGAGGAGCAATTCAGATGCAATGAAGTAAGACACAGGACCATTAAAGCAACACAGGGCCCAGAATCACCCCAGTCTGAAAGGTGCAGATAAACTGTCCAAAAGGCACATGTAGCTCCCAATCCACAGTGTATTATCCACCCCTGATCCAGTGCATAATGGACTCTGGGTGGGATCCAAAGATAATGGGCTAGATGAGTGGTATCCATACGTTTTGCCTATATACGATCCCTATATATGAACAGTATTCAAGACATCAGTATAATCCTGCGACCCCGGGCTGCAATAAAGGTATGCAGAGTGCGTCAAATATCAGTTGGGAGTGTGACCTGCAATTTAGAAAGCATTGGGCTTGATTTAAGGCAGACTTGGTGTACATCAGAATTGGGCTCAATAAACTGCACAGTATTTGGACCTTTTTAAAGACCATAATCAAAGAGATGAAACTTAACCAGGTTGAGCAAAATCCTGGGGGAGGTGTAGATAATAGTGCATTGAGTACATTAGCTCTCTTGACCACTGTTTCTGAGAACTGGTTCAAATTTTCTGTTCTATTTTTTATTAAAAAGCAAAATAGCCCTCAAAGCTGGAGAAACTTTTTATGTGCAAAAATATTTTTTTTTGCCAAAATTGTTTAAATTCCAAACATTTTCATTGGAAATTTTCAGATTTTTTTCCCTTCCTTTTTCTGAGTAACCAAAATAGTAAAATGCTACAAAGGTTTGGTTTGTGGAAACCAAAAACCTATCTAACTTCAACACCTTATCCATTAGGTTATCATTATTATCCATAGTTGGTAATAATGGAGAGAGAATATGCCAGAAATGAGCTGGGGCTGTCATGTGTTAGATGTCTGGGCTTGAATTTGCAGCTCAACTTCAACCATTATTGACTCTAATCAGCCAAACCACACCCAATCTTTCCAGAGTGTGCCTTGTACACCAGTGTAACCTGAAACCAATCACTCTGCTCGGGGCTTTGCTGGCATCTTGAGTGCAGTGGTGCAAACACACCAATGATCAGGGCATCTTCACACGTATCACGCATTGGAGATGGTTTTCTGCCTCTTCTTTCTCTTTCCTCCATGCTTCCCCCCTTCCCCCCATCTTATTGAATACAGAGGTCTTCCTTCACAGGGAAAAAAATAGACCTGGTCTTACCTTGTTTCTACTGAGTAGTAGAGTAGAGCCTTCATGATCGATTGGGAAAGAGTGACTTGACCAGAGGCACAGCACGGCTAGGTGGGAATGGGCCCTGGTGAAGAAGAAGGAATGGAGCCCCCTGCTGGGGCATTTGACTCCAGTGTGCATATGTATGCTACCTGCATGCGAGAACCCTCCAGGCTCATGGGCCCTATTGCATTTGCACCTGTGCTTCTGGACTTGACCAAACAACAACTTCCAAAATACACCTGACTTTGAACCCTGGAT
This sequence comes from Sphenodon punctatus, assembly GCA_003113815.1. Taxonomy (NCBI): domain Eukaryota; kingdom Metazoa; phylum Chordata; class Lepidosauria; order Sphenodontia; family Sphenodontidae; genus Sphenodon; species Sphenodon punctatus. The sequence goes on from QEPC01003390.1 coordinate 1,417,943, forward strand.
GACTGGTTGGGCTTGGTCATACCAGTCCACTAAAATGTGCCTCTTGAGAGTCTCAAGCCACTTTCAGACATGCCCCCCACCCCGATGCATAATTGTGCTGTGGGGGGG
>QEPC01003390.1:1420800-1436720 GCA_003113815.1 Sphenodon punctatus
GCGGTCCCTGCCTGTGGCTTACAATCTAAAAGACAAGGAGGGGGAGACAGGGAGAGGGGACAGTGGGAGAGACAGGGGAGAAGACAAACAAACATTCAAGCAGGTGCGAAGACTCAGGTGCGTGTGCTTGGCTTGGTTGATCCAAGAGGTGGTGTTGGCTTGGCTGCATGACCTGGCAGGGGTTTGCGGGTGTGCTCTTGAGTGGTTCTGCTCATTCTTGACTGGGAGAACCCAGAGGGTGGTCATGGGCAGTGGCTCTTCCTCCCCTTGGGGCTTCCTTGTGGGGTCCACAGGGTTTCATCTTGTCCCCATTCCTGTTCAATGTGTATCTGAGGCCTCTGGGTGAGGTTGTATGGAGATGTGGAGTCAAGTACCCACCCTGGTGTTTTGTCCCCACCTGTCGCACCTAATGCTACCCTTGTCCTCTATGCCTGCCAGTTTAGCTTTCAACTCCACACAAGCCCACCCTGGTGCCTTCCCACCGACTTGCTCCCTGTACCCTTCCACCTGGTGCCACTGTGTTCCTGGGATTTTCCTGTTGCTCCCCCCTCTCTCTCCACTTGCCACCTGTGAACACAGTACAAGACAACATCCAAGGCATTGGATAACAATAATTGGACACTTCTCTCTTATGGCTATGTAACCTCAGTGCCCCCTCCCCCAATGCATTACCTTACTGGTTTCCTCCACCTCCATAATAAACATGGCCTCTGGGTCCTCTCTAATCTCCACCTGCACTCCCAGTGGCTTTGCAAACAGAGAATGGCTCTCCATATTGAGAAGGGTACAGATGGAGAGTCACGGTGTCCGTGTCTTCGCTGTCAGGTACTGACTCCAGGGTGGGATTGGCATGGAGAGATCTTCACTCATGGGCATGGCTTCCACAGGTGGAGCAGGAGCAATTGCAGCAGGAATGGGCAGTGGGGGAGGGGTATTGCCATGCTTCTGGCCCCTGGCGGAAGCACTGCTGTAGATGCGGGATGCCATGATGTCTCCATCTAGGCACAGGAACTGGTTCAGCAGGTCGAAATATGAAGTAGTTTGCCTCCAACAGCCAGACTTAATTAGTTATTGTCCTTGATCTCTTTCTAGTTCCTCTGGAGATCCTTGGTCCACTGCTGACACTGGCTCATATCGCTGGTGTAGCCCAGCTGTGCCATCTGAATGGAGATTTCTTCAAACACCTTCTGGTTCCGATAGCACTTTACCAGTTGTGACTGGATTTTATCCTGCCCCGCCAGGATGATGAAGACCTTGGTGTCCTCCTTGCTCCAGGGAATGCCCTTCTGGGAGGCCGCTCGAGGGGGCTGCAGTGATGTTGCAGATGTGCTGGTGCTGACTGTGAACACAGGAAAGGAGACATACTACATAGGTACCATTTGAATGGCTGTTTTGTCAACCCCCTAGGTGCATTACTTAGCATACTCAACTGGCTGTCATTCTGATCTATAGCCTGCCTGTGGCAGTTGCTCCTCTGAAGTACCTCGGATGAGGGGTGAGTGTTGGGCACGTGCTGCAAACCAGAATGGCCTTGTCCAGCAGGTTTGAATTTGGCACACATTGCCTTTCAATGCACCAGTGAGAGAGAGCAGAAAGAGGGACAGGAATTGGTCGGTCCTCAGGTGCTCAGTGCTTTTTCTCCTGTGACTCTTATGATGCTACCAGATCTGTATGCGGGCAGGGCTGCGCACAGCCTAACCAGATGGGAAGTACCCTGTGGGTGTACATTAGCCAACATTGGCCAGCATCATGGTAGACTCCACATTCTCTGAGACCCTGATGTGAGTGGGGACTCTGTGACGGGTGGTTGGCTGGTGGGGGCAAACATCTGGCAACCACCTACCAAATGAGCAGGTGAACGCCCACCTAATGGGGTGGGGCTATTATCTTTTGTTTTCACCCAATGATTTATCCAGAATGACCCCAAGGTCTCTTTCCTGTACCATTGGGAAATATCTACCTTTCGGGATCACTTGTGACTGTTCGTCGGTATTTCCTCACTATCCGCTGTTGTTGAGATCAGCACCTATGATTGTCTGCCATTTTTTTGGGGGTAATTTCTGGTATTTTCCACAAGTTATTTTCCAGTCTTTTAATCAGTTTCCAGCATTTTATGACAGTTTCTAGCATCAGAATGCAGAAAACAAGGGCTAGCCCTTGAAATACACCAAATAAATAGGAGAAATAATGACAGGTTACATAGTGAACTTGCGATTGTACACAAGCAAACATAAGTAGCATGTAAGAAAAGTTACATCGTATGTGGCTGCTCCTGCCTAGGAGGAATTACCAGAAGTACCGAACAGTGGTACCACATAGGAACTATCAAAAAGGAACTAGTTTCCATTGTTGTTCAATGTATATATGTAGCCCTTGGGGGAGGTCGTGAGAGGGTTCGGGGTGCAGTATCACCAATATGCGGATGATACTCATCTGTACCTCTCTTTTTCAACTGACCCAGACTCTGCTGTCTCGGTGCTATCCCAGTGTCTGGAGGCCATGTCAGAGTGGATGCAGCAGAGCAGACTGAAGCTCAACCCTGATAAGACGGAGGTGATGTTGGTGGGGAGACCGAGGGAGATGTTGGCCCCCCTGATTGGGGGGGGTTTGCCCTCCTATAGCTCAGCAGGTTTGGAGTCTGGGGGTGGTATTGGACGCAGATCTCCGCCTGGAGCGACAGGTGGAGGTAGTGGTGAAGGCTGCTTTCCGCCAGTTGTATCTGGTGTGGAGGCTGCGTCCGTACGTCTCCGGCCCGGATCTGACCTCCCTTATCCATGCCTTCGTCACCTTGAGGCTGGAGTACTGCAATGCCCTCTACGTGGGGCTGCCCTCATTCCTGGTTCGGAGGCTGCAGCTAGTGCAAAATGCGGTGGCCCAGCTCCTTCGGTCTGCCGGGGGTGCCTTCTTGGAGGTCCCCCATGTTAAGCGGGGGGTCACAATGGAGAGGGTATTCTTGGTGGCCGTGCCATGCCGTGCCTTTGAAACTCCCTCCCAGAGGAAGCTCGCCTCGCCCCAAGCCTTTTAACATTCTGGCGAATTTGCAAAACCTGGATGTTCGCCCAGGTCTTTGGGGAGGGTGGGTTAGGTTTTTTTTATTCCCCGTCACCCTTATTTATTTATTGTATTATTTATTATGTTTCTTGGTCCTGTTTTAATTGTTGTACTTTATGAGTGTTTTAAAATATTTTATAGTTTAATGTTAATTTTAATTTTTATATATATATATATAGATTGAGATTGAGATTGAGATTGAGATTGTAAGGGTGGGGTATAAATGTAATAAAATAAAATAAATAAAATAAAAAATAGTGAAAAAGCTGGTAAGTTTCCTCCTTGCACACACACAGACAAATGGTTTGTTTCCAAGCTTTCGCTGAGATCGCTCAGTTCAGCACTACTTCTGATGTACTTGAAGAAATTTTTGCTCTTAGGCCATTTTTAGATGAGTGCGTGGTGCGCTCGCGCGTCGTTTCCAAAATCCCGCGAGATGGGATTACACGAGATGCTACCGCAAATCACCTGCACAGGAGGGGGACGCGCATTCTTTTCCAGTCGTGATTTGACCAACTTGATCCGTGACCCGGTCAAATCGCGGCCGGAAAAGAATGCGCGTCCCCCTCCTGCGCGGGTGATTCGCGGTAGCGTCTCGTGTAATCCCGTTTCATGGGATTTTGGAAACCACGCGCGAGCGCATTGCACGCTCATCTAAAAATGGCCTTAGTTTTAACACTGGATGACGCTTTTACATATTGGTAATCAAATCAAGGTTAGATTAAGGCAGCATTAACCCAAAACAATTTCCATCTACTAGCTCTTTGGTGTCATGTGTTCAATGAACTGCTGGCTTAAACTGTTATATGGACAGCTACATCCCAAAAGTGTTCGCACTGATGGGCTTACTTTCTTTCTGGCGTGGATAAGGACTGAATGGCTATGGAAAGTTGGACTGTCTTGTTGCTATCTTTGAGGTGGCTCCTTTATGATAACAGAGGGTTGTTTTTTTTTAAATTGAGAGGGGTGGGGCGAGGTCTCTGCATGCCCTTTAGAAATTTATAAGTTAGGAAATTTGCACAAGATTTGGCAGGAGTTTCCAGAGAGCCTGAGATAAAGATGGTGAATAGCATATGAGTATGCCCAGGAGGGAGACTACAGCTATAGTTTTCAGACCTCTCTTTGGAGTTGTTACACTAATGTAATGATAACATGTTAAATGAGCCAAGGTTATTAAACCCTAAAGGTTACTGAGTGCTACTGGGGATCATGTGCAAAATGTAATTAAACCAAGTTCAGATGCTTTAATTTTAAGCCGAAGTTTCTTTGGATACAAGTTTCTGTCTCCAGCTCTGAAAAGTTTTCATTTTTTAAATTTTTTATTAAAGAACTTTTTTTTGTGTGTGAGAGAAATAACTTTAATATCCATGTGTCTGCTCTGCTGGCTCTCTAATAAACCAATAAGTACCACAACCACAAGGTCATGGTTCAAATCAAATCAGTGCCCAGGAAGGTGGATGTTGACATGTCATTATTAAAACTCCACTCCACTGAAGTCCTTTCAGCTTTTAGTGCTATGAGTCAGCAAGCAGACATGGGGTTTAAACTTCCTGGCAACCTGCACTTCCAAGACAGATGTATGGCAACCATGAAAGAAATCCTGCTGTAGAACCTAGATTCTCAAGGTGGGGGGAGGGAGGGAGGAGCACGGAAGGTGTTCTGGGGTGTGTGTTAGAAGGAGCCCAGCTAGAAAAAAAACACCCTAGCGCCACACTCGTGCTGAGTTAAGGAGGATTTCCAAAATAATGAGGTGGCAAGGGGGAGAATATGGGGAAGCAATAGGAGGGTGGGAGAGGAAGCAAAATGTATGTATATGTGTGTGATAGGAGAGGGACCTCAACTATGACAGATAAATGGAAGGGGGGCATGGTTCAAAAAAGTTTGGGAACACTGCTATAGGGCAGGTTTAAACATGTTGGTTATACTGCAGTGTAGAGGCTCGCTGCACTGTACGGGTGCCAGTGCTCAGAATCAGCAAGAGTATGTCCTGGTGTGCCCACCTCATTTTGGGTGCTGCTGCCGCTACTGTGGGGCTTCAGAGCATTCCCTTGCAGTGGGATCCTGGGGCCTTGCCAGTGGGAGTTAACTCCCCTCCTGCAGGCCCCATTTATACCCAGTAGGGGTGAGGTACAATGCCAGCAGGTACAAGAAAGTCCTTATGGCCTGATGTTTCTGATGTGTTCACCCACAAAAGTTCTTGCTCTGGGTTTCTCTTGCTGATCTGGATAAATCAGGACTTCCCCTGGAGACTCTTGGTCAAAGCAGACCGAGTTTCTGGACAAAACCAGGAGATGACAAACCTATCTGCAGAGGGTACTGCATGGGTACAATTTTGTTCCCATGAAATGCCACAAGAACAGACTTAATATTTATAAAGACTTGTGTCCAAACTGGAGGAGCAAGGCTTCAGAACAGAGAGGGTTGGCTTTGTTTATCATGGTTTAAAGTGCTTTACTGTCCTTGTCTAGTTCACCCTCACAACCACCATGGATTCCCATTTTACAGATGGGGATCTACGGCTGAGAGAGAGATAGGGTGTTAACATACAGCGGTTGCATGTCATGGGGTGGGATGGCTGCCCATATAAGCCCTGGCCAGGTCAGGTTGGGGGACAGAAACTAATGTTCCCGTGGCCTCACCTGGGCAGGGAGTGATGCATGGCTGGGTAGGTCTGCCCCCTGCCAATAACAGGCAGCCATGGCAACCGCACACGGTGGACCAGCCAGGTGTGAAAACAGATACGTCCACCCAGTTCAACCCGCTCTGGCCTGCCTGGGCAGCTTGTGGGGCTGGACTGTGGGCCTAGTTCGTTCTGGGCCTACATTTCCGGCCCAGCTGCCAACCCCACTGTGGTTTACATAAGAACATAAGTAGTACCATACTGGGTCAGACCAATGGCCCATAAGCCCAGCATTCTGTCTGACAGTGGCCAATATCTTTCTCTTGGGAGAAGTACCTGACAGGTTACAATGGGCACTCCATTCCTTGTTGCTCCAGCCCCCAACTGTAAGAAGCTACGTCCCCAAAACCTACTTTGCTAAATAGCCATCAATGGACCTATCCTCCAAGAACGTATCCAGTCCCTTTTTAAAACTAGTTACACCATCAGCCTTGATCACTTCATCTGGCGGTAAATTCCATAAGTGAAAAAATACTTTCTCTTATTTGTTTAAAATCTGCTGTCAGTTAATTTCATGGAGTGTCCCCTTGTTATAGTATTGTTAGAAGGCAAATAACTGTTCTCTTTGTAAATAGGAGAGGTATATAATTTGGAGCCCATGACACTGAGAAACAATATACATGAACCTTTCAAACAAATCTTATCTGCAAATAAGTGTAGAGTACACTATTTTAGTAGAGGAAATCCAAAAGGGCTCCCAAAAGTATAGAATGTCCTATTTACAATACCTTCTTTATTATTTTTCAATTGTTCTGTCTTTACAGAGTTGAGCCATTTTATAAAGAGAATAGAGAAACCCTGACGAAGCTAATCTGCTTTGGCTTGTTACTTTTACTGTGTATTTAGCCTTGGACATTACATTTTATAGTCTCAAGACTTATTGATTAGAGTTTTCAATTGTTTTGGTTCTGTTTATGGATATATATATATATATATGAACATATATTTGTTGTCTGATTATATTCATTATCATTATATTTCCTTATTGTTACATTAAATTTTGTCTCTTCCCCATTAAGCCATGTTCTTCAATATGCTCAGTAATGCTGTTCTTAACAGTTTCCACCAGTTTGCTGACGTCAGGTTTTCTGGTCCACCGATGTCAGGCTAACTGGTTTGTAGTTTGAACTGGGTGCACCTTTGGTGGGCCCGGAACAGATGCACAGGGTTTGGCCCTGGCCCAGGTGGGCCAAAGCGGGCAAACCGGGCCAGCATTGCGTCTGTTAACCCCCATAGTGACTTGCCTAAGCCCACCCAGTGAGTTCATGGCTAAGATGGGACTTGAACCCTGGTCTCTTAGGCCCAAAAGCAACATCTTACCCACAAGGCTGTACTGATCAGCAGTACTTCCCCATCGGCAGTGCAAGCCTTTGTGAGTTGCACTGCTAGTGGGGAGCTCCCAAAGACTTGTGAAACATTTTGCTGCTTAAATATTTACAGGTACAGTACTTTGTCCCCCTTGCGTTTTCTTCTTTTGCTATTATATTTTTGTTCCTTTCTTCTGCTATGTACGATCTCTTCCCCCCCACCCCTTTTCTGGGTTTTTGGTCTTTTTCAATCTTCAATCATTATTCTGTCTTGAGGTGGGGATCCCCTGGCCTATGGACTGAATCTGGCCCACACCTATTTTTTATTTAGTCCCTTTCTTTTTCCTAGATCTGACCCAAGAAGACAGTTCCTACTCTCAAGCACAGAAACAGCGAGCTTAGGGTGAGGGAGTGGAGATGAGGGCCTGCCTTCAAGGATAAGGGATAATCTATAGCAAAGATCCATGATCTGGACCAACTGGCCTTTCTTCCACCATCTTGAGTACATGCCTTAAGTTTCTGCCCCATTCTATCCAGACATAACTTCTGAGACATAATTTCCAGTGTCCCAGGAGAAAGAGAAGGTTCCTAATCCTTTCCTATATTATATAATTTGTCCCCTCTCTTTCATTTTCTGCCCTTTCCAATCTTTTCTCTGTCCTTGAATGTGCCTTTAAGCAGATTTTTCAAGGTACTTTCAAATTCAGTCTGGAGCCACAAAAAATAGTAGGCAGTAATTATCACTATGATTATTGTGTGGGGTCACTGCAAGCTGGAGTAATTTGGATGCATGAACAGTGCATTTGCGTATCTCAACATGTTTTCATTTAAGTTTACTTGTATCTCTAAAGTCCCTGATTTTGTAATGCTTGTTTTTGGACTAATTACGACATTCCTATAATGGTTTTGCCCTCAAGATACTAATAACATGTACTCAGCCTTAACTGCAGTTCAGCATAGCTTTTCCCTGGGAATATGGAGTAATTGAGAGAAGCAATAAGAGCAAGCACTTGAGTAGGAACACATTTAAGTTAAGGAGCAGCATGTAGAAATTCCTGTTAAATAGAACTGCCTGAATCCCCTTCACCTTTATCTGTGGTCCGTGGGGCCAATCCCAAGCCCTGCACATCTTGTAGGCAGCCATGTGCACGCGTGCAATCGCATGCAGACTGTGCAGACCTCCGTTGCGGGAACGTTGTCCCACGTGGAAACCGCANCATGAAGTTATCAGCAAATATGTCACAGCGGGCACTGGAAAACTCCAGTTCCAGGCAGAGGGAGGCCGGACTGACCAACCCCCTCACCAACTGGGAAAAAGTTCCACTGGATGAAACTTCACAGATGCTATCAGGGTAGCGAAATACTCCTTTTTTGCTGCCCTGACAGCCATGCATAGGCCTATAAACTGGTTCTATGCCACAATTGATCAGCTTCAGCACGAGATCAGCGCCACAGTCGCTCCAACTGCCGCTCCTCTTGTTTCAGCTGCCGCAGGCCCTCCACAAACCATGGTGGCCTGCAGTGCCAATGCCAAGGGAGCGGGCACCTAGGAGCCAGCTGGTCAATGACCTTGGTCAAAAGAATATTCCACAAAACCATGAAGTAACTGAGTGGACCGCCGTCAAGATCCGATTCACCTGGTGGAACAGGCCTGGCTATTAAGGGGAGAAGAGAAGGCCGGGAGGGCGTTAAAGCCCTGTCTGGGGTGCCAGACCCCAAGATACAGGAGAGTGAATAACACTGCTATTGATGTTTGGAACTCCTATAAATGTGTGAAGGGGGAGCGGTTATGAGACGGTGTACTGTGAAAAAGAAAATAACCTCTGCCCTATATGTTGTTTCAGCTGGGGTTGTCTGCAGTAACCCCATCTTGGGAGGGAGGTATGTAATAGGGCAGAGACCCTGCAGACTGGTATGCCTTTAAGAGAGCTAAAATGGCTGACAGGAAGTATCTCTGTTTGGGGCGGGGCTTAGCCTACAAAAGAAAGGTGCAGAGCCAGAGAGCAAGCAGTTGAATGTGGGCTGCTGCCAAGAGAGGAGCTAGATGGTGGGCTCCTGTGAGAGGCTCAGAGTAAGGCCAGAGTTGAAGGCTGACTTGGGGAACTTAAGTTGCCAAGTGAGAACTACTGGGACTATGAGTAACAGAGGGGCTTTCTGGGGAAGCAGAGCACAGAACGAGAGCCTGGCATTGAGCCCAAGTTCGTAGAGGCTGCTTGGCGTGACTAAAGGTGGGGGTTAAAACCAATAAAGAGATTTTGGAGCTAATATCAGAGAGACATTAACTAATTTGGATCCCAATCCTGCATGGACATACAGCTGGCAAGCTCCACCCTGTTACACAGGGCATAAAGTGCTAGTTCACTAGACCATGTCCTACTGGGCCTGCTCTATATGTGTGCCCATAGCATGAATTGACGGACTAAAGTGCACTGTGCTCTTGCAACTAGTGTCTCACCCCTTGGAGCACCTGCCAGCCAATGTATGTTACATTGTAGCTGGCAGAGCTGCTCTAACTCATGCTGGGGCTTGTGCAGATAAGGTCAAAGAATCAGAGCCAATAACTATCTCTTGGCAGCCCTCTGCCTGTTTCCTGTGTCAAGCAAATCTGGGTATAGGCTTGAATGTTTTGATGACTAAGGCCTGTCGTATCTCCCTGTGTAACTAAAATTCAGCTGTTCCTTACTGCCTCCACTCACTGTCAAGATGCTAGTCTAGGGGTAGGGAACCTCAAGCCCAGGGGCCAAATGTGACCTGTGGCTAGCTTTTTATTTGGCCCCTTGCCACTTCCTGAATCTGCCCTCAGGATCTGGTAGTTCCCACTCCAGCACTGAAAGCTTGAGATCAAGGTAAGGGAGCAGATATGAGGAAATGCACAAAAAGACAGAAGACAGATTCATGATCTGGACCCTCCTCTTCCTGAGTGAATTCCTTATGCAGCCCTTGGAGCTTATACCAAATTTTAAAGTGGCCCCTGGGAGGGAAATAGTTCCTCACCTTTGCTCTAGTCCATGCTCTTATCATCTCCCACCTTGACTACTGCAATCTCTGACTTATTTGTCTTCCCTGGTTTCTCAACTTGACCCTCTCTCTTCAGTTCAACACTTGGCTGCCAAGGTCATCCATTTCAGCTGCCAGTTTGGTCATGTTCAATCCCTCCTTCCTGCCACTGGCTGCCTCTCTTCAAATTCAGCGCATACTCTTTTCCTCACCTTTATGGCCTTACTCCTTCCTCCCTCCCTGCCCTTATTTCCTGCTACTTTCCTTCCTGTGAACGTCGTTCTTCTTACTTTGCTAACCCCCTCGTGGCTGCTTAGGAGTCACCTGCTCTCTAAACGGTCTTCACTCTTTCTCTTAAGCTGCCCTCTATTCCTGGAGCTGCTTTCCTGACCGCACAATCTGCTTCCTTACAATCTTTGAATTCCTCTTGAAAACCTCCTTCTTCCATCAGGCTTTCCCTAGCTCCTCAACAACATAGATTTTTCGTTTATGCTTCTCCTTACATTATGGGTGTCCTTAGACACCCATAATGTCAACGGGTGTCTGAATGTGTGTTTTGACCTTGACCTTGATACAAACACTGGTTTGGCCCTGTGTTCACCATGTGGTGCTGTTTAGACACACAACCCATCTCAGAACAAATTGGTGTTTTGCTTGCCACCTGATCTCAGCATGCAAGCGCTGCCACCTCGTTCCCCATGTTGTACTTGCTAACATGCCACGCATATCATTAGACACAGCGTTGGCCACGTGTTCAGCTGGAACACGCAAATTGTCCTTGTGAAGCCATGGTGTTCACATCACGTGTTCAGTGGGTGGCCAAATTGGGGTATGGTGCTTACACATAACGGCCAAATGCGTGCTTAGGGATTTTGACACCTGATCTTTGTTATCGGAGTGTGATGTCTCCAATATGCTGATGATACTCAGCTGTACCTCTTGTTTTCGACCGACCCAGGCCCTGCTGTCTTGTTGCTTTCCCAATGTTTGGAGGCTGTGGCAGATTGGATGCGGCAGAGCATACTGAAGCTCAATCCTGATAAGACGGAGGTGATGGTGGTGGGTAGGGCAAGGTAGGTGCTGGCCCCTCTGGTGANTGCTCAAAACAGCGCTGGTGGCCATTTAGCACATGAGCAATACAGAGCAGAGAGGCTGCGGCGGCGAGGGAGCCCATCAGTGTCCTCACAGCAGTGGCGATGCTTCAGTCAAGTTCTCCGAGTCCACTAAGTACATTCTAGGGTTCTGGGGGGTTGGGGGAAATACGGATCCGATCTGTAACAGGGAGGCCCTAAATTAAAGGTGGGTTCGGATTCATCCGATTAATCCAAAATCAAAATTTCCATCTCTACTGTTTCATATGCTTGTTATTATGATGTTAACTGCCCGGAGCCTTTGGAGAAGGGTGGGATAAAAATGGAACTAAATAAATAAGCACCTCTAGCCCAACCCCTATATGGCCAGTGGAGCTTGTACTGATTTTCAGAATGGCCCATGGAAGGGAAAGGTTCCCTATTCCTGGTCCTGAATTTTTCTGTGGTGATCTTGAGCTTCTTATTCCCTCCTGCCACCTTTTGGTGACCTCAAAGCCTCTCCCCCATTGTCAAGGATTTGCACTCAACAGCCAACGTATCCTGGATATTGTTGGATCATGTGTTGCAACTGTCTTATATGTTTCTCTTTTGTCTTTCTGCAATGGGGACTTCTCTCTTTGCAGCTCTTAATCTTACTTGCCACCTGGTCAGATATCACCTTTCCCATTGGTAACAAAGCCTTCTCACTTCCGTTGTTTGATGATGTTCCACTTCTCCTCCCCCACCTGACTGACCAGCAGTGTATTGGGATGTAGAGGCATCCAGGTTGTGGGCAGACATCTGGATTGGGAATCTGGAGGTGAGGACCAGGGCAGGAGATCCAGAGTGGGGATGGGAGTCAAAGCACAGATAGCAGGGCTGGGACTGCAGGATGAAGGGATCATGGCTAAGACATGATACAGAGTCGAGATCAAGAAGCTGTAGCCAAGGGTCAGAGCCAGGGAGGGAAGATCTAGGGAAAGCAAGATGGGGAGCAAGGAGATGGGAATTAAGGCTGGGCCCAAGGCAGGAAAGAGAGCAAGGTGGGGCTGGGGGGAGGGAGGAGCAAGGTAGGGCAGCAAGGGAGACAAGGCTGGGTAAAACTGGAGCAAGAACAAGGAAAAGGTCTGAGCAAGACAGAATTATTCCACGCACCTTCCTGAGGTGGCTGCTGTGTGGTCTTTTAGCTGGAAAAGCAGCCAGTTAGGAAGCTGAGAGGAGGTGAAGCCGGGCTGGTGAGGTGCAGCTGCCTGCCCAGTCCTTAGGAGCCCTACAGGGGAAAGGAAGACCAAGGATGAGGCACTGGGAGTGGCACTGCAAAGCCAGGGACTGCCCCAGCACCCAGTGCTGGTTAAAGACTGGAATCTGTCTTCTGAACATGGTGAAACTGTTCATCAGACTTGGTGGAACTGGGTGGGTGGGAATATTTGCATATAAACTATATGATGGGGCAAAATTGTTGAATATACTTGGAGTATTATCCCATATGTTTTATTTTTCCTTCATAAATTAATGGGTTTGGGGATTAAGAGATTGGATATTGGAGCTAGTGAATCTATTTTCATTCCTTTACTGGGCTCTGTATTAAAGTTTATTGTTCTTAGTTTTATGGAAGAAATCTACAGTGCGGGACTACTTGTGCCTCTGCTATTTATGCAGCATTACATCTTTGACAGACAAATTCTAATTAACGGCATAATGAGTATAATAAAACAAGAATATTCAACACTTTTTGTAGCACATCAACATCTTAAATGCTCTCGATCTTTAAAAGTCTGTCTCCTAGAAACACTTGAAAGTCTCCACTCTTTCAAAAGTTTTAATAGTAATTTACTAGGATGCTTTGACTTCTATCGTTTTTGTGTAATATATTACATTTAGACCCTGAAGTGGTTGGATCAGAAAGTCCTATAGTTCTTGGTACTTACTATACAGAGAATTGGAATTAATTTTTTCATTCCTTTGCTGTCTGAGCTAGCTTGGATGAAGGAAACTTATGGTGTAGCACTGAAATAGTTGAAGATGACTGGGAGATTTAGACACAAAGCTTCCAATGAAATGAATGAGGTCTTTCTGGCTAAATCCTCCACTTGCCTTTTTAAAAAAATTAGGCTTTGGCTAGGCTAGGATTTAAAGGTGTGATTCTGGACTGTGTATGTTAGGTTGATCTAACACAGTGATGTTGGGGCCAGGAGGTATGGGAATGTCTGGGGTGTGGCCAGGGTAGCAGGAAGTCCTCCTAGGTGAATGGTTAGGCTAGCGGCAGACTAGAAGTGGTGCTGCAGGCCTGGCCACTGTAAGAACCCTGGGGGCCTGGGTTTGAATCCTGACAAGTAGCTCCTAGTTTTTGCTAGCGTGATCCTATTTTGAGACTTAAACAGTTAAGTTTTAAGCTTTGGTCTGGGGAGCAGGGAATTGTATTAGTCTTTAGAAGTTTGTGCGCTATGCAGAAATGTTCTTACCAGAATTATTATTATTATTATTATTATTATTATTATTTACATTTCTACCACACTCTTCCCTTAAGGCTAAGGGCGGCTTATAATATTAAAAACACAATACATTAAAATCCCTTTAAAAAGAAAAAAAACACCCACTCCAACCCCTATAACCGTTTATACCGCCTCCTGGAACATGCTCAGGCTCTGATGGACCTCCGGGGAAAAGGAGTTCCACGGTACTGGGGCAACAATTAAGGCTGCTTTTAGACGTGCACGGCAAACACACTGCATAAAATCGTGCTGCGTGAAAATATGCCGCGTGGGATTTAGACATGACATTTCGCACTTTAAAGCCAGTCACGCTATCTTTTAAAGCTGTGAATTAAATACCTCGATGTCGAGGTATTTAATTTACGGCTTTAAAAGAACGCGCAACTGATATGAAAAAGTTGCCGGCCAGGTGCCAAGAGGGAGCTAGATGGGCCTGAGGGAAACACAGTGACAGACAAGAAATATTTTTAGAGCCTTTATTGATACTACAAAAAATCATTTAAAACCGTTGGCTCCTGGACTGGTAGCCCGGAAAAAAGAAACAGCTGTGGCGTCTCCTTCCCATGGTTCTCCATAGCTGAGACTCATGGCAGGGGGCAGGATAGTGAGAAGGTGGGGGGGAGAGCACCTGTCTGTTTGTTAGGCTAGTCAAGCTAAAACTGTGCGTGAGGCTACACAGACGCACAACTACTTCACGCAAGCGGCTGCCCATTTATTAGGCTCTACACATTAGATATGTGAGTGGGGGCTGCATGGACTGAAGCATGGCTCCAGTGGGCTGTTGTCTTGTTTAACACCCTTAAAGTGTCCCTCCAGTTAAATCATGGTGGAGTCAGCATGAGGGGAGTGAAACTTTTTTCTTGCCTTGAGAACAGCTGCACATTTTTGCAAGGGAGTCGACTGTGATTAAGCAGCAAGAACTCTGAAAAGTGGAATGTGAATTTGCTGAAGAAGCTCATATCCTCCCTGATTAAGGAGGAGGATGATGTAGCATCCAGAAAAGTGGAGACCTTGGAAAAATAATTGCAAAAACAAGAACCTCGTGTATGCTTGGTGTAAAAGGAAAGCCAAATTGGAAAGATGTGGATGGCTTTAATACTTCTCTGAAATGCTGCTGGGAAAGAATCGAGCCACTATAATTATTAGAGCTGATTTTTATACGGTCCCTGGCTGCCTCCTGATGCATAAGGGGTCACACGCTGCATGAATGTTAGTGTTGTGGCTAAAGGTAAAGGTTTGTGTTTGTTAAAGTAAGAGTTTACCCATTTTTTAATGCATCGTTTACATAGGTGCTGATCACGATCCTTAAATCCGAGTGATCTAAGATATGTAACATACTGTTACTGTTTGTTGCAGGAGTGGGCAAATTGTGGCTTGAGAACCACATATGGCTCTTGTGGAGTTGGCTCTCGACATGGGCTGGTCCTGTGCCCCATGGTCTCTTAACAATCGCTTGTGTTTTACTTCCATTGCATTTTGAGTCTCAGCTGCTGAATTAGGCCTGCTTCTTAGAACCTTAGTGGCCAGGACTGTAGAGAACTGGCTCTGCTAGTCAATAACAAAGTAGGAAAGGATTGTGTGCACAATGATATACACACATGTGCACATGCAAGTGTGTGTCTTGTGGCTCTTGGTCATCGGAAGATCTTGGTTCGCAGCTCTTGAGGCTGGGAACTTTGCATGCCCCTGGTTTGTTACTTGCATTGTGAAGCCCTAATTGGGATTAGTGTCCCATTGTGCTTAGTGCTGTTCACATGTATATCCCCCTGAAGAGATTGCCCTTCCCCTGAAGAATTCAGTCTAATTTGAAACAAGGCTCAATGAATATTTCTGGCCAACAGAAGGCACAAATGATAGGAAGGAAAAAGGTCATAGGAATAAGAATATACATTTACTTGGCCATCCATGCAGACAGTTAGATGCCAGGTCCCCAAATAATTTTGGGGCAGGGGGAAACCTAGTTATATAGGGGGGGAAATACATTGCAATAGATAATTTAAAAAACAAACAAACCACTATATCTGAAGTCCTCATTGATCCCTCTGCCTAGCCATTATTGGTAGAAGTGGGTTTTGAGGAGGGAAGAAAGGTGAGATGATGGTCTAACCGTGTATGGACCGTCCACTAGCCAGAATAGAAGGCGCCTTGCCAGAAATTGTCCACTGGCCTGGGGAAGGGGAGGAGAGGGCAGAAACCCCTGCCCCACCATGCTACTGCTGCTGCATTCAAGAAGGGGAAGGGGACAGAAATCGCTGTTGCTGCCATGTTGCCACTGGAGGCAGCTGCATGGGAGAGAGCTTGGTGCTGCCTTCCTTCCCCCCCC
>QEPC01003390.1:1460742-1475708 GCA_003113815.1 Sphenodon punctatus
GTTGGCAATGTGAGATAAAACTGAGGTGTTGCAATCCTGAGATTTAATGGGTACTCTTGTGATCTTGGTTTCCAAATGTTGACAATGTGAGATAAAACTGAGATGTTGAAATTATTTGTTGCTGGATTTTCTCTTTGCTGAAATTACTCTTTGTTGCTGGATTTTCGGTGGCTCCGCCTAAAATGCACAAGACCCTCCCTAGAGCTCTGCTGAGCTGGGGAGCACCCTCCTGAGCCGGGAAGTGCCCCCTAGGCTCACCGATGGCCGGTGGCTTTGCCGCCGGGAGAGGGCCCCCCAGAGATCTCTACTGCCCAGGGCCCAGCTTTTCCTAAGGCTGGCTCTGAGGGAGGAAGAAGGCTTGGAGCCCTGAAGAGCCTAGGATATAATGCAGAGGCCATGGTCTTGAGCTTTCCTGCACTTCTGGGCTCCCCACAGAATTCCCTTCACTGTGCTCCCTTACTCTCTAAAGCAGCAATGGTGGGGCTTTCTTCCATCAGGGCCCCAAACACAATGGGCTTTAGGACCCTATGGGAGCTGTAGCCACTTCCTTGGTTTCACTTGCACATTGTACTGATGTGTGTGTGTGGTGTTTTTTTGTTTTTTTAAAAATGTCTGTCGTTTTGTTTTTGTAAGCAAGCACCAGACTGCCAACTGCTAAGGGGTGTGTGGCCATGAAAGGGGGTGGGGCCATGGGGGAGGCCCTTGCATGAGGGCAGAGAGCAATGTATAAGCCTGCCTTCCCATGAGCTGCTTTGGTGCCACAGGAGCATGTGCTATTCAAATCTAGCTCAGCTCCCGTTTTGTGGGAAAGGAGGAAGTGTGTCTCTCCCGCTGGCAAGCTCGCGCATCGGACAGGCTAGTGAAATCCCACCCGCTGACCTCTGAAGCATGGGAAAGTGCCCTGCTAGGACCTATAACTTGACCAGTCCCTGTCCCCACCCCTACTTTGTCAACTCTTGCTCAAGGATGGATTAACTTGAGAGACAGGATTCAGGGTGCTGCTGCCACCATCACTGATGAGCTGCTCAGCACTGCTTACCAGCCCCAATTCTGTCTGGGGAGAGGGTGAGGCCGATGCTTTCTCTCAATGTGGGTGGGGTCTGGCAGAGTAGCAGCAGTGATAGGGTATGGGAGAGGTGCTGGGGCTGAACTCTGGCATGAAAAGAATGATTGAGTCTGAGCCCTGGCCAGTGCTGTCACAAATTCAGCCCTGTGTCTACCCTATGCACAGTCAATATAAAACTGTGCATTGGCCAAGCACTTCAGCCCACAACTCCCTTTGCTCGCTCCTCAGTTAAGTGTATGGAGATGTGACAGTAATTATTCATCATGTGTGCCTACAAATATGTCACCTCATGAAATTAACATTTCTACCCTTGAGCTGGTCAGAAAAAGTTCATGCTCTCATGAATAAAATTCCATTTATACTCTTTAGATATTAAATATGCACGTTGGGATTCCCCCTTTAAGGAAAAATGTTGTCCCGCAAGCTTCGGATCTTGTTTACTGACCAAAATTAACAGCCAAAATTAAGCACATACCAAAATTAACAGCCCTTTTCAAAAATTTCTCCTGCACGGAGTTATTCCCATTTCATACTTTGTGCAAGTAAGAAGAGACTTATGCCTCATAACTCAAGCATTGCAAAACTACCTGTAGTTGTCCTAGTGTAATGATAGGAAAGAAAGAAATGTCAGTAATGTGGGGAAAAGCAAATTTGTATGATCTTTTCAGTGCTTGAAAACTGTGGTTGGATGACATAATGTGACCTATTGGGAACCCTCTAACATTCCAAGCAATACTATCATTATCGTTTATTGCATCTGCTTCTGTTTTTTCTGTAGGTGCCCCTGGACCAGGCCATCCCAGAGTCCTTAGCTATAAGGAAGGACTCTGATTTCCTTCTCTGCACCAGTTCTAATTTTGGGACAAATTAAGAACATAAGTACTAGTGCCATACTGAGTCAGACCAATGGTCCATCAAGTCCAGGATCCTGTCCTCCGACAGTGGCCAATCTCAGTTGCATGGGAGAAGAACCCACAGTCACAGTGGGCAATTCATTCCCCGTTGTTCACTCCCAGCTCCTGACAGTAAGAAGTTCATCCCGTAAGCTACTTGGTTAATAGCCATTCATGGACCTACTCTCCAAGAACTTATCCAGGCCTTTTTAAAACCCTGCTATACTACTGGCCTTGACAATGTCCTCTGGCAACAAATTCCGTAACTTAATTATGCATTGAGTGAAAAAGTACTTCCTTTTACTTGTTTTAAATCTACTGGCAGTTAGTTTCAAGAAGTGTCCTCTAGTTCTAGTACTATTTGAGAGGGTAAATAACCGTTCCCTATCTACTCATTCCACACCACTCAAGATTTTATAAACCTCTATCATGTCCGCTCTCTGTCTTCTCTAAGCTGAAGAGACCCAGCTTGTCAAGCCTGTCTTGGTACAGAAGCCATACAAAGAGAAATTATTCTCTCTTTCAGCAAAGCTGCACATCCAATTGTCTGAATACATCTATTTCTATTTTTATGGAGATATACTCTTCCCCAGTGGAATTTGGTCCAGTAAAATATAGCATCTTAACTAATTTGCTTCAGACTCTGCACTGGCTTCTAATAGCTTTCCAGGCACAAGTAAGGGTGATGTTTTTGACCAAAAAGCCCTAAATGGCTCGGACCCAACATATTTAAATGACTCTCCTCTTCCTCTGTTCCATCCCAGTCCCTCTGGTCAGTTTAGAAGCCTCCTTCTAATTCCATCATGGGGCCATGGAGTAGAGAGACACCTTCACTAGGCACGGGATTTCTCACTCCCATGTATGAATCAGTAATGTACAGGTGAAAGCCTATCTCCTATTGCCAAGCCCTCACACCAACCAGTGTCCTTGTGGTAATAAAAATTTAATCTCGGCCTCCGAGTTTAAAATGTCTTCTTGAGCAATGACTAGAACGCGCAGAAGCCATTCACACTCTGACCTTACAGTTATTGCCGCTTATCTAAAGGAAAGTGACAAATCCTCTCTCTCCTTAATTTAGGAGAGTAGCTCCACAATGTTTATCCAGTTTGGAAAGAAGCTTTGTGAAATCAAACACAGGCAAAGGAGTTGGAGTTGCTTCAGTGATGCCCTCCAAACAGAATGGTTTTTGGTGGAAGTTTCCACCCTCACTTAATATGACTGGATCCCTAACTTGCTGAGCCCTCATGCCATATGCCAACGCACTTTTTGTCATTTCTCCTTTTTCTTTCTTTCAATCGTTTCTCCTCCTTATTCATGGTTGGGAAACGTGTTTGAAGATAGGCAAGTCAGAATCATCGGTCTCTCTTACGTGTCTTCATGGCCTCCTTCCTGTAACTGTGGTAAGAGTGCCTCACAGTCTGTGATATCACGGGTGTAATTGCAGGGCGGGGGGCAGCAAGGATGCATTCCCTTCAACTTTCAGAGTGTGGGGACATGAATGCCCCCATCCTTCTAAAATTTTAAGTCCCAGACAATCTTCCAAAAGGTTCATGCTTCAGACCGAGTTCAGTGGGAAGAAGGGCTATAGGGCTTCTGAAAATAAAAATAAGTTATTTAATGGTCTAATTGAAATGAGTCCCCTTCACCTCGATTGATTTTAATTTTCAGGACAAAAGGTTTTGGGGCAAGAGGAATCTATCTCACTGGGTGTGTGGGAAACATGCCCTCAAGGCAGAACTGCCTTGGGGAAGAGGGGTGTCCCTGCTGAGAGAAAAAGGGAGAATTTGTCTGTTTAACAGGACATTGTCTTAAAAGATGTCTATTCCAAGTTCCAGCCCGAGTGTCTTGATTACTGGATCAGGCACATCCAAAATGATGTACTCTGTCTAAACCATGGCAGGGCATGTGACAATGAGAGTGGTGACAGGGGAGGGGGATGTGGCATCAGGAAACCTGGTCCCGGGTGGGAAGTGGGGAATCATTTTATTTTTTTATCCTGCCATATCCCAAGGGCTCAGTGAGGGTTACAATCCATAAAATGTATTTAAAAATGCACAGATAACCCCCCCTATACCAATTCTCTCAGCAGTAGCTTCATTTGTGTGGCTTAAATAAATTCAAGGGAGGGCTGAACTCTGGGAAACGCTCCGAGTAGGAGTGCGAACCCCAAAATGGGTGAGAGCAGGAAACAGCTGATACTGGCCATTTCAGGGCTGGAAACGAAAGCCAGAAAACCCTGGCTGGCTTATATTTGACTTTCATGACTTATGTTCCTGCCCTGCTACCTGGGCTGGTCACTGTACAGATTACAGATGAATATAAAGCCAGCGTTCTTGTGATTTACACCTCGATAGCAAGGTATTTCAAACATGGCTTAAAAAATAATGCATGAGCCGCGATTCCAACGATGGCCGGTGACTTCTGGTGTGTCTAACACACACACCGTCGACTTTTCTCAAAGCACATTTTTCAATGCACTGGATCGGCCAGCTCATCTAAAAGCGGCCATAGAGAGGCAGGTTAGTCCAGTGGTTGGGTTGTTACTTGGCTGGATACTAGGTTTCAGTCTCCTGCTCTGACAAGCGCTGGGCTGAGAGGCATGGATTTGGGGGCAGGCCTGGACTCCAGCAATTTGTTTTTTAATCCCCCTCCTCACTGCCAGTGGGCATTGTGGTAGTCCAACCCAGGAGTCTGGGATCAGGGGAAGGGACTTCTGTGGAACTGGGACTGCAGTGTGCCAGAAGTCCCTGCCTGCTAACCCCAGAAGTTTTACCCCTGGTGTCAGCAGGATCTCAGAGTGGGTACTTCTGGGTCAAAGTGTGTGTCCCTGGACCAGACCATCTTTCTTACTGCTATTTGCAGAAAACATAGCTTTGAGCATGGACTCTGACTTGTGTCTCTGTTGGAACTCCATTGATGGCAATTTAAGATGCGTGTAATGGACTGGTGAATCAGACCCATGCCAAGGAGGGGAGGGAAGAGTTACTTCTCAGTCGGTCAACTTGTGGTTTACCATTAGCTGGTTTCATCAAAGTATTTTTAGATTGTTTTATTAATAATGGATCTAAACGTAAATCTTGCTAGATAATTAGAGCTAGGAGAAAAGGAATCTAATTAACAATTGTACAAGAATAACTTGGCATCTTAACCTTGATTTTCAACTTAGAAAGATTTTACACTTAAGGAGGTGACAGAGGCTATCGTACTTGATTAACAGTGTCTTTTACTGCTGCCAGTGCTGGCATGCACAGCCCTGTGCTTTTATTGCCAGGGTGATGAATTCTCAGCTACTTGCTATTACCAATCTCATGTGAGCTATTTACAACAAACAGCAGAGGGATCAAAATAATGCCATGATAACCGGCTTCTTGCTGACAGCATCGGGTTTCCGGCTGGGTAAGAAAAATGCCCACTCTGGCTTGTGGAGCATCCTGTCCCATGCATTTCCATGCAGATGAAGCGTTTATTACATGGCAGGCAATGCAGGAGTTTTTGAAATGGCTCATATCCATAAATGAAAGGACAAAGCCTTGTCAGCGGGCAAATCAGCATGTAAGGAATGTGCGAACTGTCCCTTGACATTAATCTGTAGGGTGGAAGAGAGACATTGGGTGCCTTTAGACAGACTCCTGCTCCGCCCCAGTCCTGGTTAACCTATCCATGTAAAGGCGGGACACCCTGGGGTGAGGTGGAGTGGAGCAGGCATCACCGGAGCGCTCAGGGTGCTCCGGAACGTCCAGGGGGCACCACAAGCGGAGTGGGACACCCAGACCCATAGCACCGGCTGGGGGCAGAGCAGCAGTCCGTCTAAAGGGCAGATGGCCAATGCAGCTCTGCTCCTGATTTCAGGTTGCCTGGGCAACTGCCACAGAGCTGCGAGTGGCTTTTGATTTGGCCGCAGCTCTGTGGTGTGGGGGAGTAGGGGTGTGGGTGGATGGTGGGTGGTGGTAACTGCCTCTGTGTAAACCTACAGTGACTGGAGCAGAGCTGGGGGTGGCCACCTCTGGGTCTGTCAAAAAACACTCAAAACCCACATCTCTTTCAGAGAGTCTCAGACTGTGGGTGCTTAATGAGAGTCTCCACTAAGGCCAATATGTTAAAATAATGGAGTGATTCTGGAAGTGTGCTGAATAATTCCATCTTCCCCTTATTGTGGATATTTAGCTTATTATTTATTTTCATTAGTTTCTGATATAATCAGACAGGATCAGGGAACATGACAGGAGCTGGGGGAAAACAGGGAATGGATCCCCCATTGTGACCTGTTGGGTGCTTCTCCCATACCACCGTGATTGACCACTGTCAGAGACAGGATGCTGGGCTAGATGGACCATTGGTCTGACCCAGTATGGCACTTCTTATGTTCTTATGTACTGAAGTCCATGGAAGCTGGCAGTGTTCTCCAGTGGCCTTAGGACTTCTTTCTGTCAGAGCTGTGAGAAACAACCTTTATTTATTTACACTTTTATCCTGCCCATTCCCTCAAGGCTTAGAGCAGCTTGCAACACGTAAAAACATCTATAACAATACCATGATAAAACAGTGTTGAAATACCCAAATAAAATAAGTAAAACCAGATAAAATACCCAACCCACAACACCCCCACCCTAACCTGCTTGCCAAACACCTGGCCAAACAAGAGAGTCTTGCACTGCCTCTGGAAGATGAACAGGCCCAGACTCAGATGAACCTTCAAGGGAACAGAGTTCCATAATTGTGGAACAGCCACCAAGAACACCTCGCTGCATGACCTTGCTGTGTGACCGTGATTGGTAGATGGTACCTGCAAGAGGGTGCTCCGCTGGTCTCAGAAGCCACAATGGGACGTGATGAGAGAGGCAGTCTGTTAGATATTTGGGGCCTAGGTCATTTAATTAAATTATTTATTTATTTATTTATTTATATAAAAATTATATCCCACCCCTCCTGCCCACAGGGCAGCCCTGGGTGGCGAACAACAATATAAAAATAAAACAATAAAACAATTTTAAACAGTTAAAAATACAAATATAGGAGGAAAAAGTCCCTCCCCCTCATCCTACCCCTCCCCCTCGCCAAAAGCCTGGCGGAATAGCCAGGTCTTACATAAACAGTGAAATAGCAGGAGAGTTGGAGCCAACCGAGCCTCCTCCGGGAGTGAATTCCACAGCGGCAGTGTATTTAAATGAAATACACACTGTTCCTTAAATGAAATTGTGGGGCAGTGTATTTGAATGCTTTTGTCTCTATACCCATTTTCTGATTTCCATGATCTTCTCCTGCAGCTGGTGACTCTAGCTTCTGCTGTCTTTAAAAACAACAACAACAAAAAACAACCCCAACCCCCCCCCCAAAAAAAACTTGGTATGATCTCTCTGCACACTTATGTTTCCTTTTTCAGTGGTTAATAACATTTCCCTATGCATTTTGATATCATAGCTTGCTATGATTAGGAGGTGAGGAGTCAAAAAACCAACAAACTAACAAAAGAACAACCCAAACCTGTGGTGATGCGCGCCTAGCGCACTGCCCACCATCCTGGTGGGAGGGGCCAGGAGTCCACGCGTGGGAACAGCTACACTGAGTGGGCTGCACCCCGCCCAGCCTCAGTCTGGAGCCGGTCACGGAGCTGTGTGGAACTGAGCCTGGCTGTGGCCCAACTGGAGGCCCTGCTTGTAAGGCCCTGTACCCAGAAGGCCCTGAGGCCTAATAAAGAAGCCTGTTTATGACCCGCTGGTGTTCGTGAGTACATGGGTGTTCATTTAGTCCCTCAGCCTGATCCTGCCCACAGTTCCAGCTGGGAGGCCCAGCTGAGTCTCCCGTGTCCCAGCCAGGGGACACCACAAAACCATCTGCTCTAAACCACAGTGAGTGCAGTGGGCCCTTTAAGAGACCTAGCAGAAAAGAGCTGAGAGGCGACTAATAGTTTTTGTGTCTTTAAGAAGTGAGGAGCTGCTGAACTGAGTGACTAGTGGAGGGCAAATTAAACTGTGCTGCAGCAGCTATTAAGGGGGCAGCGTCTGTATGCTGGGGGAAGAATGGAAACTGGAAGGGAGTTGGCGTTTTCAGAGCCTGACAGGGTAAAGCAGTGGTGGCAAGTTTAAAAGATTGCTGTGGGTGGCTTGAAAGAAGGCAGTGGCTAGGAGCAGACACTACCTGACAGAACAGTGCTGGAAATCCGGAAATCCCATGCAGCTGGAGAGAAGCTCTGAGCCCGGAGTGTTCGCTGTCTGAGATCTTGGAGAAAGTGTAGGGGTGAGAATGTAAAGAGCCGAACGGCTACCTAGTTGAGCGATACCAACAACGGCCGAACTGTAAGTTTACCTGGTCTGGGGCGTAGAGCCTTGAAGGACTCTTGTTTGGAACTGGTAGTTGGAAGGTAGAAGTGTTGTGTACTGCACCAATTTAACTTTTAAGCCCAAAGTGGGGCAGGGCTGTATATATTAACAGAAGGTTAAGAGCTTAAATAAAAGATAAAAGTGAGGCTGGCCTCATCTCCAAGTGTGAACCAACCAAACCCACATGGGCCAAGGATGCAGGTAACCCAGACCCTGGAATGAGAATCTGTCACACCCTACCATAGCCCACTGGTGAACATGGGTAATAAAACAGCTTTCAATATAAAATCTCCCAATCCACCCCCCACCCTGATCATTTTAGTTATAGATTACTGCTTACTACAAGATCCCTGCCGATTGGGACAAGGCGGTGGTGGTTCCTATATTTAAAAAAGGCTCCAGGACCAATCCAGCAAACTATAGACCTATCAGCCTGCTGTGTGTGGTAGGGAAGATATATGCTAAGCTTTTGCTTAAAAGGCTTATGGAATGGATGCAGCAGGCTAAAGTTTTAGCCTTGGAACAGGCAGGTTTTCAGAAAGGGCGGTCTACCACAGAGCAATGCTTTGTGTTATACCATCTAGCTAGTAAATATAGAAGTCAGAACGGCACATTTTATGTGGCCTTTTTAGACCTTAAGGCCGCGTTTGATTCCGTGGATAGAGGGATCATTTGGAAGAAACTCCAGAAGACCTCTCTCAATGGAAGACTGCTTAGCCTGATCTATGCATTATACGATAACTCTTCTCTCATGGTCAGGATAGATGGACAGGGCCATGTTACCTCCCCAATAAGTACCTCAGTTGGCGTCAGGCAGGACTGTGTGCTGGCTCCGGCCCTCTTCAATTTTTATATCAATGAAGTTATCATGTTAATGGCTGACCCCAAATTCTGCCCCCCACGACTGGCCTCTAAAGCAATAGGTTGTCTGTGTTATGCAGACGATGTTGCGCTAATGTCCCAAACGTGTATAGGCTTGATTAGGAAAATGAACACCTTTGCCGCTTTCTGTAAAGCTAATAAATTAAGCATTAACTATAGCAAGTCTAAGGTCATGGCCTTTACTAATAAGAAGAAACAATACCAGTGGGCCATAGAGGGCCACTCGCTCCAGCAAGTGGTATCATTTCGATATTTGGGGCTGTTATTTCATAAGAGTGGCACTTGGAGGGAGCATGTTCTGAGAGCGATTATGGTGGCCAAGGGCCCCTCCTGCTCTATCTATGGCTTTTTTACTCGCCAAGGAAGAAGCGCACTCACGTTAGCACTACAGGTCTTTAATAGTGAGGTTAGAGCCCAAATTTTATATGGTGCAGAGCTCTGGGCCCCCTTTTCTTCACAACATATGAACTCGACCCAAGCTAGGTTCCTTATGGGCCTCCTGGGAAACCCGAAAGGCACTCTGCATGCCATTGCAAGGCTGGAACTCGGTCAAAAAAGCTGTCACTGTCTCGGGTAGGTTAGGGAGAAGAGAAAGGTGCAGACTGAGGAAAGGGGGGGGAAGGTGAAGAGGGGTTCCTCGACCGAAGTACTCTCCGCACGGGTTACCCGAGGTGGTAAGAAATCCCTCAGGGTCTTAGTTGGGCTTTCCCCCCAACT
Organism: Sphenodon punctatus; assembly: GCA_003113815.1. NCBI lineage: Eukaryota > Metazoa > Chordata > Lepidosauria > Sphenodontia > Sphenodontidae > Sphenodon > Sphenodon punctatus. The sequence continues at coordinate 1,470,618 of QEPC01003390.1, forward strand.
TAGGGGGCAACCCGACTCATCATGGGGAAGGAGAGTACCCAATTGCCAAGAAAAGGGAAGGGGAAGAGAGGCAGAAGAACAGCTCCTACCAAGGTATACAAAGGGTCTTGCACCAGGACCCTGGACACCGTGAGTAGGGAGAAGTGCGGGGAAGGAGGGGTTCAGGGCTAGGGGTGGAGGAGGGGGGAAGGAAGGGAAGGAACCAAGGCTTCTCTCAATGGACAGGGCTCTCACTCAGGACAGTAGGCAAGGGACACACTCACACTCCGTTGGGGAATACTCACACACTCTGTAACCACGCACACCAACACAATGGAATACAAGGAGACAGCTAAGTAATGGGAAGGGTATGGGGATCACACTCGGGCTGCTTGCACACTGACTTCTGCAACACACTTTCTCAAGGGTGAAACAAGGAACAAGGAAGCAAGGGGCCAGTCTCTCCAAAGGTTACCGGCGGGGCTATATGGTCCCGCCGCTGCTTTTATCCCTTCCTGAACTGTTTACTGCTTTAGGGAAAGGGCGGGGCTCCCCCCGCCTCCCCACGCTCAGATCTGCGCTGTCCCGCCAGGTGTGCACTGCGCCTGGGCGGGGCCAGCGCCCTCACCTCTCCAGGATGCGGCTGGGTGTGCCCCACCCCTGCATCAGCATCACAAGCCACGTGAGCGTTCTCCTGTGTGCCTCCGGGTTGCCTAGCAACCCGAGGAGCGTCCCGCCATGTCCTGACAGGCACTGAGCAAGCGCTTAAATTCTGGTGCAAAATCTTTTCTAATCAGTGCCCTGATTTATTAAAGGAAGTCAGTAAAGACACTTACACCAGTCCATGGGCTTCCAAAATAGACCAGCACCTTAAGGAAATAGGTTTATCTAAAGAATACCTGTCCCATAAGCTTCCAGGTGCAGTAAGGAAGGAGATGTTGACTAGAGTTTCTGATATAGCACAACAGTTGGAGATCGAGAAGGTAAAAGCCTCCCCGCATGTTATGGCTTATATAGACTGGGTACCTAACCCTGGGTACATGGCGGAATATTTAACAGCTACAATATCAGTGAGGGCCAAACAACTCATTTTCTGCGCCTGGGTAAATGCCTTGCCCTCACAGGTGCTGGAGGGACATTTTCAGGCTACCCCTTTCGCTGAAAGGTTATGCCCCTTTGATAACGCTGCCACTGAGACTGTGGGCCATATTATTCTACATGCCATTTTTATGATGTGCCAAGGGAAAAATATTTGGCGTCATTGCTGAGAAGGTTCCCTGGTAGGTCGAACTCTATGCTTCTCTGTATGCTCTTGGACGGTTCAGACCCCCAGGATATTAAGAACATTGCATCCTTTTTACTGCATGCATTTCATTACAGAAAGAATTTTCTGGAATTTAGAGCTCTTCCAGATGATGCTCTGGCCTAAGTCAGTTTGCGAGAGACCTAGTTGAGTAACGAGCAGAACTTTTGGAGCTTAATGCAATCTTGCCATCATCTTGATTGAGTTCTTTTAATAATAAACCTATCTTTATCCCAGTGTGGCAAATTCTCACCCCAGCTTGGTCTAATTTGATGGATTGTGGGCTGTATGGCTCCATATGGGCAATATCCCCGTATATTTTTAAGGATCTGTGCAAAATCACTCCCCATTGAATATTTCCCCCATATGGTTGACAACTCCCTGGAATTTGTGATTGGGGCTTTGGATTGTATTATGGTGGATTAGTTTGTACTTATTTTAGCTATTATACTTTTGTTTTATCCCTGTGTGTTGTCCCCTTCTGTGGGGATGTGTTTTGTTTGATGTATTTTAATATGCAATGGCCTTTGGCCATGCAGAATAAACAACAACAACTACTACTACTACAAGATTCCCTACTGCCCCCATTACCAGAAATCAAGTCTATGTTCTAGTTATCTCTTGCCTTGACTACTGCAACCTCTTTCTTACTGGCCTTCATTGCTATCCTCTTAGGCCGCTTTAATACGAGGCGCTGAAAAGCACCTCCTGAGTCCCGCGTTGAAAGAAAAGCTGCGCGGGGAGTGTTTACATGCTCCCCGCGCTGCCAGAAGTGATGTGCTCCCCGTTGTTGGCAGTTTTTCAGCACCTCGTATAAAAGCAGCCTTATTTATTTATTTAATTTCTTTACATTTATTGGCCGCCCCCTCATGCCTACAGCATCTCAGGGCAGCTCACAACTAAAACAATAATAAAATACATAAAACCACAATATAAATAATTTAAAACTACCCCCCCCCAAACATCCCCCCTCCCTCTCCTCCCCTCCGAAGGCCTGAGTGAACAGCCAGGTTTTACAGGCTCAGCGAAAAGCCATCAGACCCGGGGCCAGGCGAGCTTCCTCCAGGAGGGAGTTCCAAAACCACAGCCCAGCCACCGAGAACACCCCCTCCATTGTGGCCCCCCCGTTTAACACAGGGGACCTCCAAGAAGGCACCCCCGGCAGACTGCAGGGACTGCCCTGGGGTGCGGAAGGCGAGATGGTCCCCAAGGTATGAGGGGCCCAGACCGTATAGGGCTTTATAAGCCAACACCAACACCTTGAATCTGGCTCAGGACGCTATAGGCAGCCAGTACAGAGCACAGGTGTAATATGCTCCCGTCACCTCGTCCCTGTAAGGAGATGGGCTGCCACATTCTGCACCAGCTGCAGTCTCCGAAACAGAACCAAGGGAAGCCCCACGTAGAGCGTGTTGCAGTAGTCTAGCCTCGAGGTGATGAAGGCGTGAATAAGAGTGGCCAGGTCGGGCCCAGAGATGTATGGGCGCAGCCTTCGCACCAGTTACAGCTGGTGGAAGGGGACTTTAGCCACCGCTTCCACCTGCCGATCCAGATGGAGGCCTGGATCCAACACCACCCCCAGACTCTGAACCTGCTGGGCTATGGGAGGGCAGACCCCCCCCCCCAGGGATCGGCAGCTCCCCCGCCCTACCCACCACCATCACCTCCGTCTTATCAGGATTGAGCTTCAGTCTGCTCTGCNTACCCACCATCATCATCACCTCCATCTTATCAGAATTGAGCTTCAGTCTGCTCTGCCACATCCAATCCGTCACAGCCTCCAAACATTGGGAAAGCAACAAGACAGGGGGACCTGGGTTGGTCGAAATGAGCTGAGTATCATCAGCATATTGTTGACAACGCACCCCGAACCCTCTCACAATCTCCCCCAGGGGCTGCATATATACATTAAACAAAAACGGAGACAGAACCGAACCCTGCGGAACGCTGCAGGTCAAGGCCTGGGGCCAGGTGTTTCAGCCCCCAGCACCCCCGCTGGCTTGTCCCCAAGAGGAATGAGCGGATCCACCCAAGGACAGTCCCGTCCAGACCCCCCAGGTCTCGCAGCCATCTCAGCAGCAGCCCATGGTCTACGGTATCAAAAGCGTCCAAGAGATCTAGCAGGATCAAGAATGTAGAACATCCTGCATCCATCTGCCAGTGGAGATCATCCACCAAAGCCACCATCGCCAACTCAGTGCCATACCAAGGGTGGAACCCAGATTGAAAAGGGTCAAGGAAAATGATACGGTCCAGATGTGTCTGGAGCTGCAGAGCCACTGCCCATTCAATAACCTTCCCTAAAATGGGAAGATTAGAGACAGGACGGTAACTGGCAAGTGCGTCCACATCCAGCGAAGGCTTCTTCAGCAGGTGGTGCACCACAGCCTCCTTGAGACTGGGCGACAGCCACCCCTGCTGAAGGGACGCATTAACCACCCTCGCCAGAACCAGCCCCAATGTCTCCCTGGAGGCTTTCACCAACCAGGACGGGCATGGATCTAATTCACAACTTGTGGCTCGAACAGACCCCAAGACATCCACCGCATCAGCCAGCATCACTTCCTGAAACTTCTCCCAGAAAGATCGACCAGACGGTGCCTCCATAACCTCACACTCCTCTCCTACTGCATCCAACCTGGTGTCGAAGTTACTCTGGATCTGAGCGATCTTGTCTGCAAAGTAGGTGGCAAACTCCTCACAGTGAGCCTGGGACAAGTCCCCGTCCAGGTGGAGGGAGGCCGGACTGACCAGCCCCCGCACCACCCGGAACAGCTTTGCTGGATGCAACTTTGCAGACGCTATGAGGATAGCAAAGAATTCCTTCTTTGCTGTCCTCACAGCCTCAACATAGGACCGCAAATGGGTCCTATGGAGAAGTCGATCAGATTCAGAGTGAGTCCAACACCAGCGTTGCTCTAGTCTCTACCCACCTTACCGTCTCACTTCTGTTATCCACTTTGCTGGCCACTTTGATCATGTTCAACTCCTCCTTTTCTGCCTCCACTGGCTCCCTCTCCCCCTAACATCCAGCAGAAGCTTCTGGTCTCCATCATCAAGGCTCTTAATGGCCTTGCTCTCCCTGTCTTTCTGTCTTTCTGCCTTCATTTCCTGCTATGTTCTTGATGCAGACAGGGCTAAGTCTGCCATTTTATGTTTGTTGGGTCTTCATTTTATTAATGATGCTGGGTCAGATCTAATTGGATGGGTATTTGTATGGTGGGGCCTGTACATTTATTTATTTATTTATTTAACAAAATTGATATGCCGCCCCTTCCTGCCACAGGCATCTCGGGGTGGCTAACAAAAACATTAAAATACACAACAATATCACTACAATTAAAACAACCTAAAATCTGAAAACAACAACCTATACTCACCCCCATCTCCCTCGGCAAAGGCCCGGTGAAACAGCCCGGTCTTACACTGTCTGCGGAAAGAGGGGAGGTCGATGGTCAAGCAGACCTCCGACCAGGTGCGGCTCACTTTGGAGGGTGTTGGGGGCGCTGACCCCCCAAGCGCCCCGACAGGTGCCGCGCCGCCGCTCATAGTGAAAAAAACACAAAAACTCCCCGCCGCCTGCAGCAGCCTCTGCCTTGCCTTTGCTTCAGAGCAGAGGCTACTGCAGCACTGTGGTCAATTTCATGTCAGTTTCACACTGAAACTGACCACAGCGCCACTGCAGCAGCCTCCGCTCTGATTGTAAAGGCGGCTTGACTTCTCTTCTGGGACCCACTCCAGAGGGGGTAGGGGGAAGAGCCTAGGGGTGGGATGCAGCAGGGTGGGGGAGGATGCAGGATGGGGGGGGG
>QEPC01003390.1:1477401-1495035 GCA_003113815.1 Sphenodon punctatus
TGGGTTTTCTTTCATCTGATGTTAACCCTGGGAACTCCTGGCTGCTGGGTTGTGCCAGGGTTTTGCCACTGTTTCCCTGTGCTTGGGGTTTATACATTATTCATTTTAAGCTTGAAGTGCATTTTAGACTGGGTTTTCTTCCATCTGATGTTAACCCTGGGAACTCCTGGCTGCTGGATTATGCCCTGGCTCCGGCTACCGTTGCCCTGGCTCCGCCCACTGGCTCGCCGGCCCGCCGGCGGCGTTACTGCCCCTCCAAACTAAAAAGCCACCAGCCGCCCCTCCCTCCGACAGGAGCTAGTTCCATATACATGTGACTATGAAAGAGTTAATGATGAACTGTGCAATTCTGTCTCTGAGCTGAACACTGATTTTAGTTCAGGGTGATTGTTTGCTACTTTGTTTAGTATTCTCCATCTGGACTACCTAACGTACCTTATATGGGACAGAATAATAGAATCCTTTGCAAAACAAAATGGTTAGAAAATATATGTTAACTGTGTAAATAATTACAATCAGCAAAATGCAGTTTGTTAGCACTTGTTTGGGTTTTGAATCTTTTTATTTTAGCTTTCTCTCCTGTTTCCATCTGTTTTTCCCAATACACACACTCCTGCCCCACCCACCCACCCAAAAAAAGTGTCAGGGAGAAAGTTGTTGGGAACGTATAATCAGGAACTGAAAACTCCACAGACACACTTTTGATTTCTCTCTCACTGACTTAGAATAACTGTGGGCGCAGACTATCATTTCACACACACCTTAACATCCTTACAACAACACAAACCATAGGTTCTTGTGTCAGGAGGAACTTGAGGGGGAAGGCACCTGAGAAATGCTCATTCCAACAAGATCTAAGGTCCTGGATGGGAATGATCTAGCATTCTAAACTATATTTCATGTATCTTTGTTACTCATTCCTCATTCAAAGAAAATCAACTCTGCCAGGGAAGGACTACACTGCTAGCAGTTTGTTTATCTCACTTAGGTCACTTTCTCTCGTTACCAAGGAGGCAGGAAAACTCCCGCAATGGAATTGGCACACATGAGAATGTGCTATTCCCGTGAGAACACCCAGCGTTGTAAAAGCTACATCGAGGGACCTGGTCATGAGCAAGTGTTCTCACAGGATAAAAGCAGAATAATGCATTCTCCCATGTGCTAACTCCTGTGAGACTAGAACTGGAATTGCAGTGACAGAGGTTTTCCTGCCTTCCCAGTAACAAGTGAAAGTGGCCTCAGATGCAGCAGCCATACCCTGCTGCCGAAGCCGCCATAGCCAGGGGAGAGGTTGAAGTAGAGAAATGTATAAGTTTCACTAGTTTAAGTGTGTTGTAATCATTTACAATGTAGAGTCCTTGGACTAAGTTTAATTCTATACTCTTTTGTTGTGATTTCTTTTGGAGGTAAACATTGGCAAAGGGAGGGGATGAGTTGCCACACCAGCAGCCTTAGAGATTCCAATCCATACTCTTGTGAGACCTGCTAGTCAAAGACCCAACAAAGGGGGAAAAAAATTAGATACCTGGCACATTCAATGAGGAACGAAAACCTATAGTAAATTCAGCATGCCTGCAACAGTTTTCACCTGAGAGCTTCACTCCTTTTCTGCCACCAACCTCGCTTGCCTTACAGCAAGAGCTGAACAAACTTTCCTAATGCTGAGAGCTGCATCCATTTACCACAGTGGGACCAAAGAGCCATATGTGACTCTAGAGCCAGAGTTTTCCCACCTCTGAACTAGAGTCTTGTGCTCCCTAAAGCGTTTTCTCCCATGACACCACCTACACCTGGAATTCCTTCCTCATGCACATATGCTTTGCTCCCTCTCTTCATATACCTACCTCTTCTATCAGACTTTCCTTAGAGATCAATATCCCTATAGACTGCTCATTTTATGCTTCTCCTTATACAGTCTTTTCCCTGAAGTTGCACCTCTTCCTCTTGTAATTAAGCTTAAACACATGCATCTGCAGCATCTCACCTTCTTGAATGTATCCTTCTCTCTCCCTATGTTCCATTTTGTCTCCTCTTTTGTCCATCCTAGATTGTAAGCCCCTCAGGGCAGGGACCTATTTATAATCATTACTGTTCTGTGCTAAGCACATAGGGTGATTTCAGACATGATGGGGCGGTGTTTGCCCCGGCACGGAATCATCCTTTTGATTCCTCGCTGGAATCAGCCCGTCACGGCCAGCATATCTGCTGACCGATTCCGGTGGGGAATCTGTGGGGGGGGGCTGTGCGGCACAACGTACGGCCGCACAGCTCTGCCCCCACACTCCCCCGGACGCCCACCCTCCTGGAGACGGGCGGGTGCAGCAGCCAATGTGGCTGCTGCATCCGATTCCCGCCCGTGGTCTGAGCCACAGCCCGGAATCGGCGCCGGTAACAGACGTTACTAGCCGCTGATTCCGGGTTGTGGTTCAACTAATGGTCCCTGGACCATCCTCGAAAGCGTGGTTATTTTGATGCCCGCCGGAAGTTCACTGTGGTGAACATCTGGCGGGAATCAAACAGACGTTACGGGACCATTCCCCACCACAGGGTATTGACTGTGGTTGAGCGTCATCTCGTAACATCTGAAAATACCCATAGTTGGCACTACATAAGCAATAATAATAAATACACAATTCTGAATACCTCTGTGTCCAGACAAAAACTGACTTTGTTGCCTTATGGTTTTTTTCTTTGCCTTTAGTGCCAATGAGAAGTGTGTTCCACTGCAATTCTCGATCTGTGGCCCTTTTTACACAGGGCTTTCCCACACATGAAATCTGCGTGTTCATGAGTGGGAGAGGACCGTGTGAAGGCTGCGGCATGCGCAGTGAGTGAGGGTGCATGCACGCTCCTGCCTTAAATGCATCCCCCCCCCGCTCATCCCCATGCATGGAACAACCAGGGAAAATAGCAGTTGCTCGATGTGTGGGGATGAGTGGGGTGTGTGTGCATGGAGATCCGTATGCACACGTATGCATGCCCCGCCCACCCAGGCACACACTGGCATGCCCATGGACCCCTCACTCTGCAGGAGCCATATTAAAAAGGCCTGTGTTAGGCTTCATTGACACACACCCATATTCTGAGCACTGTGCAAAATCCTTAGTTTTCTGAGCCTCTTGATGATCCCTTGTTACCTTGTTACCTGATGGAAGGGCGGGGCCACTGAAATGTAGATAAATCAGCAGCTGTGTGAATGCATTACTACAGGAGAAGGTAAGCACAGATTAAAGAACAAATAGTGACTCTACAAAATGTTGTGTGAATGAGCCTTGAGTTATTCTGGAATAACTAACTGACTTGAACCACACTTCTGAGTGGTACAAATCTCCTATTTAACCATGCTGATCATGAAAGTAGTTTTCTCCAGCAGAGCCCAAGATGTCTATAGGCGCTTTCTGTATTCCAGTCTTTAGTACCACCTGTAATAAAAGAGAAATAAGTATCTTTCTAATTTCATAATGATCTCTTTGAAATAATAAACCCATTCCAGGTGTTTTTCTAAAATAAAGCAGCTAGGGAAATGAATTTCAATTAGAAGGGAAAAATACAAATTGAAGTGGAGTCATAAAAAAATAATACCCAAAACACATTTATTGGAGGGTACTTCATTTAGATAATTAAATCTCTGCAGCCTAAATGAACTGGTGGCAGAGGGGTGCCCTTTCAAGAATGACATTTTCAGAAGCATTAATCTGTCGAATTCCAGTCATCGCAACAGTTTTAAACCCATCTGGAGGGGAAAATGGTAAACGTTTAATAGGAAAGAGAGAGCATTTCGGTATGTGGTACAGATGTTTTAGACATCTTTGCTTAGGTGATTTAGTAGTGTCTACATGTAAATTCATTAATCAACACAAGCTTACAGTGAATGTGTACCTTTTAGTTGGTGTTCTTACCTGTTTTGCCACACTCTCCCCTTTGGTCTCTGGAAATAGAAATGGTGGACGATCACACCAAGTGTAATGACAACTCCATGAAAATTCATTGCATGCTGAAATTGATGTCATGCAGTATGCATGACTGGTTGTACAGATGTTTATACTGCGATGTGTTTTCATGGTTACATGCTATAGTACCCTCCATGATATAGTGCCCTCCCACTAGCCATTCACTGGAAGCTCTTCCTGGGTTCAGAATTGCAGCCTCTATGCCCAGAATGGGCAAAGTTTTTTCTAATACTTGGAATCATGTCCATTTGCCACAATGGGGTCAAAGAGCTGCATGTGGCTCTAGAGCCACAGCTTTCCGACTTCTGCTCTATGCCCACTCGTAGTCCTCTCAAAAGTGAGGGAAGTGTAGCGATTACTAGCGTTACTTTTGAGGGTTGGTATAAATTGTTGGTATATGCAATATCCATAAGTTAATGCCTGCTGCATTAAGAACAGTAATTGACTATAGAGCGACCAGATGGCGCTGCTAAGTTTATGTGTACATGGAAGGGAGATGGGGTTTTGCAGTTGAATTCCTTAATGTAACCAATCCTTCTTCCCTTCTCTCTCATTGTCTCAGTCTCCATTTTGTCTTACTACAAGTTAGATGCAACTAAGGATCTGCGCCTGGAAAGTCTTAAGTAAAGTTCTGTTTTTAAACCTTCAGCTGCATCTGTCCTTACTGATTGCGAATCAGTTATTACTCTGCAACAGGTTATGGGCCCAGACCTCTTCAGAACAACCCAGAACAACTCTAAAGACTGGAAGTGAGCTGAAAGGAAAAGAGGCCCAAAGGAAACTCCCAGAGGAGGCCTAATAACTGTAAGTGAGCAGAAGAACCAGAATCCCAATCTGAGGGGAGGGAAGCAAGCATGGCCAGCAACTCTGAATTAAAGCTTTCAGTCTGCAAACTGAATAACACAAACTACCACTTGTGGAAATTCAAAGTAGAAATGCTCCTATCCAAAGATGACCAGTGGGAGGTGATCACCACAGACAGACCTACAGAAAACCCTGAGGAGTGGGACAGGAAGAACAGACAGGCAAAGGCAACCATAAGCCTGCTAGTAGAAGATGACCAGTTAATCCACATAAGGGGTGAGGCTACAGCAAAGGGCATGTGGAATGCACTGCAGAAGCTGCATGAAAGGACCAGCTTAAACAGTAAGCTGTTTCTCCTAAGGAAACTGTACCAGATGAGACTTGGTAAAGGGAAGGAGATGCAGAATCACATAAATTCAATGCTGGAAGTGGTAGCACAACTGCGAGGCATAGGTAAAGAGATAAAAGACAACCACGTGGCGGCCTTTCTTCTCTGCAGCCTGCCTGAATCCTACAGCGCCCTTATAAACGCCGTATAGACAAGGCCTGAGTCAGAACTAACACTGGAATTTGTAAAAGGGAGACTCATGGATGAATTCCAGCGCAGGAAAGAAATCCAGCAGGACAATCAGGACCATGATAAGGAAACTGCCCTGAGAATTGCAGACAACAGATTGCACAAGAAGGAAACAAGGGCATGTTTTCGGTGCAAGAAAGGACACCTAAAGAAAGACTGCTCCATATAGAAGGCAGAACAACAAAAGCGATCTCCACAAATGTCTAAGCAAAGGGCCAAGGCTACAACCAATGACACAACCACAGAACAGTGGAGTGGATGTTTTAGAGCAACAAAGGCCAACTCATCACACGGCTGGTGTCTCGACTCTGGAGCCACGAGTCACATGACCAGCGACAAGAGCTTTTTCACGGTATTGGACCCAAGCAACGAAGAAAAGATATACCTCGCTGATGGAAGCAGCATCACTGCAGAAGGTATTGCAACAAGTCACACGGGGAGACACTAGCAATACTGGTAAAGGATGTGCTGTACGTACCTGGCTTAGAGGGAGGACTCCTATCTGTTAAACACCTAACAGAGAAAGGGCTCACCGTCAAGTTCCGGGGTAATGAATTCACAATCCAGAAGGGGACAAGGGAATCTGCAAAATAAATCTTGATAGTTTATCTTCCACCAGTCTGGAAGTGGAGGGGCACACCTCTCTACATGTAACAGCAGCTATGTGCAAGTGGTGGCTACATGCTACCTGCAATTCATGTTTTCTGGGATTGCAAACTGATAAGCGCATGTGGAAAAACGTTATTGTACAAATGGACGTAATGGATGAATGTGTGTGTTAAAGCTGAAATGAGTATCAAGTGGTATGTCTGGTAAGAACCAATAAAGAATCACACTTTATTCCACTGAAAGCTTTTCTCTCTCTTGGTCTCTTTCTCCCTCATACCTACCAGCACCACTGCCGCCTCCCAGCATGTGCTGTCTTGTGAACATCGTGCATCCTGTTTTCATTCCTTGTGCTTGACAGGGTTGCAGGGGGACACCCATCGCAGTGGGATGTGTGGAGAGCTCTTGGAGAGCTGCCAGATCTGGCAGCCTTCAGGAGAAAGTAATGCTCATTAAAGCTGAAATTCTGAAAATGAAATGCATAGCAGTACTTCTCACATTCTCTGGTTCAAGGCCACACAAAAGACCCCATCACTGAAGCAGGGCTCTCAACGGTACACCATGCATGAAAGTAAGTTTGAGGTCAAATCTCCTTTATTAGTATTTTAAAATACAAGTGGCTTCCTTCAATTAGCACCCAAAAGTCTTGATACTTACTGGAAGTTTAGAACTTGGATCAGAGGTTCCCAAATTATGGGTTGTAACTCCAAGTGCGATTAGGCCAGTTATGGACAAGTTCATGATCCTGGTTGGTATTCAATATACGTAGAGATGGCTCATGGAATTTGCAGGACCAGGGACAGCAACTTTATGAAGGGCCTCTCCTGTTGGCAGTGGTGGCTCCAAGAAGGTGGGGAGATCTTGAGACCGGACCTCTCCGGGCAGTGGTGGATTCTGGCAGTTGGGAAGGTTTTCCACTTGGGAATTCCAAAGATGCAGGGCTTCTGAGAACACGAGGCCAGAGTCATGGGCATCCCTTTGTTGCTATTTGGGGTCATAGGATTAGTTAAAATACAACAAAATAAATAAATACAATGAAATAAATAAAATAATTAGGGTCATATAAGCAAAACATTTGGGAACCACTGACTTAGAGGACACTTTGGGGTCTAGAAAAAAAACAGCTGGAAATGATTCCGAATAATCCATTTCTGGTCAGGCTAGAAGTATCCTAGCAATAACATTTCTTGTATTATTGACAATAGAGAAAAAGTACAGTGATTTGTTTTATTGGACCAACTACGGTTGGTAGAGGTATGCAAGCTTTCAGACCTCACAAGGTCCTTCGTCAGGCAAGTCAGGAGTTAGAGCTGAGCAAAGCAGTGAGGTATATGTAGCAGATGAGACAGAAGCCCCAGCCCAAACTAGCAGAGAGTATACAGGCAAAGCAATGGAAAAGCCTGAAAACAGCACTGTGGTAACCCACAGCTGATTCATTAGCCAGAAAGCCTAGCAATTAACAATTAGACAGATAGGATGTGGCTGCAGTTTCCCTCCTGATTAAGGAAAACCAATCAGAAGGGAAGGGAGAGCTTAAGAGAGCCCAGAACCAGCAGCTAAGCAGATGGAGCTGGCAGTTGCCAGAAAAAGCGGAGTTTGGCCACCAAGCCAAACCACTGGAGAAGCCTCTTGACCAGCCTGGGAGAGAATGTCTCCAACCCCTTGGACCCCATAGTAAAGTTGCACCATCAAGACAGACAGCATAGGAAAACGCTGGTGGGATAAGGACATAGAGACCTCAGGCCTGCTATGGGACTTTGCTGTTTGAGAAGAATGAAGAACAGTATGGACTTATGTGGAAAGCCAAGGAGGAAGTTTGGGGACCCGCCTTTTGGGGAGAAGCCCCATTCATGGTGGCATGGGTGGGCTATTGAGGGGTGCAGGGAGGCCTGAGACAAATTGCCCTAATAAGGGGCTGTGTTGCTCTGTTTGTCCCAAGTGGGCCAACTATTTATTTCGTCCCACCAAGGGCCAAATGTTCTATTAACCCAAGAGGGGCCGAATTTTCCAAAAGACCAGGGAAGGGCCAAATGGACTGTTGATCCCTGAGGGTAGCAAGACTGTTGTGTGCCCAGGAAGGGTCAGATTTGGGTATTAGCTCCAGGAGGAGCCAAAGACTATATTGTAAGAGCCCAATAGGGCCAAGTAAAGGTGGAGATTTTTATCTGGCAGGCTGAGCTAACAGCTCCTCTAGCAGCTCCCATAAATTAATTGAGAGTCAAGACCCGTCAACAGAATAATATACAGTGTTTGGAAACAATGGCAAAGGGTGAGGAGGAGAAGGTGAGAACGAGCCCCAGGTAGGAGGTTCACAATTCATAAAGGTGGAATACAACAAAGTGGGAAGAACAAGAGCTACTGATAGTAAGTAAACCTAAAGCTTCTTGTAGCTGTCGACTATCTTTAGATTTACAAATTTCTGTAATGGCTTGTGAAACCCAGGTACAAATGGAGTCCATTGTTCTTTGTATCTAGCAGAGCTATGAAATTTTGTTCCCAGGCTCACATTTTAAAGGTGTTGCAGGGGTTTCCTTTTAAGACAAGGACAGAGAAATCAGAAATGGAAGGGCCAGTTTGTGAGAAGTGAATGCCAATAGTAGAATCCAGGCTCTTGTCCATGATCTCTTTTTCCTGTGCGAGTTCATGTGTTTGTGCAAGGGTTGGTGGGTTTCATCTACATAGTTTCCATGGGGGCATTTAGTGCACTGAATGAGGTAAGCTAGATTTTTAGATTTGCAATTGTAGGTCCCTTGTACTCGGAATAGATTTCTATGGGATGTCTGGATGCTGTTCGCAGTAGAGATGTGAAGACACACTTTATATCTCTTATTCCGGCAAGGCCTTATTCTTGTACGGGTGTTGGTGTCCTGACCGGTGGGGAGTTTGTTCCAGATAATTAGCTGAGAGAGATTAGGAGGTTTGAAAGCCAGAAAAGGGGGTTCAGGGAAGATCTCTTTCAGGGTTTGGTCCACATCAAGTATAGGCTGGAGTTTTTTGACAATGATACATATGGGTTCCAGCTTGGGATGGTAGGTAACAACTAAAGGTGTGAGGTTGGAGGCTTCCTTCTGTTTGTATTGTAGCAGGTTCTCTCAAGGCATCTGAGTAGTCTGTTCTATTATATGAATTATATTATTATACTACATCAGAGAAATAGATCATATAATCCTCCTGGTCGCAGGCCTGTGCCTCCCCACCCCCATGCCTCCTTATCCAACAATGCCCACACTTAGCCCTGTTTCAGTGATCTCTGCTCCCCCTGTTCTTCTCTCCATACTGCCCTGTGCCCCGGGAACTCCTGTGCCCTGCCAGCATCCATGATTCCTCCTGCCTCCCCCGTGTCCTGGCAACCCCCAGTTTCCTCTCCACCACCCTTAGGAGGGGGCCTTCGATCATCTGCTGCACCAGGACCCAGTCTACTATGCCTCTGTCTTGCATCTTGAAAATTAAATGTAGATTTGCATTTACAATCCTATTAGTGAAGATGAATTAACTGGTAGTCAGCAAATTTGAGCTTAAACAGTACCTTGATCTCTAATCTTGACAAACCCTTTGCAAAAAACCACATAGACATGAGTTAGGGACCAATGCTAAAACAGTCAGCTCCAGGAAGAATATGGTAGATTTAAGGAGGAGGATTATGCCATATGTGGTGTAGTTTGACATGTTGGAGGGGTAGAAACTAGTATGTTCCTAAACTGTGGTCCAGGGACTATAACTTCCTGTGTACGAGGAATAATGGAAACTCAGCCGTCGGAAACGTATTATTTTATAATTGTTCTTGCTTTCTTTGCTAATATCCAAATATATTTGTGTTTAAAGACTTGATCCTCACAGCCTGCCTGCCATTCTACTCTGCTTTGATCACGCAGTGAAATAATCATAATGCTATTTTATTTGTGGTATTACAGTCACTTCCATGGCAACAGCCCCATGTCCAAAGGACAGGATCATCATGACTTCATTGTGGGATTAAGCAGACGGAGATCAAGTCCTTATTAAAAGCACATACATTCACAACAAGAATTAAGTGAGCTCATAACAAGTCCCATTAATTTTGACTATGTATTTTCTTTTTCAAGTTAGCACTAAGTGAATGAAAGCCCTCATTTAAGGGGCTGCTTGATTGTCAACTTTGATTGATGAAGCTTTGGATTTTATTGGGTCAGGCTTTGGAGAGAAAAATGAACTAAATAAAATTTGTTTAAGGACCCACTTACACGATCCTTATTCACACTGAGCAGTAGACATTTGCACCAGTAGCAATATTTGGGTCAGGGTCAACAAGTCTAGTCCAGTTAGGGTGGAATAAAAAAAAATGTAAATACTCATGGGTGATATATCAATGGGTAAAACCAGATGTGACAGTGGCCTACTTAGATCCGCTGTGGCCCACAGGCCACTGTCACATGTGGTTTAGGCTAGCTCAGGTTCCCATCTCTGCAAATAGCCAAACTAAGAGCCTGGGCTAGGGCCCACCAGACTGGGGAAAAGTAGGCCACAGTGGGATAGACTGTATATTCTGACCCACTGGGACCCAGCTCAGATCTGGTCTGCTTAGGCCTGATTGCCATGGCTGCCTGTCATGGCAGGGGGCAGGGCTGGCCACCGGCATGCCTGATGTGGCTGTTGGCCAGGCCGCCCAGGTGGGACGGCTCTCTCAGCTGGACTCATGTGGCCAGAGGCCTGAGCTGACCCCATCTGTGCCAGTGGCTGATTCCTGGCCTGGGTCATGTCGGTGGCATGCTGCCATCATGTGTGGTTTTACCCAGTGGGTAATAGTTATCTAGGGACCTAAAGCAGAGAGCTTGAACAAGACCTATGTTTCACATGAAGTTCTCTGCATATGGCTTAAGTCAGGGTTGGGGAACCTCAGGCCTGGGGGCCAAATGCAGCCTGTGGTAGTTTTTATTTGGCCCCTTTCCAGTTCTTGGATCTGGCCCCTGGATTCAGTTCCTACTCCCAAGTGCTGAGAAACTGAGCTCAGGGTAAAGGTATGCGAGGAGGGGGGCATGCACAAAAGGACAGGAGACCATGATTTGGACCCTTCTCTTCCAAAAGTGCACCTTTTTAGCACCCCCACCCCCAGTGTCTGTGCAACCTTGGAGAGTATATTAATTTTCAATGTGGCCCCTGGGAGTGAAAAGTTTGCCCATCTCTCATTAAGTAGATCAGAAGGCTTTCTTCAAAGAAGTTCACTTTATACTTCTGGTTTTTCATGCAAATACCGCTTGTGAGATCACCCCATGTTTGTGTACATGCCCCCCCCAATAACTTTTTGTCCCATAAGCCAATTTCAACTAAACTTGGTAGGTACTAGGCACCCAATTTTTTCCTTACAATAGATGTGCCTGGAGGGGAGATATGGACCCTTTTGTAAAAACAAACAAAAAACCATTGACTTACATTGGGCATTGCCTCCTGACTCTTTGGAAATCAGATTTCCTTATCCACCTGGGAACATGGAACCACTTGTTGGCTACTGGTGTGATTTATTTATTTATTTATTTTTATTTATTTATATTTTTTAGCTGCCCCCTCATGCCCATGGCATCTCAGGGTGGCTTACAACATAAAAAATAACAATAGTTTAAAACAACAAGGAAACACAAATATTAAATCATCTAAAACTCCTTCTAAAAACAACCACCGCCCAAAATTTTATCCCAACCCACTCTCCCCTCCTCTGAAGGCCTGGGAGAACATCCAAGTTTTGCAGGCACAGCAGAAAGCCAACAAACCTGGGGTCAGATGGGCTTCCTCCGGGAGGGAGTTCCATAGTCACGGCACGGCCACCAAGAATGCCCTCTCCATTGTGGTCCCCCGTTTTACATGAGGGACCTCCAGGAAGGTGCCCCAGGCAGACTGAAGGGGTCACTCTGGGGCATGGAGCGTGAGGCAGTCCCTGAGGTATGAAGGGTCAAGACCAGCACCTTGAATCTGGCTCGGGACGCTATAGGCAGCCAGTGCAGCATGCAGAGCACAGGAGTAACATGCTCCCGTGGGCTCGTTCCTGTAAGGTGATGAGCCGCTGTGTTCTGCACCAGCTTCCGCCTCTGAACCAGCGTCAAGGGAAGCCCCACGTAGAGCGCATTGCAGTAGTCCAGCTTTGAGGTGATGAAGGCGTGGATGAGGGTGGCCAGGTCAGGTCTGAAAATATATGGACGCAGCCTCCACACCAGATACAGCTGGCAGAAGGCAGCTTTGGCCACCGTCTCCACCTGCTGATCCAAATGGAGATCTGAATCCAACAATACTCCCAGACTCCGAACTTGCTGGGTTACAGGAGGGCGGACCCCCTCTACGAGGGGAGCTGACACCTCCTTTGCCCTACCCACTGCCATCACCTCTGTCTTGTCAGGATTGAGCTTCAGTCTGCTGTGCCCCAATCAATCCGCCACAGCCTCCAAACATTGGGACGGTACTGAGATGGCAGGACCTGGGCTGGTTGAAAAGGAGAGGTAAAGCTGGGTGTCATCAGTATATTGGTGGCAACGCACACCAAACCCTCTCACGATCTCCCCCAAGGGCTGCATATATACATTAAACAATAATGAAGATGGAATGGAACCTTGCGGAATGCTACATTCCAGGGTCCGGGGGCTGGAAGATTCAGCCCCCAGGACAACCTGCTGGATTATCCCTGAGAGGAATGAGCGGAACCATCCAAGGACAGTCCTGTCCAGACCCCCTGGGGCTTGCAACCATCTCAACAGCAGCCCATGGTCCACTGTATCAAAAGCGGTCGAGAGATCTAGCACGACCAGAAGTGTCGAAAGTCCTGTGTCCATCTCCTGGTGGAGATCGTCCACCAAGGCCACCAGCACCATCTCTGTGCCATAGCCGGGGCAGAACCCTGATTGAAATGGGTTAAGGAAACTGATGCTGTCAAGATGCACCTGGAGCTGCAGTGCCATCGCTCGTTCAATAACCTTCCCTAAAAAGGGAAGGTTAGAGACAGGTCGATATCTGGCGAGTGCGTCCACATCCAAAGATGGCTTCTTCAACACCACAGCTTCCTTGAGACTGGGGGGCAGTCTCCCCTGCTGAAGGGACGTGTTGATTACCCTTGCCAGCACCGTCCTCAGCGTCTCCCTGGAGGCTTTCACCAACCAGGACAGGCATGGGTCTGATTCACAACTTGTGGCTTTAACACACCCCAGGACATCCACAGCATCGGCTGGCGTCACTTCCTGAAACTCATCCCAAGAAAATGGACCAGACGGGGCCTCCGTCACCTCGCACTCCATCTCTACTGCCCCTAATCCAGTGTCAAAGTTGCTTTGGATCCAAGTGATCTTGTCTGCAAAGTAGATGGTGAACTCCTCACAGCAGGCCTGGGACAAGTCCCCATCCAGGTGGAGGGAGGCCGGACTGACTAGCTCCCACACCACCCGGAACAGCTCTTCTGGACGTGACTTTGCAGATGCTATGAGGGCGGCAAAGAACTCTTTCTTTGCCATCCCCATAGCCTCAACATTGGACTGCAAATGGGCCCTATGGAGAAGTCGGTTGGATACAGCGTGAGTCCGACGCCAGCGTCGCTCTAGTCGCCTACCTACCTGTTTTGTACACTGCAGCCCTTTAGTAAATCAAGGGGCCCTGCGGTGATGAGACGGGTAGGAGAAGTCTTGGAGCCAACCTGTCAATGGCCCCCCTGAACAAGGTATTCCAAGCCCGGACAAGTTCATCTGCAGAGTGGCCGTCAGGGTCAAAGTTAAATCCCCCAGAGCCTTCTGGAACCGTTGTGGTTTCATCAGCCTTCGGGGACGGACCAACCTAACTGGTCCATTCTCCTTCTGGGGGTGCTGCCCTGTAGGAGGTAATGATCTGACCACGACAAGGGCATGACCCTCACCTCCCCCACTACCGGATCACCCACCTCAAGGCCAGAACAGAACACCAGGTCGAGGGTATGCCCCCCCACATGGGTCAGGCAGTTAACAACTTGGGACAAGTCCATGGTTGCCATGGTGGTCATGAACTCTCGCTCCGCTCCTACACAGCCGGTATTGGCATGGGCATTGAAGTCCCCCAGGACCAAGGTCCTGGAGGAATTCATCAGTCAGCACCACTGCCGAGACCAGTTCTGCTAGAGCGGCAAGAGATGCTACTGGGCAGGAAGGGGCCTGGTACACCAGCTGCACCCCGAGATTACCCCCAGCCAAATCGAACACCACATGGAGGGCCTCGATCCCAGGAATCTCCTGGACTGGATACCTCCTAACAGGCCATGTCTCTCTGAAAATAATAGCTACAACACCTCCCTGGCCCCCAGTGCGGGGCTGGTGCTGCATGGCATACCCAGCTGGAACGAGATCGGCCAAAATTGGCCCCGCCTCCTCATCCAGCCAGGTTTCCATAATACATACAAGGTCTGCACCCCCGTCCAGGATCACGTCCCGGATTACCGGGGCCTTATTTCCTACAGACCTTGCATTTAGCAGCATCAGCCCCCCACTGGCGGACCTTAGACCTTGCTCCTCCTTCACCCCCAGTGGATGGGGATGCTCTTTTGACCTCCACAATGGACCTAGGTCCCCAGGAGCCCGAGCCACACACCCCCATGGACCATCCCATCCCCATCCCAGAACCACCCCTGTAGCCGCTCCTCCCTTCCCATCCACATTGTTCTGACCCCCTCCTACCAGCTGCTCCCCCAGAGCCCTCAGAGATCTCTCTCCTCCCCCATACCCCCCCTTTCCTGGGACTCCTTCTCTCACAGGGAGTTCCCCCCCATCCTTCCGGCAATGCCCCCCCCCCCGTCTCACCGGCCAGCAGAGTCTGGTTTCACCCCTCCCCACCTCTCCCCTTCCACCCCATCCTAGAACTCCTTCTCTCACCGGGAGTCCCTCCACCCCCTATCTAACATATGCCGCCCCCCATGGGGAAGTTCCACCCCCATCCCCTAGGGTCACCCCCCTTCCTATCACCAAGGGGAGTGATCCTATTCTCCCCAACCCACTCCTCTTGTCCCCCTCAAAATAAACACCCCCCCATCCCACCTACACTCCTTTAAAACACAAGTAATACTGCCTCCTACTCCTGATATATTACAATTACTATAGAGTTCTCCTCTACACAAAACTCTAACATTCCGGGAGAATGCTAAGTTAAAAGGAGGCTCCCCTTCCCACACCTCTTATAAAAACACAGTAAACCACTGCACAATACTTCATAGCCAACAGCATATTTGGCTCAGGCTCCCCAGGTCTCCTTAAGGGCCTCCATAAGGGCCGCGATTAAAAGGAGAGAGAGAGAGAGGAAAACTAAATTTTTAATTGATTACTTTGCTCTTCCTTTCAAGTTCCCTACAAGGATAGGCTGTAGACTTTAAAAAATAAATTTAAAAAAGCACAGGCAGCTTTACACTTGTTCCTCTGAAACTCCATTACCTGATGAAGTCTTACAGCCTCTCAAAGCGAGAGATTGCAGCAAGCTGGTAAGAGTTAATCTTTATTAAGCAGATGCATATAGGCACAGCACAGGCTCCATAGTCTCTCAATAGTCTCATGCTTCCCATTTCCTTTATTGATTTGCCTGTCTAAATGAGTACTTCGAAACTCTGTGGGAGTTTTCCAATTAGATAAAAGGCAATTCTTGTCACCCTGCTGCAGCACTAACAACCATAACCTACAGAACACATTGAGAACTTCTCAGCAGAACAACCTAGTTTAATCAAGGCAGCCCCCTTCCGAGCTACCTTATCTGCAGGACATTTCTCTTAATATGCAGCACTTCCTTTATTAGAAGTTTAGAATAATGGGCTGCAGCTAAACTAACAGCTGTGGTGGAATTTTTATAGGCCAACGATATGGTTAGTGGTGAAGATGCATGAGCTTTCTTTCCAGCGGCTGTTTTTGTAAAGTTCTGCTTTCTCAAATGAGAGGGAGAATGCAGTGCACACGGCTCAGTGCATTGCTCCAATCAAAGCAGCCACGAGGGTGACCCTTTTTCAAATAAGAACAAAATGTCTTGGAAGAATAAGACTGTTGCTAAAGGAATGTTACTGCTGCTGAGAAATCTGCCCCTTTGAATCTGACAACCTGCTAACATATCTAAAGAAAGTTGTACCCCCCAGTTTGTCTCATCAGGTGAAATACAGATCCAGTCTCTTTTCCACGCTAAAATGTGTTCTCTTTCACGAGTACGTTCAAAGAGTTCAAAGAAATGCGTATGTGGCAGCGATGCAGGCAGCTCCTGAATAGTAGTTCACACATCACTAAAGACGTGGAGAGTGAGTTCTACATAGCTAAGCACTGATGTGTATCAAAACCAGCCTCCTTTGGAGTCCTCCTCTGTCCCTTGTGCCCTCTAGTCCATCGTGCTACGCTGCATAATGCTGCGTCTCTTGAAAGCATCCTGTGCTGAGTACCCCTTCCTTTAAACTAGAGCTGGGAAGAATCATTATTTGAAGTTTTGAATTTGACAAATTGTTGCTAATTTTGAAGCTTCAAATTTGAATTTCCATGTGCATTTGTTGTGATTAATTCTGTATTTTGTTGTTCAGTAGTTTCGTATTAAACCAAACATGCAAAACCCCTTGAGTTTGTTTAGTTTTGGATTTATCCAAGTCAATAAAAAAAAATAAAAAAATCTAACCAAAGTCAAAGTAATTGAAATATGTGAAGTGGGAGAAATCGTTGATCAAACATAAACAGAGATCAAACTCAAACCAAATTTTAAGTGAAAACCAAGTGATAACTCAAATTTTATTCATGAATTCAAGCTGCTTGGTTCATTTCAACTCTTCTCCAAGCCTCATTATTATTTATATAGCTTTCAAAATGCTTTACAGTCCACAACTACTTCACCTCACAACCCTGTGAGTTCAGTCTTTATTATTTCCATTTTACAGATGGGGGACTGAGGGAGTGTGACTTGCCCAAGGCCACCCAATGAGTTCATGGCTAGTAATAAGTTTATTGTGTAGCCGTAGCTATTACAAAGATTTGAACCCAAGTCTTCAAGGTCAAAGTCCAACAACTTTTCCACTGGGTTATCTTGGGTGAATGAATGAGCTTGTGAATTTGATCTGTCATTGACCTGTCGGTGTGCGTGTGCCTCACACTTGTGATGATACACATTTCTCTTCCTTTATGAATTGTTGTATGGGATTGAGAGTTGGTTCAGCTTCTACTGTACTTCAAGGTTTGCAGCAATCCTTCAGTTACACACACACGCATTTTTAGCATCCCTCTTGTCCAATTCATAGGAAGGCCTGTTTAGTTCTGGGTCATTCGAAGATGGTACTCAGCTGCCAGCTTGAGTAAAGGGTTGGGCGGTACCACCCTGCCTCATGGGAGTATCAGAGGACCAAGTGTAGGTTGTACAAGTGAGAACTATGTGGAAATTTGATGTTTCTTTAAACTGGAAGCAGCAAACCAGGCAGGATAGGGTTGAGGGAAAGCTCTATGGTGAAGCAGAGATGCATTTTTCCTGTAGTAGAGAAAATGCTGCTGTTCCTTGTTCTATATGAGATGAATGTTGATCGCTGGTGATTCTTTGCATGGGACAGCAAGAGGGTGATGCGCAAGTAGGAGGCATTTCCCACTGTCCCCCCTCCTCTTCCCCTTCTCTACGCCCCTTCCGTGACCTTCAAGCTATTGATCCCCTGGACTTTGCCTCCTCTCTCTCTCCCCTTCTTCCTACAGTCTTCTCTTCCTCCTCCCCTGACTCCGCTGTCTCTGCTCTCAA
>QEPC01003390.1:1499366-1519511 GCA_003113815.1 Sphenodon punctatus
GTCTCTCCCCCAGCTCCTGTCTCTCAGATTGTAAGTCCTAGGGGCAGGGACCATGTCTATTTTATTACTTTGTAAAGTGCCAGGTACACTGCTGGCGCTATATAAATGTTTGTTAATAATAATAATAATAATAATAATAATAGGGAGAGTACCCATTCTTATAAGGCTTATTCCAATTTGGCTGTTCAACTTAGTTTGTAAAGCTGAAAAGCTCCATAGCTCTTGTTCTCTCTTCCAGGGCTTGAGCTAAAATGAATATTTGTTAAAATGAATATTTTTGTTAAATTTGCCCTATTTGCTGCTTAACAAAATGGATAATGATTGCGATTTGCTTTTGTTTCATTGGATAGCCATTTTGGATATTTTGTTTTGGTTTTCTGGTCATTTCTGGTTACTTAGTTTTGGTGGTTTATGGGCGATAGAGCTAACAGTGCCAAAACAAATCAAGGTTGCGGTGTTGGTCCCAAATAGAGGCAATAGAGACAAAGTAGTACAGTGATATCTTCTATAGGACCAACCACAGTAGGTGGAGGTATGCAAACCTTGGGACCTCACAGGGTCCTAACAGGTCCTTCTAACTCCTGACAGGTCTTATGAAGGACCCTATATGGTCCAAGAGCTTGCATACCTCCACCAACTGTAGTTGGTCCCATAAAAGATATTGCTGTACTACTCTGTCTCTTAAACAAATGACGCAACATTACTCAACCCACTATTTATTTCAGCCTTAGGCTTTTTATTCAGATGTTGCTGTATGGAAAACCATTCTCTAGCTGGGTATGACTTCAAGCACAATATGTACCAGAATGAATTATGTCTCCATGCCATAGGTCCATTAGGCTATTTTTACAGGGAACTTCCATGGGACATATAGTGTTCTGTGTATTGTATAGGGGTGTGCATTTTGTTTTCATTGTTATAACAATGATACAATTAGAATTTTCATTATTGTTTTGTAATAATGATAATGAAAAAAATTATGAAATAATAACAAAAAATTGTATTTGTTATTATTTTGTTGTTTCCTGACCTTGGGGGACACATTTTAGGTTGAAACCTTTTTGTTTTGTGTCTGATTTTAATAAACATTGGACAGATTGTACCCCTCACCCAGGGGAAAAAATCTGCCAAATTCAAGAAGAACTGGATGAAGAATCCAGATTTTATAAGTATTATGATTTGTGATATGTTTCTGGCTGAAACGTTTTTGCCCATCCATTTTGGATGGAATCTGGAAATAATGTACCCTTCACACAAGGGATCATCTGTGCCAAGATTGATAAAGATTGGATAACTGGTTCCTATTTTATAAGCAATTTATATTTTGTGGCTCGCACACACCTTTCCAGCTGTAACATCTTTGTTGTCTATCCAATATGGATTAAATTTGAACTCTGTGTACCCCTCATGCAAGGGATCATCGCAGCCAAATTTCAGTCTAATTTTCCTGGCCCTCAGACAGATATTTAGGAGGGAAAAAATTGTTTACAGTCCTGGGAGGGGAGAGGGGAGAAGACAGTACAGAGCCAGAAGACATGATTGATGTCTGTGCTGGCTAACGGGCATCACAAGGCACATCCCAGACACTTTCATGGCACCCTGTGATTGCTCAAGGCTTCCAGACTCCCAGAACCAGTCATGGGGGCTGTGGGCAGGGCACTGCAGAGATTTATATTGTCTCGACCAGGCTTTTTTCTCTTGTTCTGGGTTAGTCTCTGACTTTCCAGGTGATGATTTAATGTCTGCCTGCCTGCCCGCCCTGCTCCTCCACCACCACCTGCCCATTGCTGCTGCTCCTGCCAGTGTATGTGTCTCTCACTCATACAAGTTCTGCCCCTGGGGTGCTTTCTGATACCCTGTCATGTCTTGTGGTACTAATGCCCATGCCTGTCTGCATGCCCTGATCCTCCACTGACACCTGCCTGCTGCTGCTCCTGCCAGTACATGTCTGTCTGTCTGTCTGTCTGTCTCTCTCTCTCTCTCTCTCTCTCATGTAAGTCCTGCCCTCCCCCTCCCAGGGTGCTGTCTGCAAGTTGAGATACCCTGTCACATCTTGGGTTACCAATGCCCATGCCTGCCTGCCTGGGTTTGTGATATCAGCTGGCCAACAGAAATGTCAATCCTGTTCTGCTACCACTGAGTCACTATGAGATTCTCTTATGTCCTCTGTCATAGTGCTGCAGCAAGTGTTTGGGATGCAAGTTGGCCAGCCTGCATGTGTCCATCATGTATCTGGATTGCTAACCTACCTCTCCCTCACCTGCTCCCTGAAGTCCCAGTTATGTCCTGGAAGTTTCATTTTTGTCCCAAAACTTTCAGAACGAATATCTGTCCAACTTTTGTTGAAATCATGAAACCTATATTGCATATATAATTGGGACTCCTTATCCAATATTTCTGAATGTTGGCATGGATATTTCCTTGGCTGAGGGGAACAACCTTTCCAAAGGTCATCCAAATTGAATGAAAAACAAAGATGTTGCAGCTGGAAATGTGTGCACAAACCATTAAATGATTAAATTGCTTATAAAATTGGGATCCTTTAACCAATCTTCCTGAAAGTTGACATGGATGATCCCCTTCAGGAGAGGTACACTGAGTACAAATTTCACCCAATGTGCATGGAAAACAAAAGTTATAGTTGCAAATGTGTGCATAAACCACAATTACCATCACTAGCGATTCAGTTGTCCAATGATATTATACTGATCAAATTCGTCAATAGATTTATATTAACAAAGTTCAGTCATTTTACCATCCCTGATCCTCTCATTTGTAGATTAATACAAGGATCAGTAAAATTTATTTACAGGTAAAAACAAAAATCAAGACAAGATATATTCCCATTCTAAAAATAGGCCTATTCAAAAGTAACATTATACTTAAAGTTACAACCATGATACTGTGATGGTAATGGAACATGGTGAAATTAAATAACAATGACATTAAATAATGAAATGGAATAAATAATAATTAATGTTAAATTGTTTACACGATGATTTATCGAGGGAGTCTCGCGAGTTATATGTTATTGTATGGAACTGCTAAGACTTATTGCTTGGAGGATGATCCCTCCTCTGTTTCTGATTATCGGATATCTATTTGTTTGTTGTTGCATTTTATGATATTGTATTTTATTTTAATTATTTATGTATTATTTTAGGCCATGGCGAAAGCCAGTGCCAATAAACTATTTCTATTGCGTAAACCACAAAGCTTTAATTGATTGCAGAATTGGGATCCTTCATCCAATCATTATGAAATTTGACAGGGATGATCCCTTTGGTAAGGGGTACAATCATTCCAAGTTCCAAGCAACCCAAGTAAAAAAATGCGGAACTTACAGCCAGAAATCAACTTCCTATAGAAATCAATGGGAAAAATTACAAAATTCAATAACGATGTAATAATATATAACAAAGTAATGAAAAACAAAGAGCCATAATCATGAAAAATAATGAAAAAATGAATTGGGTCCCTGGTGCACACACTTAATATTGTATCAGTGAGAGTAAATGTTGCTTAATATAAGTAAGGGTTGCAAAATCTGGCTCTTGGAGAACCAGATGTCTGGATGGTTGACTTGAGCCAGATGTCTTCTCAGTACAAGATATTCCTAAAGCACAATGGCAGGTTGTATTTGCCACCAGATCCCAGTTCTTTTTGTTGTCTTTATTACTTGATAAAAGACTTAGACTTATCTGAAGCAGAGCTCTATGAAGCTTTGAAGCTTGCAGACACTCATCAACAGAATTTGGTTCAATGAAAGGTATCTTTCTATTGTTTCTTGTCTGTCTACGACACCCTAACATGTAGTGGTGGTCTCATGTGTTTCCTGTCATCAAGAATAACAACAACCAGTACAAAAAACAACTCCGATGCAGATCATGTACTTAATGTTTATCAGTAAAAAGGGTTTACCTAGCATAAAGTGCATTTTATTCTTTTTCAACAATCCATGTCCTACGTTTTATAGTTTTAAGTTGTCCCCTGTAGAGTTTGTAGTTCAAATACAGTGTTGCCAATCTAGTGTATGAAAAGCAGAAGATAAACCGATAAGTAAGACTCACTCATTTGTTTTATCCATCAAACTGGGAGAATTGGGGGGTGGGTGGGAGTAAATAATGAATAGTTACAAGGAAATTAAAAAAATTCTTTCTAGTATAATAATCTAAAATCTTGTTAATAACAAAGCTGCAGAAATTTGTTTAGAAATATGATTTTAAACATGACACAATCTAAAAGTCTACAAAAGGGTGCACAGTGAGCCTGTCGTTGAAGCAATTTTTCTTGGTCTTGGATCCCTTGGTAAAATTGGGAGGTTTCAGCTTTCATGTGTTTTTTTTAAAAATGCAAGTACAAACTGACAGGAATAAGCGGCATGTGGATTATGGCTTACATTTTGACCCCTTATGTTTGCAGGGAAGACCTGTAAAATGTGACTGTGACATGACCTAGAGACTCAGAAAAGACCACATTAATAGAGAATTCCCAAATTTTACTAATGTTTAAAATCTCATGATTTTGAGACAGTCATGAATGGCTTAAAACCTCTGGTTGAGGTTGACAATACCTCAATACTTGGTCACCTCAGCTGTCTGGGATATTGTGACTGGGACCTACCTCAAACACAGCCAGGCCTTCCCCTGGTGCTTGCGCGTAAATTACTCTTGAGGAAGCAGTCTTGGCTCAAAGTGCTGATCCCCTGCCAGGCTATTGATATGCTATTATGATGAGTTGTTCGATTTACTCTTCACACCCTCATCTCCAGCCAGGAACTCCCAAGATCAGGGATGTCATGTGGCATGCTGGCATCTCACTTGAAGCCGTTAGATGAACAGTGTCCACTTGCACAGAAAAATCACATGCCTTTGAAAAGTGTTGTGTGCGGGGTTTAGATGTGCCTGGATGTGTGTCATTGCTGGTCGAGAATTCTTTAAAGCCGCAGATTAAAAACCTTGATAAATACTGCAGGTATTTAATCTGTGGCTTTAAAGAATGTGTGATGACGTGTGTCCAGGCGCATCTACCCCCCTCCCCCCGGCACTTTTCAAAGGCATGTGATTTTTTGGCCCGAGTGTGCACTGCTCATCTAAAAATGGCCACATTGTATTAATTTCTTAGTGCTGTATCCAGGGAAGCTGGGGCCTGCAAGAAATGGTGGTGTAGGCCCTCTCCCAATATTGGAGTGTTTGGACACACACTGACTCCCCCATCAGAAAAAGTAAAGTATTACTGCACTAAATTGATGTTCAGTTAAATATAATATCACTTTCATGGGCTGGGCTCCCTGCATGTTATGCATATGTTGTTTCTAGTTCATTGGCCCTCATGGGTTGGGGGCTCCTTTCTAAACTGCCATGGGCCTTCCATAGGCCAGGTTTGTCAGCATTTGAGACTCTCTTACACCAGTGCCTCTCTCTCATGTTATCATTTCAGGTTTATTCATGGACCTCATGTTTTGGGGGTTGTACAGGCTGTGTTAGCCTGGATCTGGTCATTTAATGTCCCATGTAACAGCCCTGCCTGACACACATTTTGTGACTATCAAGCTTTAAAAACACTTCAGCTTTCTTTGTGCATAGTCCAAGAGATTCAACCTTGCCCAAGTTTAGTCATGAAATGGGACATTGCATTATAAAGCAAGGCAACAAGAGCTAAGGTTGTCAAGGAGGAGGAGAGAGCTCTCTCTGTGTGCGTGCGTGCGTGCGCGCGCGCGTGCGTGTGTGTGTGTGTGTGAGAGATCTGGATTTCCTGACATTCTTGAAGGCTTCAGGAAGCGGCCCATCTCCTGAAGGGGATGGGCCGATGTGAGCACATTACTCCAGTGCTCCGCGCTCTGCACTGGCTGCCGATAGTTTTCCGGGCCCAATTCAAGGTGTTAGTGTTGACCTTTAGAGCCCTAAATGGCCTGGGCCCAGCCTACCTGCAGGACCGCCTCACCCTCCGGATCTTGGATCAACTTCTGTGGTCGGCCGGGGGCGTCCTCCTTGAGGTCCCCCGAACTTCCCGGGTGTCTTGGCAATTTTTGTATTTGTAACTTTTCACTGCTGCAAATTAACAGCTGAGTGGTGTTTTTTTAGTGATTGCCATTACTGTCTAAAGTAGAACTCTCTGTACACATGCTGGCTTTGTTTTTCCTTGTTCTGTAAGTTTTTTAATTGCCTTGTGTTTTGCTGTATGACATAAAGAGCAGGTGTTCAGCAACCATGTAGCAATAAAGAAGAGTGATTCAGGTTATCTTTTGACTAAGAAATTTCCTCTGGCGTTGGGAAGGTGGGAGGAAAGTAAATGAAGAAAGGTGTTCAGCGAACAGTTTTATGGATACTACAATAGGTTATTTAAAAACAGAGGCTGTGAATAAAGACGCGTAAATGATACCGATCAGGGAAATATAATGTAGTTTGGCATTTCTGGCCAATTATACAAGCCTTGGAAAGCAGTCTGTTCCTATGAGAAGGTGACAACGGACACTGTTTTGATCGCCTGGGAGAGCTTCACCAGAATCTTATAGCAAAGATATATTTAATATTTGCACTTCATAATTCTAGGAGGCACTAGAAGGGCCCTTTTCACACAGACACTCTAACGCTGATAAAATGGGTGTTACATTTTATTATACATGTTGCAGGGTACCCATAGTGTTTGCAGTATGTATAATAAAATGTAACACCCATTTTATCAGTGTTAGTGTGTTTGTGTGAAAAGGGCCATGGTATAAGAACCTCGTCATAGATTATAGATTTTGCCCTGTGCTCCTGAGGCATGGCGGAAGGAGTGCAGGGAGCTTGCTTCATACAACCAGGTTATGAGTTTCCCTTAAGCTCCAGAGAATGCTAAGATGGGGAGCCAAATATTTCTTGCTGTACAAGAGGTGGTCAGGGGAGTAGCTAATACGGAGCAAGGGGGTTCACTTGAGCCAGGCTCTGGCCTCTAGGGGAGTCCCTTGAAAATTTTCCAGTGGTGCTCAAACTGCTTGTACAGTGGGCAAGGGAGGGAGTGGGGCCAACGTTCTGTCTCCACCCACTGTGGAAAATTGTCCAGTGGCACTCAGACCACTATCGAGGGCCCCACCAAGAAGGAAAATTTCAGAGTGAACGGAGTTGGAAGGCTGGCCCTGCCCCCACCCACTCTTAAAACTTTGGGATGGCACTAGGGCTGGCTGAGAGGAACTCCCTCCACCTTGTGGTCAGGCTCTCCAGAATCTGTCAGTTTTATGTTTCTGCTAAATTAGATAAAAGTAACACAGTTCACAGAAAACTAAGTCTCTGCCACAGACAGGGTCTTGGGACTGAGGTGCACCTATGCCTAAGACCCCTTCAATGACAGGGAGGTGAAAGACACCCAGATGACCCAAATAAGCAAACCACAGCCCATGCTTCAGGGGTAGGCAAAAATACACCAGCCACTTTGATCTGGGGGAAGATTCCTTCTTCACCCCTAATAATATGGTGGCCATTTAGAGCCTCATTGTTTTCTAAAATCCATTTTCTAGTGTTTTGCCTACTCTAAGTCTTAATTGTTTGCAGCAATGAGGCTTCCATTATTTGCCTTGAAAATTCAAAATCTGACTTTCCATCTAAGAAATGTATTTCGTAAAATGTAAGCTAAAATTTTAGCATTCCTGTTTATCACAGCCATCTTACCATTGCCGATGGTAACTACCATTACTGCCTTTATTCACAAAGCCCTGTGGCTAGTTAGGAATGTAGCTAGTACTTTAAGCTGCCCACTGGTCACAGGTAAGTCACTCTGGCAAGCTGAGAGATGAGTATGTGTCCGTTTTTTCTCCCACCAGTGTCAGAATTTCTTGGTTACTGAAGATTTATTGATGTGCCAGGCTGTCCACTGCATGTCACACATCATAAGATGCCTTGTGAGTCAGGATGAATCTGAGAGGCCATTACTTTCATTAGAAATGCATCACATGCGGTGCAAGTTAGTAACCGTTGGCCTGTATAGTGCTTAGTCATTATTTCAGCTTCAATGAATTTTAATCATGCTTCCCCCGTCAAACACCGCATCAATGTCAGTTTTTGAGCAAGGCTTCTGTTTTCTTATTGGGGACCTAGTAGCAGCTGATCATATGCTGGTTTTGTCTGTTAGCAGTCGCAGATAAGAGATTTATAATGTGCTTCTGCTTCTTCAGATGTATAGGGGGGTACAACTAAGTGGTCTAAGGGACTGCTGCAGTCTACCTGTCCATCTCATTGTCATAGGATTCCACCAATGTCATGGGGCGCCCCTGTGCCCCCAGCCCGATTTAGAACCCCCCCACGGTATTGCCCCAGCAGACAGATGCGGTAGCACCCCTACCGGCTCGTGCTGCAGATGCTGCTACACCCCCAGACGACCCTCAGGTGTCAGCACGCTCCCGCAACAGAGGAGGGCAGGACTTTAGGACCCAGCGGCGCTCTGCGCGCCTGCAGGGAAAGCCGCCAGCTGAGGGGAATGATGCTTAGGGCTATTTAAACCAGCGCGGCCTGGACAACTGTGCTGGTGATCAGGTTTCCTGTCTGGACTGGCCCCCTTCACGTTGAGAAGCTAAGTGCTTGTACCTTTGCCTGTTGTTCTTCGTGTGGTTTGTGTGTGGATAGCTGTGTTGGGAACTTACCTCCCGTATTTTCCCTCTCTCCTTCCCTGTTGAGTCTGTGAGTGAGAGTGTGAGAGCAATGCTGAGGGTGTGTCCCCTCCCCCTCCTTGGGTTCCCTAGCCATTCCTGTAGTTTGTGAGGCTTCCTCCCGTCTCCTTTCCCTGAATCCTGGGTCCCCAAACCTTTCCTTCCTCACCTTTTTGGGACACCCTGCCTTCCTCCCCAGAGTCATCCCTGGAGTGCTTGTGGGTGACTGGGAGTGGTAGGAAGCCACAGGACCCCTGTATCCACATGCCTGATGATGATAGGGGCCTAACTTCCTTGTGCTCCAAGCACTCGGAAGGGCCCAAATACTATTGTGATGGGCATTTCTACCCAGAGAGATCCTTTGGGGGTCGAAGGGTACCTTGGGTGTGGTTGAGAGTGGCTGAGTATCCCTCTTTCCTCCCCTCCACCCGTAACACTCATTGGACTCTCTCAGACCCCGTTATCTGTGTCCCAGCTGCTAAAAATTGAGAGCAGGAGGAGGCAGGAGGAGGGGTAGTTGCATGTGAATATAACCTACAGAAAAAGAGTGGTATGAAAGGGAAGAAGAGGCACCAGAACTTTAAGGTTTTCCTGTCCATCACTCTTGGCCTCACCCCTCTGTGGGACTATATGGCTAGCAAGCAAAGAATACCAGTCAGTCTGCTATACAGTATGAGTTCTGACAAGACAGGCTTTCAATGAGAGCTGTCCCTAGTGCTGAAGGAAGTGGCTTTGGTACAAGAATTAAGTTAATTCCCGTATAACATTCAATACCTAGAGGGGGAAACTGGAACCTGCCACCACCCAGTGAGGACAGTCACTGTGGGTAAAAACAGAAGCGACTGCACCTGCAACCTGACTCCACTAGGGCCAAGAAGCTGCCACAGACATGGTCTGGATCGGGTCGGGCTGCGGAATAATTGTTCATGTGACTGGGACCCGAGGGATGTGGGAGATGCACAAATGTGCTACTGCTTGGCCCTGCCCCTGTGCTGTGGTCAGCACCCTGCACTCCACCATGATGGCCAGCCATGGTGGACCTGATCCAGGCCAGCGGGACCTGATGTACGAACACACTCTGGCCCGCTTTGCCCTGATTGGTTTGGTGCTAGCCCAGGCTGTGACTTTGGCCATTTGCCAAGGTGAGAGCCCAGGTTAGCTGCCAACACATCTGGGGGCAGTCCAGGCAAACATCTGGCAACCTAGTAAGAAACATGACAGTGGCCCACAGGCCAAAGTGGGCCACAGCGGGTTACTATCACATTTGTTTTTACCCCTTTGCTACAGGGCTCCTTTGGCAGAGTAAAGCCACAGTGGGGTTTTGATTCCTTTAAGACAGTTGGCACCAGCATGGTGGAGCTGCGAGCAGAGCTGCAGATACTACACTGGAAGCTCCTGATTTTGAGATCCCTGTGTCTGGGTGTAGCTGTAGCCAGCCCAGGAAGACTTAAGGTAGAGGCAGCTCAGTGCTGAGAAGACTGCAGAGAGAATCTGGCAGAGCTGGGAGCTCTGCAGGGGAAAAAGCCTTGGATACAGACAAGTGCTGCATGAAGCTGTTGGCCGAGAAGGAGCTGTTGGAACTGTGAGTGAGTAAGGCCGGAGCTGTGGAGCCTGACCTGGGAACTCAAGTAGGCAAACAGGGTTTGCCTGGACTGTTGATGGGACTTGGAAAGTTTGTGAGTAACTATTACTAAGTTTGTTGGGGAAGCAGAGCCCAGGCTGAGAGTCTGGTGAAGGGACTACAAGCAGACGGACTGCTTGGGAGAGACTCCCAATTGCTTTCGCACCACCTCCCTCGTGCGTATTTTGGCTCCATGAGAGACTGCGGGGGCTAGAATCTGCACAAGGTTCTGCCTGTCTGAAAGCCCCCCACCCCCCCTCCGCAAGACTTTGCTGGCAAATGCACACAGACACAGAGTAGGAAATCCAGCTCTGTATTTCTGTGTGTGTTTGCCAGCAAAGCCCCGCGGGTGTGTGTGTATGTGTTTCAGACCGGCTGAACCCGATGCAGATTCTGGCTCCCGCAGTCTCTCACAGAGCCAAAATATACATGGGGGAGGTGGTGTGACAGTGGTCTAAGAGGAAATAAAAGGAGTTTTGAGCTAAACACCCCAGAGATACTGGTTTATTTGGGCCCCAATCCTGTGTGACTTACGCCTGGTGAGCACCACCCTCTTACAGCTCCGTTAACAGATTTTGTCCAAGAAGCTTTGGCAAGATTTCTCCTTTTTACAACAGTCTCGGGTTTAATGGAGTAATGGTGTGACAACTTTCAAGCATACGATATGTGGTTAGAAGGGATCCAAATATTCATTCGATCTACATGTCAGGCCAAAACAAGAGAACACCCTGCTTTAGTGGGAAGGCAGCTGCCCCGGGGTGGCAAATACAAGACGGTGGCAAAATATACCAGCAGTGCTCCCCCTGCTCAAAATACAAGCCCCCAGCATAGGTGAGGGAATGCTGCTACTAATCATTTCTATAGCGCTACTAGGCATATGCAGTGTTATATAGTCACAGATTTTTCAAAGACAAGTCCCTGGCCACGGACAAGTACTTGCCCATGGCCACCCAGTGAAGACATGACTAGGGCAGAATTCGACCCCTGGCTTCTCAGGTCCAAGTCCAGCACGTTATCCACTACACCACATTGGCTCTCAATGCTCCTTGTTCATTTTGTTGCCCTCCTGTTGGGGGCTGGCACGGGGAGCAGCACTGCTGATCAGCTGTTCAGTGGGGAACCAGGAGCACTCCCCCTGCCTACAACAGAAGCCCTGGGGCTTGCATTGCAGGTGGGGGAAAGAATGCTGTGGTTTCCCAGCTGTTCAGTGGGGAAGGAGCAGAATTCCCTCCCTATCAGTGCAAGCCCCCATCTTGAGGAGTGTGGAAGCAGGTGTCCTGCCCTGAACCCACGTGATCTGCTGCCTCCCAACCAACCTTTGCGTCCCTCCTTGGAAACCTCTCTCTCCCATCAGTCTTTCACGAGCTCCTCACCCCCTCAGGCTGCTCACTAATGTTCCCTCTACTCTCCTTTCATTCAGGGTTCCCCATTCCCAGGTAACTAAGCTAACACATGCACCTGTGACTTCTCAATTTCATGAATGTCTTCCTGTCTCACCCTACATTTCCCTACCCCTTGTCTGTCCTAGATTGCAAGCCCCCTGTCTCTAGTTAATCAGTGCCAGGCACATTGTTGGCACTATGTAAATTACTATTATTTTTAGTATTTTAAATTTAGTTGCTCATTTCCCCAGAGGACTTGGTGGCATACAATTAGTAAATAAATAAATAAATCACAATTCAAAACCTCTAAACCCTTATAAACAAAAGAACCACCCAAACTCCTATCTTGTTGTGTGACACTTGCCCCAGACAGGAAAGCCAGTATTTAAACAGGGACGCTCCTGGTGGGGTCCTCTTGGGGTGGCCAGATATGCACATTTTAGAGGACAATGCAGCCATGTAACCTGTATTTCTCATAAGAGTCCTCTAAAAGCATCTGGACCATGTCAGTTTTCTTGATCCCTCGCAGTCTGGCTTTCATTGGGGGTTTGGCACTAAGACTGCACTTGTGGCCTTGGTCGATGACCTCTGTCGCTCGACCCTGTTGATCCTGTTAGATCTGTTGGTGGCATTTGATACCGTTGACCATGAGAAGTTGGTGACTCAGCACTGAGCTGGGGTGGGCGGGACCATTCTTGAATGGTTCTGCTCTTTCCTGGCTGGGAGAACTCAGTGTGTGGTTCTGGGTGATTGTTCATTTTTCCCCTGGGGCCTCACTGTGGAGTCCTGCAGGGGGTCTATTTTGTCCCCTCTCCTGTTCAATGTATATATGCAGCTGCTGAGCGAGGTCACCAGAGGGCTTTGTGTGTGGTGTCATCACTATGCTGATGACACCCAACTTTACTTCTCCTTTTCTACC
This sequence comes from Sphenodon punctatus, assembly GCA_003113815.1. Classification (NCBI taxonomy): domain Eukaryota; kingdom Metazoa; phylum Chordata; class Lepidosauria; order Sphenodontia; family Sphenodontidae; genus Sphenodon; species Sphenodon punctatus. Next base: position 1,511,909 of record QEPC01003390.1, read on the forward strand.
GACCCCAACCCGGCAGTTTCTGTGCTTACCTGATGACTGGTGACTGTGGTGGGCTGGATGAGGGTGAACTGTCTGAAGCTGAATCCCGACACGATGGAGGTGATGCTGGTGGGGAGGACTGAGGGCGTGGTGGCACCCACCATTGACGGGGTCTGCTCTCCCTTGGTTCCTCAGGTCCGTAGTCTGGGGAAGAATGCTTGTCAAGATCTGGGTCTTGAACCCTCAGTCGTGGTGTTTCTGGAGCAGTGCCTGGCACCACAGCCTAACACAGCCTTGTTCCTCCTCATCTGTTACCTTCATCTGTTTCCAGCCTCTGCCACATCTCCCAGCCAGAATATAAACCAGGTTGGTGGCAGCAGTTAGCTGGGTGGAATAGCTCCTTATCCTCTTCCTGTCTTGCCTCTGCTCTCAGCTCTGGCTTCTAACTCCTTATCCCTCTTGTCCTGTTCTTGCCCCTGCTTTCTCTCCTGCTCTGATTCTAGCCTTGCCTCTCTGCTTCCTGTCCCCAGTCCTGACCCTGTACCCCTTGCAGCACTGAAACCTAGCACCTCATCCCCCTCCCCCAGCAAGCACCATACATAGGCAGGAAGATCCACTGGCACTTTGCCACCCACACAGATGCCTCCACCCAGCGAAACTGGGGGGAGGCATCTCGTGTGAAAAGGGCCCATGTTGCAGGGCTGCAGTGTTGCTCTGTGGGTGCCCTGTAACATGTATAATAAAATGTAATACCCATTGAGGGTCTGTGTAAAAAGGGCCATACTGAGAACATCAGCTGTTTTTGTGGATGGGACAGTCTCTTCATTGCACGTATCTGCTACAATCACCAATCCCGAACAGGTGGATTGTTATGGAATGGTCTGGAATGCCAGACCATTATTATTAATGTAATAATACAGTAATGAATTCCCAGCACTTTGAATTAGAATATCCAACTATTTGATGCTTACCTCCACATAAAACTTGAAACGAAGTGTTAATACCTTAATAAGCAGTAGATTGAGGTGGTTTATTTTTTTTTTGCACAAGACTTTATAGTGAATCTTGGTTTATATATGCTGAATTAGGCCCTTGTTAGACAAAGGATTCTTTGGAGGATTATTCCATTTTGTTGGAAACTTGAGTTCCTAATTAAATCAGCTCTGAATCTTCATATCAATTGCTGAGATTTCTACTTAGACCATTATAATTAGCTGGTGTGTGTGTATGTAATTTTTTGTGGGTTTGGACTCCCTCTGGAATGCATACAAAAAATGTCTTACGTTGTTTTTTTATTTCAATGTTTTGTTCGGGGAAGGAAACTAGTTTGATTCATCTGATTTTTACATTTATTTATTTATTAATTTCAATCAGAACTATTAAATGAATAGTTTAACAGTTTGCTACTGGTCCCATACCATCTCTATCATCTCAGGGTTCAGTGCCTTCCGTTGGTTTAATTGTTTTGCCTACCTCCAGCACTTCCAAATTATGGAGTCTAAAATTAAACCTGTTTTAAAAATACAAGTAAAAGCAGCAACTGTAACTGGAAACCAAATTCTTCAGTCTAATCTGCAAGGAATATGCCATGGTGCACTACAAGGCAGAACTGCACCGCCTGAAGACTAACTGCTTGGGATTAAGACCTAGGAAAATTCTGTTCTGCTTTAGGATTTCTTGACATGAAAAGGATAAAGCAAAAATACCCTTGACTGACTTCACTGGCAGTGGGATTGTTTCCGTGGGGTAGAACTATAGACTAGTTTAAGATTTTTTAGCTCCTCACCTTCCTCTATCCAGCTGGTTTGTAGTACCCACCAGTAACATGCTACATGCCTGAGAAAAACCCTGTGTGGCCTGAAAACCTGCTTATTTCCAACAACAACAGTAATCATTGTTTTAACATGCATTTTAAATAACTCAATATCGATGTATTTAATATGCGGCTTATAAAAAATGTGCAAGTGGCGGTTTGCACCGGCGGCATCTCGTCTAAAAACTGCCTATGAGACTTTTCTCCAGCGGATTATTTAAATCCACAACCCCTGGGGCACATCTAAAAGCAGCCTTACAAACCTTCCTGGTTTGCATCTTTTGGCACCTTTTTGTTCTTCCCAGTCAGAAAGCTAAGGAACTGTTACAACGTCCCCAGTATTTATTTTAATTTATTATTAGCGCAATGACCAATAGCTAATGCTTTTTTTTTTTTTTTTTAAGGAAGACCATTATCCTTGAGAATATTGTGTGTTGAATTACTTTCTTCAATTATCAATTTGCCTTTTTAAAATAATGACTAAATAAATAATTAGTGTGGTCAGTATTTATTGGTTTTGAAAGGATTTAATTTGTTGCCACCGCCACATTGTTTAAATGCATCATGGCAATATGGCTTAAACTACAGGAGACTTAACAGCAAGATTTTCAAGAGACTGCCCTGGAAAACATAGGCCTCTTTTATATACACCCCTTTTCAAGTAGCAAGGTATTGGATAGGAAGCAATCAGGTTGCAAGGGTGTAACATAGGGTGAAAACAGATATGACGCTAACCACCCTTTAACCACTCTTGGTGGTCATTTATGCATGTTTCAGGGNTGTAGTAGCCGCCAGAGCAGCGGCCTCAACTGTTAATTCCTCCTCCTCGAATGGCAAGTTGGCCCCCAGCCGTGGGATCAGCACCACAGCCTGAGCCTTCTTCATTTTTTTTTTTTTTAAACAAACACTCTTACCCACACACGAACCACCCAAACACACATCACAGTCAAACCCAACACAAACACAGCCAAAACACATAAACCGAGCAGCCACCGAGTCAAACACACACTCATTCACCACACAACTCCACATGCACTCGAATTTCCGGTTTCCGGCATGATTTTCGGCTCTTGCGTATTTTTTGGCCGAATGGCAGAACCCAAACCTAACAGCCGAACCGAACAGCCGAACACGAACTCGGCGAACGTCCGAACCCGAACGCATGAACCGAACGTGGCCGAACAGAACAGCCGAACCCGAACCGCGGTCTGTTTGCCCATCCCTATTCACCACATCTCTGCAAGATGTCGACGCCCATCCATCAGTTCTGCCTGCCTGCCTGCAGTAAATATCTCGTCTGCTTCCATGCACCTCTCTTCCCTTTGCCTCCTTATCTCCTAAACTACTTCTCTCCCAATTACCCCCCCTTGGAGCAACATTCCTCCTTCCTATCAACCCCCATCTTGACATCCCCATATCTTGGCCCCCAATCCTACTCCCACCCCCCCCTTCCCAAATCTTTATCCCTGTCTCCCCCCATCTTGACTGCTTTTCTCTTGAGCCCTCTCAAACTGCCACTCTTCCATCTGGAAAGCACTGTTTATCTACAATCTCTTCTGCTTCCTCCAGCTTCTTGCCCTTACAGAAACCTGGATTCCTCCCCCTGTAACATTGCCACTCTTGCTGCCCTCCCCCTTGGCAGCCTCTCCTTCTGAAGGCCATGGTGGTGGTGTTGACCTGCTCCTTGCTGAATCTTGCCAGTCCCAACCCCTCAGTGCTCCTCTTTCTCTTCCTTTGAGGCCCATTGCGTTCACCTCTACTCCCCGCTTCTCCTCCAAGTTGTTGTCATTTACTGTCCCCAGGCTCCCTCTCCTCTTTTCTCTCTGACTTTGACACATGGCTTACTTTCTTACTTTCCAACAACAATATTCCCAACCTCATTCTTGGGGACTTCAGTATCCATACGGACAATCCCACCGACCCTACTGCTTCCCACTTTCTCTCGCTGACCTCTTATTTTGACCTTCACCTGTGGAATGACTGCCCAACACATTGTGATGGGCACCCCCTTGAGCTAGTCCTATTAAAAAAAAAAACTCTTCTCAGATCTCTTCTTTGATGGCCTTCCTTCCTCTGACCATCAGCTTGCTTCATTCTGTGCTTCCTAATCGCCCTCTCCTGCTTCCCCAACCTCGTGCTCTTTCCATGACCTTCAATTCATCAACCCTCTTGACTTTTCCTCCTCCCCCTTTCTCTCATCTGTCTCTACCACCTTCCCAGACTCTGCTGTCTCTGCCTTCAACTCATCCCTTTCCTCCACTCTTGAGCAGGCCACTTAGTTGGGAGGATAAGGAGAGTTTCCTAGCTTTGTTCCTGGCAAGTTCTGTTCTGTTTTATTTTGTGAGGGTTGGTTTAGTTGTGGTTTAGGCTGTAGAGTTCATTTTGGGACTTTTTGGTTCTTTAGGGCTTTTTTCCCATTTAGTAATTGGTTAATCACAGTCAGCTGGATGGGGGAAGAGTCGAGGCTATATAAGCATTCAGGCTTCTAGTGGCTGATTAGGGAAAGGAGCTGGGAGGATAAGGAGAGTTTGGGAGGCTAATCTGAGTTAGTCAGCACAGGTAGCTCAGTGTTTGTTCCTTGGTTCCTAGTCACCTTACAGACAGAAGACTAGGAGTCCACAAGCAATAAGAACAATGGATACTGCAGTGGAAAATCAGGGGGCCTGTGGAGAAATGAAGACAAAGATGATGGTTGGTTGTGGAATGCATCTTTAGCCTTCCCAGTATTATTCCTTGCAATATCATTTGTTCCCACATGAATGAGCAGCATCGGGGAGGAGTCAGAAGATTCAAGGAGCCGTGGCAAGCTCCTCTACCTAATATCTCTAATTTGGGCTCCAGACAGACAGCACACCTCTCGGAACATTGGGTCAGGCTGGCAAATATATGCCTTTGTTTCCTCTCAGGAAGGAATCCCCAATCACCACTACTCTTTTCTGCTTGAAAATGGTGGCCTGTTTTTTCTGAGATTCCTTCCCATCTCCTCGTTCCTCTGTCTATAGATCCTCTTTAGCACTGTTGTTGTGGAACATTAATTTGTTGACTTACTCTGTCACATTTTCCTTTCTTCTGCTAGGACTAACTTCCCTCCTCCTCTTCTTCACAGATCCCACTTCTATCTGTGTATCCGCTTTATTCCTAAAACTGAAAGCCTATTTCTCAGCTCTGTCTGTCCTTCACTAGCCCTTCTTTTTCTTTGCTTCCTCTTCATGGTCAAGTTCCTCCACTGGACACTTCAGTAGTTCTTGTTGCTCAGGCACTGTTTGAGAATCTTGTATTCGTGGTGTAATTTCCTCACTTCTTGTCTTAACAAGTTCTTCCAGTTCTCTTTGAGACTCCATGAATGTCACCAGCTGCATCTCCAAACCCTGAATCTTCTCTTCCATGAGCTTGATAAGCTGACATTTTATGCACACATAAGATTCGGGTCCACAGTCAAGGATGATTTACATTCCACAACTTCCCACAGCCAAACATTTTCTTTGTCTTTATTTCTCCACAGGTCCCTCCATCTTTCATGGCAGTATCCATTAGTGNCTTGATGTGCATGTAGACTGTGTTTTCTTCCATCCGATGTTAACCCTGGGAACTCCTTGCTGCTGTGTTTTGCCAGTGTTTTCTGTGTTTTGGGTTTATAAATTATTTATTTTAAGCTTGATGTGCATGTAGACTGTGTTTTCTTCCATCCGATCAATTCAATTCAATTCAATTTTAATTTATACCCCACTTCTCTCATCACAGATGACTCAACTGTGTTAACCCTGGGAACTCCTTGTCGCTGGGTTATGCCATGCCACTGGCCTACCGTCTCCCTGGCTCCACCTACTGTCTCTATGGCTCTGCCCCTAGGCCCAGCCTTACTGCCCCAGTGCCCCTCCAACATCAAAACCCACCAGCCGCCCCTGAGATCTAGTGTAATGGTGTTGAAGCTCACATAGTCTTTTAATCTCCTGGAATGTTGTTTGTAACTGCTTTTAATTATTAACCGTTTTAATAGAGTTTTTGACATACTCAAAGTGCTTTACAATCTTTAGCTAGTTCATCTTAACAACAATTCTGTGGTTATCTCTATTTTATGGATGGGGAATGGAGACTGAGAGATGGTAACTTGCCCAAGACCATCCAGTGAATTCATGACTCACACTTGAACCCTGGTCCAAGGCCAACGTTTTGTCCAGTAGATTCAATAAGGAAGGGTAATAATAAAATAACTCATATTAATAATATATTTTTGGGTGAACAGACTGGGAGATTTTAAAGTTTGGCTAAATGGGGGAATTGTCAATGCAAAGTCGACAGGAGTTTACATATACTAAGTTGGCATAAGAGAGTCACATACATGCAGTTCTCCAGCAGTACCTTACTCCAAGTCAGTTATTTGGAAGTTCACAAATCAACAAGCATTTCTGACCATTGTTAAAATGTTTATATTAAAATAAATCTGACACACTTAAGTATATTTTTCCCATTAAAATAGGGGTTTCTGAGCTGTCTAATGGCAAGGTGCATCCGGTTTTCATCCTGGTTTACTATAGTACTGCTTTGGCACTTGGATTTAAATATGAAATGTTGTTCCTTTTCTTCAGAAATGGTATTGATTCCAGTTTCCATTCTCAAAGTATGAATGTTTGCTTTCTGAAGCTACTTTTGTTCCCACTTAACCCTAGGCCAATAGGTGGGGGGTCTAACTGATCCGAGTGGGGAACAAAAGAGTTAATAAAACCTTCTTAGCAAACTTCTACCACTCCATACTCCATGACTTTGTCAACCATAATGGGCCCAATTGCCCTGTGGTGTTTCATGCCCCCTCTCCCCTTGTAATTTTTTTAAATTAAGGTTTTTATTCTGATGCTGCTGGGGGTCAATTTGATCCCAATTGAAGTGCATGGGAAACTGAAAGCACTATGTGCCTAAGGTGCTGGGGGCAATATAGACCCCCCCCCCCCAAATGCTGTTAAATATAAATAAATGTTTATTATTTCTTTACATGCTTAAACCAGAACATGTTCTTTCCTTCTTTTCTCACAACAAATGGAAATAGAAAGAAATATAGCATTGTGTCTGTTTTCATTAATGACATTTTTGTGTGTACAAAAATATCACTACAAATGCTTTTGGGGGTCTATTATATTCCAAACTAAAAAACCACTTTACAAACATAAATTTGAGTTGTATATTTTTTTGCAGTTATAACCTTACTGGTGTGAACCTTCAACACTTTTTTTTTTCATCAGAGCTGCTTGTAGAGTTCATTTTGAAATATACTTACCTATCAGCCATATGGGGCTGTTTGGACCCCTGCATTTACTTGCTAAGTGACCTTTTTGGTCAGTAAGGTTTAACATTAAAACTTGTTTGCAGTAAGGTGGTTACTTAAGGGCAGATCAGGAGACTTCATGGAGCCATCTCGGAGAAATACAAAGTGTGCTAATGACCTCTCAATTTACTTGCTAGGTGACCCTTTTGTCAGTAAGAGTCAACATTAATGTTAAATTGACCTTTTTGCAGTAAGGTTTTTTTATTTAATTTTTTTTTTTAAAACTGTCTAACTGAGTCAGACCAATGGTCCATCTTAGCCCAGTATTGTCACAACCTGACATGGCAGCAGGGGTTTCAAATTTGGGACCAAATCCAGCTCTTCCATGGTCTCTGGCAGAGACCATCCTGGTGTGCTGCCTGAGGCCTCTCCAGGCCCCCCCAGCGGAGGCCTCCCCCAGGTGTGCTACCGGGGATCCTGAGGTGGAGATGCTGGGTATTGAACCTGGGACCTTATAAAGCACGCACTATTTACCACTTGATCTATGCCCACCC
>QEPC01003390.1:1532369-1542441 GCA_003113815.1 Sphenodon punctatus
AAACAAAAATCCAGGCTGGGCAGGGTGGGTGGGGGGTGTCCCCCCTTCCACCCGCGCAGCCTGGGAGGGGGAGGGGGAGGGAATTAATTTATTTCATTGATTTCAATGGGGACACAGCGCCCCATTGAAATCAATGAAATAAATCGGGTACCGGTATACCGGATTTAATCCGGGAATCCGGTTTTCAGAGAACCGGTAACCGGTAAATCCGGTAGCCGGTAATGGGCCCGGGGTCCCACCTCTATTGTTTACCAACTGCAAACTAAATACCTCACACATCGAGGTATTTAGTTAGTGGTTGGTAAACAATGTGCGGCCACCTTGAATGCACATGATTGCGTCTCTCGTCATGTCTAATTCCGCCATGTGCCTCCTTGATTCACTATGTTCCCTTGGTTTCTGGGACTCAGTTCTCAACTGGTTCTCTTAATCCTCTACTGAAAACGCTTCGTATTTCTCGAACCGCTCCTTCAATGTCTCTCTTGCTGGTACCTCCTCTCAGTCGTTTCCCCTTTCTGTGGGAGTTCCCCAAGGCTCTGTCCTGGGCCCTCTTCTCTTCTCCCTTTACACTCCTTCTCTGCGTAAACTCATTGAATCTCCAGGCTTCCAGTATCACCTGTATGCTGATGACATGCAACTCTCTCAACCCCCATGTTCTCCTCCTCCACCCAGTCTTGTATCATTGAGCGTCTCTCTGACATCTCTGCTTAAATGTTTCGCTGCCAACTCAAGCTTAATATGGCCAAAACCGAACTCCTCATCTTCCTCTCCAAAATATTCCCCTCCTACTTCCCTCTGTTTCCAATGAGGATGTCACCATGCAGCCTGTCCCTCAGGCGTGTAGTCTGGAATTCATCTCTGACTCCTCCCTCTCCTTTATGGCTCAGATCCAGGCTATTGCCAAATCCTGATGCTTTGCTCTCTATAATATTGCTAAATCCAGCCCTGCCTTACTGGGCATTTTTACACACACCTTAAAGTGCTGGTCTTTCAATCTTCTGGGTTTACAAGTCCACAAATAAGTTCCGGATGCATTACACACACACACACACACACACACACTCTGCCCTGAGGCAGCCTAAAGTAGCTGCAGCTGTAGACGTGAGGGGCTGCCATGGAAACCAAGTGACCACAGCTGCCTGGAGCAAAGCAGTTTACCAGGAGAAATTTTTACACAAAAAAAGTTCTGGGAGAAGTTCTACACAGAAGCTCAAAGAGCCAGATGTTTAAGATCTGGGTGAGTGATTTAGACACACAGAAAGTTCAGGCTATAACAACAAACATGCAGGAGAAATGTGTGTGTAAAAACACCCACTGTCTCCATTGCAAAAACCCTAGTCCATGCTCTAGTCATCTCTTGCCTTGACTACTGTAAGTTCCTCCTTACTGGTTTCCCTTGCTCTGATCTCACCCTGCTCAACTCTGTTCAACACTCTGCTGCCAAAGTCATCCACTTTGACCACATTCAGCCCCTCCTTTTTGCCCCACACTAGCTCCCTCTATGCGAACGCATTCGGCACAAGGTCCTGGTCTTCACCTTCAAAGTTCTTCATGGCTTTGCTCCCCCATATCGCTCTGCTCTTGTATCCCTCCACACTCCTGCCTGGAGCTTTGATCCTCCTCTACCCCCACCCTTGCCTGCTTGTGACTCCCTTGCTCCTCTAAATGTCTTTGCCCCTTCTTTCTTGCTGCCTCCACATGCCTGGAACTCCCTCCCTGGATACACTCATTCTGCTCCCTCCCTTCTAACTTTCAAATCTCTCCTGAAAACCTACCTCAAATAAAATCAAATTTTAATAGTGACATATCCAAAGGACATAGTCATAAAATTAACAACATACAAATTATAAAATACACAAGAGCAACTGGACTTAATCCTCTACTAAAAACTAAAACCATATAACCTATAATAACACAATATAATAAACTTTACTAAAACATTTCCTGATTTACCAAACAGTGACTATTAAGCACTTGTAATAATTAATAAAGCAAAATCTGCAATACAATAAAGTTCATCCAATTCCAGGAAATTTAAACCCTGTGAAATAGTCCTAAGCAACCTAAACCTCCATTTTAGGGAAAGACCTACTCACAGCCACTCAAAACAAATATAATGGGGATCAGTCCCAAGGAAGTCCATAGTAGGCCCAATACCAAAACTCCCCGGTTCCCAACTTTAGATCCGATAGAGCCTTCTATGCTGAAAGTCTACCTCTTCTGTCAGGCTTTCCCTAGCTTGTCATGAGTGGAATTGCATCCTCTTCCCCCTCACTCAGAATCTCTCCCCTATAACTAAGTTAAGCACGTGCACCTGCAACTTCTCAAACTCATGAATGTATCCGTGTCTCAGATTGTAAGCCCCCTGGGGTAGGGATCTGTCTATAACTATGAATTGTACAGTGCCAGGTATGCTCCTGGTGCAATACAGATAAATAATAAATGGGTGTGACAGCCAAAGGGGCTGCCCCTTTCTGATATGGGTATACCCCTTGCAGAGCGTTGCAACATCACACTGTTCTGTAAGGGGCAGGCATCAGAAGGGAGCATGATAACCCCTGCCCCTGTCGACATGGCCCTAGCCCCTCCAGGTAAAACCCCAGAGGGGTGCAATAACCCTATCCTATGATCCCATAATTTTTTAGAAAAAAACAAAATTTCATAACGTGGTAAATTCTGGGAATGATGTCTGGTTCATTCGCCAAGACAGACAGGTGATGATGTTGGCATCTGCTCATTCTTGAATTCAGATGTTGCAGTGGCCTTTCTTGTGAAGAATCTTGCTGTGCCTCTTTCTCCAAGTATTGGTAAGCCTAAATTCTAGACCAGCTGGATCCTAATATAAAAGCAAGGCCTGGGAATCCCTAAAGCCCCATACTCCGTTCCTTCTGGCCTTTCATGCCTGAAAGTGAGCTGTATGTGACAGGCAGTGTTGCACTTTGTAGAGCGTGCTTTCTTGTCATTTTTGACAACTTTAGGGAAATCTCTTCTGGTAAGACTTTGGATCTATGATTTGCCTCTGATGTCTTGCTGGAGGCTTTGTTAACATCTTGTGATCTGGAGTTTACTAAGTTCTAGGAAGGATAAGATTTTTGTGCACTGGACTGTGAATTTAGGTGGTGATAATTTCCACACTCCAGAATCAAAGTGGAAAATGACTGCTGTGAAGGAGAAAAAGAGAGAATACAATAAGGTAGAAGAAAGCAAAAAACGAATGCCAGTAGTGCCATGTTCTGCTCTCATATTCATACATGTGCAATGTCTCTACCAAGCAGGGGCGCCAACTAGGAAACTTTTAAACAGCTGATGATCAGAGTTTTCTTTTTTGGTAGCAATATGAAACAACAGGTTTTTTTTACTGACTATGTGTCAACTTACCCTCAAGCCAATGCACAGGTTGACCAAATCTGGTTCGTAATGGCAACATTGTGATATTACCCACATAGCAATTGTCTTGGTATTAGTTTTTCATCTTAAAATAAATGTGTATTCTACTAGGGGGGTAATTTTCTGTCCGTTAATGTCAATGGAAGCTGAGCCATTGATGGATAGAGGGCTGCCCCCTCAAGATATATCATTGTAATCTGTTGGGTTCTCAGCGTTTCTGAATTAATGGGATAGATGCAGTGCTTTACTTCTTGTTAGATATGGGGGAAAGTTTGAGACCGAAATCCATTCTGTCTTCTTCCCAGTTCAGGACTATGTGCTGTTTTTTACCCTATTGTTTTGGTCAGCTTCGTATGCTTCTATTAGTAAGGTTTTCATAATATCTTATATAAGACTGTCCACAATCTAATGTCTTTTACATTTGGAAAATTGATACTGAATGTGAGAAAATATTCTCCATGTCTAAGCATTCAGAATAGCTAGAGAACAGTTCCAATTCTGCAACTGGCATAATCTCTTCAACAGTGACCGCTAAGCATAGTTGAGTCAAAGCTGGAGTTTGTGCTTGGGGCAGCCGAAGGCTGTACTTGTAATATCACATGTTGCTCCCTCTTCCCTGCGTGGTGGAAAGTTTTTGAGTAGCCTTTTCCAGGTTGGTTTCCTTCTGAGGTCACGTGAGAGAGAGAGAGAGTGGATTTTTAGGAATGTTCTAGAAATCTGTTCATTTACAGGTTGAGGAGGAGTGGATAGGAAGCAGCTAATAATCCCCCAAACCGATACCAATGCAACCCCACATATATCCATCAGTACAGTGTCCCCCCTCCCCCCCAAAGGTCCTCCTGTCTGCAGTCTTTGCATCCAAGAAGCTCTGAAACTCTGTCTGCCAGGCCCGAAATTGCCTCTACTACTTCATGAACCCCTACCTCCAATTGTCTTTTCACATGTCCTTAACAGGCTGGCTGGCCCTATAATCAGGTGTGACTATAGCCCTATAGCCACCCCAGCCCTGTATCCAGGGTTACATTTCCAAATGAAATCAATTAGAGTAATTGGCCCACAACAGCTCTGAAATATAGGCCCAAGTGGTGAAATACATGGCACAAACCCATTTGTTACATCTAAGCAGACAATACAGGTTTCTAATTCCTGAAGGTAGATAAGTTGTAACATTATCTCATTATGACCATGCTAAATAATTGTTTTCTGTCCTTAGTGTTAACTGCTCTTGAATATTTTTCAACCTCCACAGTTGCTTGGTTATGGGATGATAATATTTAGCTCTTGCCTTGCAGCTCAATCTCTTCAGGACCCTGCTAATTTTTTATTCTTGTCTTTGAACTCTGACCAGTTTGTCAATATCAAAAGACATATAGTAGTGATTAGTGCTGAAACAGATGGTAGGATTATTATTTGTGGGTATTATTTTGGCTAGCCCTCAGTTCAGTTGCATCATTTTTGGCTACTGCACCTGCACAAAAGTGCAGATATTGCCAAAATGGCATAACCTGAATGACAGACTGAAATAGCCAAATAAAAAAACTTGGAAAAAACAAAATGGAATAATTGAAATAGATACCTGCATGCTACATACTGCCTAATGGATACCGGATACTTTGTCAAATGCATATTGGATGGTTACTACCAGAATCACTATTTTTGATTTGAGTAATGTAGGCCCTTTTACTGGAGCCTGTTGGAGCTTGTTGCTCTGTGTGTGGGTGATGAGTGAAGTGCAGGAGCGCACACGCACCCCACCCACCATGGGCGCTGTTCCTATGGGTGTCTACCCATTCCCCACTCACCACGGACAGCGTTCGCACAGAGCCCCACCCCGCTCCCATGTGAAAATGGCCATAGATTCTGTGGCTTTACCCATTTTTTTCGGGAAGCCATTTCTGCATTTGGTAGTGATGTAGTACTCAGAACTGAACAGATGTGGCAAAGCCCTAAGTTAAGTACTTGTAAGAGAAGGTCCATGGTAGGGCAGCCCCCTAGCCACCCCTATCCTGAAACTAATTATTATTATTATTATTATTATTATTTTATTAATAAATGTATATGCCACCCCCTCCTGCTATAAGCATCTCGGTGTGACTAACAACATTTAAAAATACATAATAAAATAAAATACATTAACAACAACACTAATAACCCCAAAGTTAAAATAACCCAGTACCAAAACCCCTTCCTAGCCCAACCCATGCATCCCATCTCTCTCAGTAAAGGCCCGGCGGAACAGCCAGGTCTTACACTGTCTACGGAAAGAGGGAAGGTCAGCGGCAAGGTGGACCTTTAATGGGAGGGAGTTCCACAGTTGTGGTGCAGCCACAGAGAATGCCCTCCTCATGGTTGACCATCAGGAAACCTGGGGTACCTCAAGGTGGGCGCCCCCGGTTGACCGCAGAGGTCAATCCAGGATCTGGAGGGTGAGGTGGTCCTGCAGGTAGGTGGGGCTCAGGCCGTTTAGGGTTTTAAAGGTCAACACCAACACCTTGAATTGGGCCTGGAAGTCTTTTGGCAGCTAGTGCAGAGAGCGGAGCACTGGAGTAATGTGCTCACATTGGCCTGTCCCCTTCAGGAGACGGGCCGCTACATTCTGCACCAGGTGCAGTCTCCAGACCCAGCACCAAGGGTAGCCCCACGTAGAGTGTGTTACAGTAATCTAATCTCGAGGTAATAAAAGCATGGATGATTGTGGCCAGGTTTGAGTCCGAGATATATGGCCTAAGCCGACATACCAGATGTAACTTGCAGAATGCCTTCTACTAATGCCTTCTACTAACTCCCCCTGAGAAGGAACCTTTGTTAAACTGAGCCAGGAGTCCAGACAAGTGATCACCAGGGAAAGCTCTACTGTGAGAGACCTGGATGAAAGTGTGAGCATAGGCTTTAAGGTCAATTTTTACAGTGGCTAATAGAATGGTAGGAAGTAACTCACAAAACTTGTATGGCTATCGATATTTAATTAGCTGGTTTCCCACACAAAAGTAGCAGTTAAGTTTCCCTTCATTAATCTAATGGCCAGTAAAGCTTGGATATGCGGTTAGGGCCTTGCAAAATTGTAAGGCTCTGGTAGCTAAATGTTTTGTCCTATAGCTCCGACGAGCCAAGAAGAGCGATGGGAAGATAAAACTTTCTGACAATAAGGACAAAAGAACCCCACCCTGTTTAAAATCCCCTGCTGCTTTCCTCTGCTGAAAGCTCCTTTGGGAGTTAGTTGGAAAGAGTCCTATCCATCTGCTGCAAGTAGCGATTCATGCTGCAGCTTAGTGTTCTCGCCAGGAACACATGGTGATCCAGAATCAACATTACAGTCATTCAGTTGCTGTCACATCTCATGCTTAGGAGCATGTGAAGTGTGATAAGGCAAAGGATGAGGAGGGGAAAACAAATTTTGTGGGATTTCTAGTGGGGGAGGGTCTGGACTGTAAGAAGCTATAGTTTGTTTTGGTCGTAGTGGGCCAGCTTTTACCTCTTGGCATTAAACAGCAATTGGAAAACACTGAGGGCCAAATTCTACTCTCATTTACACTGATGTAAAACTGGATCAGCTCCATGAAAGCCAAAGGGATGCTGTGAATTTACACCAGTTTTAACAGAACACAGTTTGGCCTTTTGTGTCTATGGAAAGGCTTTTCCTCAACAGTAGCTCCGTTCCCTAATTTCCTCCTTTTCTGCTCTCCTATTCATATCAATGTATTAGTTGGTCTTTTGGGGCTGTATGACAATCATGATTTAATTTGCCTTTAGCTGAACGGCTTCTCTGTAACCACTGCACTGTTTTATTAATCCTCTTTAATCCCCTTTGGGTTCAAGCCTGACTCCACTGACTTATGAAGTCAGGATTATGCCCTTAGTTTCTTATTCTTTGCAGTGATATTCTGGTTCCAGGTATATGGACCTGGTAAGCCCTTCTTCATGACCTGCAATAGTGTTTTGGAGACAGGAAGCAAGGAATGGGACAGCTATGCAGAAGTCTCCCTGGTCCCTGCACATTTGGAGAGCCAATGTAGCCTAGTGGACAAGGTGTTGGACTTGGGAGATCAGGATTCAAATCCTGTCTTGGCCATGAATACTTTGGGTGGCCTTAGGGAAGTCACTATCTCTCGTCCTCAGTTCTCTGTTGGTAAAATGGGAATAATAACGACCTACTTCACAGGATTGATGTGAGAATAAATGTAGGTAAGGATTGTAAAGGACTTTGAACATGGAAAGTGTTATATAAGTGTTAAATAATTGAGTGAGGCTCAATAACATTATGTCAAGAAAGCTGACACAAAGGACATGGAGAATTTGCTAATTTCATGGAAAGTGTTGGAATGTCCATCACAGAGCTGTGTTGTAGACTTGCAACATCACTGTGGGTTACTCCCACCTGCCCCAAACTCTGCTGATTTGCCTGCATGTTTGATTATTCTGGCTTTGTGTGGGAGTGTGTGTGTAAACTCAATTTTAAAGCATAGCATCGCAGTTAACTCTCTGCTACATTAAATAACAAAGAGGCTACAGTTGAAGTTATAGTACATTAGAGCATCCAAGATGTGTCAAAACCATGGTCTAGCTAGACTAGTGACCTCTGGTCTCTGACAGTAGCCTTTATTTTCTGTTTGGTGCAACATGGCCATGTAGCAGCTGCATCAAAAATCCCTATTTACCTAGCAACAGAAACAGGACACACATGGAGTGGCCTATCCCCTTTTGTTCACTTTCATCAGGTACAGATTTCATTCCCTGACCAACTGAGCTAATCGCCATCAGTGGACTTAGCTTCTGGGAAGTTGCCTAAACTGTGTTTGAACCCAGCTATATGATTGGTCTTCACAATGTTCTAGGGAAGTGAGTTCCACACGTTAATCATGTTTTGTGTGAAAAAGTACTTTGTTTTGAACCTGCTGACTGGTACATTCATGAGGTGCCTCCTCATTCTTGTATTATGGGAAATCTTAAATAGCAGCTCCCTGTCCATTTTCACCGTTCCATGATCTCCTATACCTCTATCATATTCCTGAGTTGTCTCTATCTTGACAACTTAACCTCTCCTTATATGGGAAACTGTTCTATGACCGTGATCATCTTTATTGCCCTTCTCTGTATCCTTTTCAGGTCTCCAATATCACCTCTCAGATAATATTTTGAAAGGATGACATTTTGATGATTTAATGAAATATCAAAAAGGAAATGGGCAGTTGCCTTTGGTATAAGACGTTTTAAAGCCATCATGTTCAGACAGGTCTAAAACGACTTCTAGACATAACCTAGCATCTCCTCTCCTTCATGCTTAAAAAACTCTGCCACATGCTGCCAGTACAGATATGTTTCTACTTTTCTGGTAAACGTTCACCTGTGTGCTTAATGGATGGGTGCAAGTACGAGGATAGCTGAAACATAACGTTTTTTCCTACCCCCTTTCATGCTGAGAATCACAATTAACAGTGATTGCTTTTATTTCTCAGGTAAAACACACCTCCTTGAAAGCATTATAGTAGCTAGTATCCAGGGGCCCATTGTTGTGTCACAGAGAGCGAGTTTCTCTGCTTCCATTTCTGCGTATGTGCAAACTCTTCTCTCAGAAATGAATGAAGCTGTTCCCTGTCAATGAGGCAGTGGAAGAGGGAGGGGGAGAGAAACACGATGTACCAAGAGAGAAAAATTACATAAATGTGATTGTTTGCAGGAGAGAAACACTAAACTTGCATCAGTCTAAAGGCATTTGTGCAAATTGTTCCATAAATATAAAGACTGCTGTGATAAGTGGAGACATTTAAGGTTGAGATGTTTGTATATATAAAATGCTGATGCTAATTGGAGACAAAAACGATTATATTGATAAATGTATCTTGCCTTGCGTGTCTGCTTATAAAATAAAGGGACAAATGGCAGGGATTCAAGCTGTTCCATCTCAATCCTGTTTATAACTGGAGGGAATTGTTACATCTGGAACTGTTATCATTTTCAGTAGTTCTGCTTTGAGGCAGAGTTCGACTGTGTTGCAACAGTTTTCCAACCCTGAGGACTGCTTTATGGTTGAAGGCCTCAGAAGCCGCCAGACTCTGACAACACACATGCTGAACAGGTCCCTTCTGGACCCTGAAACCTCGTGGACCAGGCTACGCCACTGTTTTTCTTCTTGAAGCACAGTTAAGTGTTCTTAGTTGTTACAGAGTTGAAGTAATAAGAAGTGCCCACAGGAATTCTCTGCTGTGTGTGTGTGTGTTGCGGAACAGTTATAATCAACCTTATTACTTCAACATAGAGGTGTCTCTGGAGTAAGCCTCACTTCTCTCTTCTGCACTCTGGTGATGAGGATGGGATACTGATGTTAGCAGGATAGGGAGAAAACGGCAGACTAAGGCTGGACTGTGTAGAGGGGTTCTAAAGTTGAATTCCTTACTGCTGTCAGGGACTGGATGAGGGTGAGCTAATTTATTTATTTTATTTATTTTGCAAATTTCTACCCCGCCCCTCCTGCAACGCAGCTCGGGGCGGCTTCCAACATTAAAAGCCATAAAATACAATAAAATCAGTACAAAACAATCAAAAAAGTATTTAAAATATTTATTAAATATAAATATAACTTAACAGGGCTAGACCAAAAACCAAACACAAATGGGTAGGGGACTAAACACCCCCCTCCCCACCCTCCCTCCCAAAGGCCTGGGCAAACAGCCAGGTCTTACAGTTCCGC
>QEPC01003390.1:1545771-1583950 GCA_003113815.1 Sphenodon punctatus
TGCCACCCCCTGAAGCCCCCCAAAGTGCCCCCAAAAGTGCCGCGCCCTTTGGCCACGGCCTGCGGCTCAGCCGCTGTCCCATGGGCTTTATGCCCCCTGCTACTTCTGGGTGGGGGGGGAGGGGACAGGTCAGCCCACGTGGCTGGCCTCTGCGTTCCCCCCCCCTAACCCCCAGCCTTACTGTTAGTTGTTTTCCCCGCAGGTTCCAGCGGGGAGCGAAGCAGCAGTGGTGATGGCAGCGGCGGCGGTGTCAGCGGCGGCGGCGGAGCAAACGGAGCTGTGGGGCACAAGCGGCGAGCTCCCAGAGCCCCACCCCGCAGCGGCAGCAAGGCAGGTGAGTAGTAATTCCTGCAGGCAAGTTGTAGCCAAGAGCCAAATAAGCTGTGACCCTTCTCACCAAGGCCCCCTCTGGAAGGCATATTTTTCCTGGGGCTCCCAGCCTCTCCACCATGAAGTGAGTTCCCATATGAATTGAGGCTGAATCCAGAGAAGACTGAAGTGGTGATGGTTGGCCGGCCCTGTGACGTGGAGGGGACTTGGACTCCTATTACTGATGGAGTCTGGCCTCCTCTGGTTGATCAGGTTCTCAGCCCTTAGAGTGCTTCTGGACCCCCTGCTGTCCCTGGACTGTCAGGTTGTAGTGGTAGCCAGGAGCACTTTTCACCAACTTCATCTGGTGGAGGGTGGTTGCGGACTTTTCTTTCTGATTTGGATCTGGCCATTGTCATTCATGCTTTCATCCCCTTGAGGCTAGATTACCGCAACACGCTATGGGGCTGCCCTTGATGACTGTTAATAAACTGCAGCCGGTGCAGAACAAGGTGGCACCATTCCTTTTGGGAACGAGGCACAGAGAGCACGTTACACCAGTGCTCTGAAGTCTGCTCTGACTCCCTATAACTGTTCAGGCACAGTTCAAGGTGCTGGTTTTGACCTTTAAAGCTCTAAATGGTCTGGGTCCCAATTATCTGAAAGATTGTCTGCCCTTCCATGTCCCATTGCGGCCCTTGCAACTGTCTGGGAGCACCTTCCTGTGGGTGCCGTCTGTCAGCTTTGTTTGTATGATGAGAGCTCACAGAGAGGAGATGTTCTTGATTGCTGCCCCAATGTTATGGAACTCCCTTTCCCTGGAGGTTCGGTTGAACCCGAGCTTGAGTATCTTCCAGAGCCTGTGTAAGACTTTCCTGTTTGAAAAAGCATTTGGTGGGTGGGGATAGGGATTAGGTAGGTGGGTTTTGAAGGGTGGTTTGGGGTAGGGTTGTAAGGGGGGAGATGGGTGTGGGAAATTGGGAGGTGGTATTGAGTGGGTTTGGTGAGGGTTGGTTTTAATAATTTTTTAATATGAGTTTTATCTATTTTTATTTGTGAGCTGCCCTGAGCCTTCAGAAGGGTGGCATATAAATTCTAATAAATAAATAAATAAAATAAAATAAAATGTTCTTTGGAGCTGCCTATAACTGAAAATGGCTGCCTTGAGCCATATAGGAGAATTTGAGGTTAGCCAGCCTGCTTCTTGAGACTACAATGCTGAAAGAATATCTTACTACCTGGAAGCAAATAAGATGGTCCAGAACAGAAATGTGCAGTCTGCTTAACAGTTTGTGGAGCCCAAACCTTTGTTTCTTCGTTCCCTCACTGCATCTGCATTGCCAAGCACTAAGAGCTATGATGAACATGTTGCCCTGCTGAAGGTGCACTTTTGCCCAAGTCTATTAGTTACTCTCCAAAGATTCAATTTTTTATTGGGACCAATGAGAGAATAATGGCATCACAGATTATGTAGCTGCTCTCTGAAGACTTCTAAATAGCCTACTGAGAGATCATCTTCTGGGGTTTGTGATGAAGCAATCCAATACCAGCTCCTCAGTCAGCCTAAGTTGACCTTTGCCTTGGCTCAAGAAAAGGTCTTAGTTGCTGAAGCCGCATCTAGTGATGTAGGAGATTCGCTGCACGCGCTCCACCGAAGTTCATTCTGTTACTACTGATCAAAGGTCAGCGCATCAAGAGAAGGTTCAGCAGATTGCAGCCTTATCAACCTCATCACTCAAGACTAGGGGTGTGCAATTCGTTTCATTTTTTTTTTTTTAGTTACTAAAATGAATGGACTCCTGTTTGTTTTAGTAACTACGTAAAGCTCCAGATATGAATGAATAAGCAAATGTCATAGGTTTGCTTTCATTTGTTTTCGTCGAAAGTTTAAAAGAATAAAATAACTGTGCATGTACAAAATGGCTGTGGCAGTCATTGTGCACATGTGTGGCTATTTTCCAAAATGGCATTGGCAGTGTCTCCGCCATTTTGGAAAAGGGTATGCATGCGTAGAATGGTCCAGCAGTCAATTTGCGCATGCACAATGATTTTTAATGTTTTTAAAATTCCTTTTAAAACAAAAAAGTCAATGAAAACCAATGGTTGTGGTTTGTTTTTTTTTTTTTACAAAAACCCAAAACCAGATGGATTTTTTTTGCCCAGAAAACAAAAAAAGAGGTAACTTCTGCACACTCCTACTCAAATCTATTACCCACATCATGCCTATGCTGGATATGGGGGTGGGGGGGGTGATTGTAAGCAGAGTGTCTTCAGATTCAGAGATGCACTCTGCAATGCCTGTAAAAAGGTGGGCCATATAGAGAGAGTCAGCTGAACTAAGGATAGTTCTGGAAATCAAAGGAGCTATATGACAAGCCTGGTTATTCCCAAAACACTCATAAGCTTGATGTTGTCAGAAATATGAAATGAGGTGCAAAAACTGTATTTTGTTCAGACTGTTCAAGACAATGTGGATGCTGGCTCTGAAATGATCGTGTCTGTTGTCAGAAATATGAAATGGAAGTTGACTCAGGGTCTGTCATCAGTGAAGTTATGTTCCATGAATGGTTCCCTCATCACCCTCCCAAGCTATTGCATCCATCATGTCGCTTTCATTATTATAATGGACAGGATGTTGACATTTTATTTTTATTTTATTGTTCACATTTTTATGCTGCCCCCTCCTGCTTGCGCATATTGGAAGAAGATGCAATGTAACTTGTGGGAAGATGCAATGTAAATTGTGGGAAGATGCTATGTAAATGTCTGCTATGGATCTGATGAGGATTGCCTACCTTTATAATCACTAAAGGTCATTGCAAAAGCCTTTGGGGAAGAAACTGGTTCACACCATTGGGGATCAGTTTCTAAGGCGTACATATCAACCCAGAAAGACTTAGTTGTGGAGCGTTCCCAATTGTCTTCTCCAAGGAATTGGATGCTTATTAGTGTACCTGGGATCACACTCCAGACCCCCTAGGGGTTGCTGGCGAGCATGTGAAGAATTAGCTGAGGTGTCTCAGTATACCAAATCCCTCGGCATGTCCTTAAAGTCAGTCCATATTCAGTGTGTAGACTTAAATCTTATAGCCCAGTGACTCAAGGCCTAATCCTGGGGTATGTATCTGAGGTCGGGCTACTTCCCCAGTTATTCACAGTCTCTGTAGATCTGTTCTTGGTGCAATTTTCCCAAATCAGGGTCACAGTATGCACAAGGACTCAATCCTCCAGTAAGTACTTTACCAAGACCAAGGATTGTCGTATCTGGCCTCAACCTCCCCTACAGCCAGCCCAAGCCATCACATAGACCAGGGTTGGGGAACCTTAGGCCTGGGGGCCAAATATGTCCCTGAGCAAGTTTTTATGTGGCCCTTTTCCAGTGCCCAGATCTGGCTTCTGGATCCAGTTTCTACTCTCAAGCACTGAAAAACTGAGCTCAGGATAATTGAGCAGAGACGATGGCATGCACACAAGGCTGGGGGCAGATCCATGGCCCAGATCCATGATCTGGGCCCTCCTTTTCTTGAATACATCTGTTAAGCACCCCCACCTCAACCACTATGTGGCCCTTGGAGCTTGTACTAATATTCAGTGTGGCCCCCGGGACACAAAAGGTTCTCCACCCTTGGCATAGACCCTGGGATTTTTGTTCAGCTTGTTCAGAAAACCCTTCTGGTCACAATAGTCCAAAAGCCCCTTCTGGGCATAACAAGGTAGATCCCACCTGCAGTCTTTTGGGTTTTCTCCTTCAATACAGAGTTGAAGTAAGTTGAATAAGTTTCCATGGGAGTTCTCCTCTCTCTCTCTCTCTCTCTCTCTCTCTCTCTCTCTCTCTGTGTTGGGGAAGTTATAATAAACCTTATTGGTTCAATATAGAGGTGTCTCTGGAATAAGTCTTCCCTATTCTGAAAGGGCCTAAAGCCTGCAACTCAATAGCCTGGATTTTTGTGAGGGGTTGTGATGCTATTTTTGAGCTTAACTTTATTTTACCACTTTAGGAAGCTGAACCAATACCTCTGTGTAGCTGGAGGGGTCCGGCTGCATTTGCTCCAGGAGCCTGCTTGCCTAATGACCAATGTTGTTTGTAGGGATGAGCATTCGGATTAAATTACAGATTTGGATCTGTAATTTACTGATTAATTGCAGATTCAGATTTGGATGCCATTGAAGTCAGTGGGAAATGGATCCATACTCCCATCTATAGCCCCTCCTGGAGCAGTGGATCCGACCTCCCCCATCCCTATCCCCGGGGCTCTGGAATGGTACTTACTGGCCTTGGAGGCCTTGATTAAAGCTCTACCAGCCTGCTGCTGTGTGTGTGTGGGGGGGTGGGGGTGGCTCTTGGCAGGCTCCTACAGCACGCTGCCGAGCTTTCTGCTCCAGAACGTGCATGTGAAAAAATGGCCACTAGCCCTCTTTTGCACATGTACGCTCTGGAGCAGGGAGCTAGACAGTGTGCTGCTGTGAGGGAGCCTGCTGGGAGCCACCCCCCCAAACAATGGCAAGCTGGCACAACTTCCATCAAGCCCTTGGAGGCCAGTAAGTAACACTGCAGGCTCCATGGGGTTGGGGATGGGAGTGGGGGGAAACCCTGATCTGTAACAGGCAATCTGCATACAGCAGGCCCCTGTTACCGACTGCTTCAGAGTAATCCTAATGACCCATTACAGGCAGTTACAGATTAATCAGAATCCAAAGTTGACATCCCTAGTTGTTTGTAACCCAGGTGTGAGCTGGGAGAGTCACTGTCAGTCGAAGCCATCTTTGAAGTGGTCAGGTGAAGAAGCCAGGTGATGGAACCGGCCGTGCAAAAGCAAGCATGGGGCAGGGAGCAGCCTGCAAGGGGTACAGGGTGAGAGGTGACTGAGCCAGTACACTAAAGGACTCATGATCGGGGCTGCTGCCCCTTTACAAGTGCCAAGGGTGCCAGCCTCAGGACATGAGAGGCTTGTGTGCTACAGGCAACCAACAGGAAAAGGCTTGGCGAGGCCAGCCCTGAAGCAGGAGGAAAAACGTTGCAGAGACAATGGGAAGTGTGGGAGGGTTTTGAGGTCTGAAGGGCTGGCCATACTCTCTTGAGCTGTATAAAGAGAGGGAAGCCCGAGGAGGCTTCATTCTAGGTCTGGCAACAGAACTGAGAGGAACTCTCTGCCTTTCCAGCAGGAGACCTCCCCAAGGTCCTGAAACCAGACTAGGCTGTGGAGATAGCCTGGATGCCTAGGCTGCCAGGGATAAGCCTGTTACCCTCTCCAAGGTACTGAAAGTGCCCGTTGGTGAGTGCTGTGGGCTGTGTGGAAAGGCTCAGGGCCTGGTACAGGGTTGATGCCTGCTTGTATCCTTGACAAGCCCTGCCTCTGGCCCAAAGGGGGTCTGGAGCCAAGGAATTAGGTCTGTGCCCAGGGACCCAGAGACGTTGGGAGTTTGACAGTTGACGAAGACTCTCTGACAAAGTCCCTGAGAGACTCTTAGAAGCCAGAGGACTTGAGCCTGGCTGAATATGGGGCTAGATAGGGCTGGGGTTGCATTCCCGACATTAGTAAGGCTACTGCTATTGTTATGTGACTTGTGGAAGCCTGGGACTATGATAACTGTGAAATGAACAAAACAGAGTTAATTCCCAGGCGGGTAAGCTTTTGGGGGGGCCTGATCCTGCAAGGACTCACCCTGGGCTGGGCCCACTTTGTTACGAAACATCTATGCCTTTAAAAGACTGAATGGCTAGTGCAGTGGTTCTCAATCTTTGTGTGGGCAAGACCCACTGAAAATGTTGTAAAATCTGGAACATGTCTTTTAAAAAAGAAATCTCCTGTTCAGGAGTGGCTAGGCAGCTGTGGGGCAGCAGTAGGGAGGTGGCATGCGGTGGCTGGAACCATTGGTAGGCAACAGCCAGAGAGGCAGGGGAGCTGCAGGAAGCCATGCCCCGACTCTCCATGTCCCAGCAGCAAAGGTGGCCAAAAGAGGCAGCGGAACACTGAACAGTGGGAGTGTTGAAGAACTGTAATAAAGCTATTAGACATCATGAGACCTTGGAGGGCCTGAGGCATAGACCCTATAAGAGAGGTGAGCTGCGAGAGAGACTTATAATAATGAGTGAAATAGTATTATGGTGCACTAACCAGTCTAGTTTCTGTGCACCACAACTCCAAGCTGAGGTAGGTGTAACTTTGGACTAAATTTTAACCCAGAGAAGCCCTACCCCTCATGTATAGATGACTGGTGCTCTGAATCAAAAGCCCCCAACAACACTGAAATAATTTAAAGCGGAACTCTGGGATGTTTGAAACTGTAACATAAGTTTATTGCTGTAGAAGAGTTTATTATCCCAGAGTTTGCATGTTCCCTGTCTATTCCATTTGCAATGTATCTCTCAGCAGGAAGACACACCCCAGGCAGGTCTGTCCTGAGGGGATGATTCCTCTTTTCCTTCCTACAGTTTCAGTGAGACTGCTTTTCCTTGCCTATAAGCCTTCTGTCCTGCAAAATCAATCAAGCTAAAGACAGCTCAAACTCAGCTAGCTGTTAGTCATCCCCCCACCCCCATGTCCTCTTCCTTCCAGTGGCCTCTACGTGAAACAGAGAGCTGCTGGGAATTGGTTAAGACAAAAGTTGGGTGGGATATGGGCATGTTGCATTTAAATGAAAATCAAATATTAATGAAGGTAGCATTTTCATTTTTCTAATGGGGGAGCCAGTGTGTGCCTGTCAAACATTCCTATCTTAGGTAGTGGTGCTTGCCACCATTTCACACAGAACCCCACCTTTCCTGAATCTGGCACTGCACAGGAAGTTATGAGTTTGTATCTCATGTCCCTTTACTAGGTTTCTCGTCCTTCCCCCGCCCCCCTGAGATTTTAATGGAGGAGCTAGGAACTGTTCTTTCATTTTCTAGATACTGACAGGGAAGAGATACTAATGGTGAAGAACAGAACCCAGGTCTCCTAGAATGGCAGCCATATGTCTGATGCAGCAGCAGTAGCCCAAGTCACAGCTATTTAGCTTGCCGGGCAATTTTCAGGGTCCATCTAGGACAAATTAAAAAACCAGAACATCCTCCTGTAGCACTGGAGGCAGAGCCCTGAAAAGGTGATTGGCAGGTAAAGAGTTCCAGTCTGGTTTATGTAAGGGTCTGAACCACAACTTGAGCAATGGAAGAGCATTAAGAAACAAAGTATCTTTGTAGTAATTGTCTTTGAATAACTGAGATCGACTCCCGGTTGTATTGGTAACCCGCAGGGTCAATATTTATGTCAAGGGAGGGGAACCTCAGGGCCAAATACTGCCCACAGCTAATTTTTATGTACCCTCTTTTGAGTTCCTGGATTGGGTGCCCTAGAGTCCATTCTTACCCTCCCCCAAACACTGAAAAGCTGAGCTCAGGGTAAGGGAGCTGAGATGAGGTGTGCATAAGGACAGGGAACAGATCCATGATCTGGACCCTTCTCTTCCTGTGTGCACTCCTTAAGTTACCCCTAAGCCCACCTTCCACATGGCCCTTGAAGCTTGGACTAATTTTCATAGTTGCCCCTGGGAGGGAAAGGGTTCCCCACCCATGGTCTAGGTGCTAATGATGTGCCAGGCACCTGAAGTATAATCGCTCCTGAAGTCCGGGATGCTGAACAAAATTCCAGAATGCTCTGTCCCGCTCAGACGGTATGACTCGGCATCTCTGTAAACTACTTGACATGTCTTTGTCGGGATTTTTTTTTAAATAAAAAAAAAAAAAAAAAAACTTACTCTCACCTACTGAGAGAACTCCCAAATGTTAGTCCTGGGGTTTTCTTTAAAAGAAAAAAAAGATAAATTATTACCGTGTGCCTGTGGGACAGATGAAGTCACCAGTCTATTGTTGTCATCCTGTCACCATGCCAAGAGGATGGGGACAGGATGAGAGGAGGGATGTTTCCAACTAGAATGTTTAATGTCTAATCTACAAGCGCCCTCTTCCCCTGCATTTGTGCCTCCATGCTACTTCCATCATCCAGTCCTTAGGCAGCTGGTTTTGTTCACTGTTCTGTTCATTTCTTTTTAGTGTTTTTGCCATTAGACTTAGCAGGAGTGGCATTGTAGCTGAACAAACAATGGAGCAGACAAGTGGAGAAGATTTGCTAACTAACTGTCTTTTACACAACTGGTGTAGGTGTTGCCAGGTGGTCACCTAAGTAAATATGAACACTAGATAGATTAATCTAATAATAATAATAATAAAAAATAATAATTAGTAATTAAAAATCCCTCTTCCACTTTTGTCTTAAAAGAAAAACCCTGCAGTATTAATAAAGTGCCAAAAGGAAAAGGGTAAAATCCTCCTTTCTCTTCCACATGATGGAGCTCAGCTGATGCTCTGTGTATTGTCAAATGCGGTCTAAACTTCAGTTTATACTACTGGGCAATCTGTGTGTGTGCAGGGAGCAAAATATAAACCACAATATAAATAACAGATGTGAGAGGAGACTTAGGCACATAGTTAATTTTCTTTCCTCTGTTTGAAAAAAAGGGGCTGTTTTTTGGCCAGACTAAACTCTTCCTCCCTCTTTCAGAATCCCAAGAAGGTTTATAACATTTATCTATTGGCTGGAAGGGTCAGTTCTAATTTGTATTTCCAGTACTGCTGGGATGTAGCTTCTGGGATAGAAGGATATTTGGAAAGGAGGAAGATAGGAGGAGAAATGTTAAGTTCCTCTGAAAAATCTAATGGAATATTTTGGTATTTTTTGGACATTAGAAAATTTGTTTAAGGTTTGTGAGTCTGATCTTCTACAGAGCCGTTTGCTTTAATTCTTAATTCTTTTAAGTCTCAATTCTTCTAATTCCTCAGCTGCCCTGAGACTTTTAGGGAGGGCAGGGTAGAAACTAAAACAAACAAACAAATAAATATAAATAAATAAATAATGGTGAGTCAGGTCCTTAATTGCTTCTTGTTGCCCTGCATTCTGATTAAAAACAACAACAAAACAACCCAGGAATCACTAGTATCTTTCTTTGTAGACTCAAATCAGATAGCATTGCCCTCTTCACAGGCACAGAAAAGAAAGCAAAAGCTAAGACTTGACAAAAATACCAACTCTTCATAAACCTCAGATTTCCCCCAAGAAAAGTTAAACCATTGACATTGCTTACTGCTAGCAGATGTTTGGAACCACATAGCCAGCAGATATATTTGTGCTGGAGTTAATTAAAGAAAAGAAAAAGATCCTGACATCTCACTATTCACGCAATTCCGATTTTTGTACTACACTCTCAAACCCAAGTGGCTACAGAAACCTCACTGCTGGCAAGGACTTCAGACAACTTCTGAATATACTCTAATGGATGAAGTTGCTTGAATGCTTATTGTGCTGTGGAATGACGCATCCATCAGATGAAGATAGAAATGTGAGAAGCTACCTGAAATAGATGTTCCATCTGCATGCCTTAAGCATTAAGCTTATCCCCTGCCAGGAAAATGTTTTCAGAGGCCGCCAGTGACATTTAGAGCCTTTAAATTGGTCTGAAGTGAAATTATCTGAGTGCTTTGGGTTTTTTCAACTCAGTAAAAGTTTTTTTCCCTACCAATAGTATCTGTTGCAATCTGTCCATACAAGCTGTGGGAAACTATTGATTACTTTTTAAAGACTTGCTCCTCTGGTCTGTTAGAGAGAGGCCAATGGAGAATTCCTTCAGCTCAAGGGAACTCGGTGCAAAAAAAACCTGGCCAAAGGTGCCTCAGTTGCTGCCTACACTATGTTGTATTCCTCACAACCAATGTGTGGGGCATGGACAAGGTGAGACAAATGTTCCTTAATCTCTGTTTTTCCAGCCCTGTAGCAATGCATTCACACAGCTGCTGATTCCCTTGTATTTCAGTGGTCCCGCTCCTTCTCTACTATGTAGTGGCGTTTCCCACAGAGCAAAGGGTTATGATATCTCTGCATGCAACATTCTGGAAGCAGTATGGAATGGTGGTGGGAGTTCCTACTCTAAGGCCATTTGCCCACATTACTAAGGGTGGCGATTCTCCTGGTGGGGAATTTCCTGGCTGGGAAACTTACGCCAAACTCTGGAGATGGGCCCAAGTCATCAGCCTCATCCAGTGGCTTTTTTTCCTCCAAATGTCAGGGCTGGATTTCAAGCCCTGACATTCGTAGGGAAAAAAACCCCACTGGACATGTCTGATGACGCTTTTAGCCACACACTCATGTGTAGAGCTCGGCGTAAGTTTCCTGGTCGGGAGATTCCATGCTGGGAGAATTGCCGGCCCTGGTAATGTGGGCAGGGGCCCAAGACTGGCCACATCTCTGTAGTCACTCAGAGCTAGGAAGTGACTGTCTGTCTGAAAGTGAAGCAACAAGGTGTTTCTAAATGAGACGGGGTGGGTATGGGTCTGTGATCGGTGTGTGTGGGAGTGCTTCAAACGAGAGTCCCCATGCACAGCCACCTGTCCACACATTGCCCACCCCGTCCCTGCATGGGGTACTCTGGCTTTTCCCAGAGTACCCCATGCATGGACTGGATGGGTGGTGTGTGGGTCACGGGAGTGCGCACCCATATTTAAATGAGACTTCCATCACATGGACGGTGAGTGTCTGTGTGTGGGGAGGTCTCATTTAAAAACACCCAAAGATTGAAGCTTGTTCCAGGAAAATCTATTCATACAACACCATTGCTACTTGGCCAAGTCAGGTCCTTAAAAACCCATTGCACCGAGTGGCAGAGAACACAGGATAATCACGGGGCACAGGAAGTGGTAAAGATTTCACACAACACTCAGTGTGTGGGTTTTGTGTCACTCCCCACTCTGAAAGACTATTGTGTGAATGAGCCTACAGGGATCCTTGGAGACTTTGGGCTTGTTTATGTGTGTACCTGATTGGGGACAATAATGCCTTCACTTGCTACACAGGGGTGTATCTATCATAAGGATAGGAAGGACATTTTGTCCCAGGGCCCAAGCTGGTGAGGAGGGGGACAAATCCTGTTCTGTGGTGAAGCAGCCATGTGGAGACTGAGCTACGCGGAAGCACCTGCAGCATGCAGTGCATGTGGGACCCACCCGGTGAGCATCACCGAATACAGCAAGCACCGGTGGCGCTGGCAGTGGCACGAAGTAGGCAGCACAGCCACAGTCTCCAGTCACAGCAAGCAGAGGGAGCGGGAGCAGCTGGGGGAGAGGGATGAGACAGTCATGGGAGAGGATGGTGAAGGTGTATCCATTTCTTGCACCTGTGCTCATTCCAACTTAGCTATGCTGCTGTTGCTACCAAACTCTCACTGTGGCTCATAAACGTTAGAGGGGTTATAATGAAGTAAAAGGGGGAGGTTTATAGTATTCCGACTCAGGATGGAGACTGCTAACTTGCAGTTGTGATTATTGGAAGACAATCATGCAGGGGTTGCAGCCCCAAGGCTGTTCCTCTTGATTAACAACCTCTTATTTCCTTCTTTTATGATAAGTCTTTTATAAGGCACTGGCATAAGTCAATGCTAATTCACACAAAACCATTGCCAGCTCCCCACTTGTCTCTTAATCCAGGTTTATTTTGCCCCATAGCAATGCATTTGCACAGCTGCTAATTCCTCTGTATTTCAGTGGTCCATCCTTTTGCTTTTGCTGGTAGAGATCATCAAGGGATCATCAAGAAGTTGAGAAAGTGGCAAGGGTTTCACACAACATTCAGAATGTGGGTTTGGGCCAAACCACCCATTTTACAAGTGTTGTGTGAATGAGCCCTAAATAGAGTGGCCGGTGGGGAGCCCTACCCTGTGCCAGAGTAGCTAGTTTTTCCCTATGTCCCACCCCTAGAACAGAGTGAGGAATCCCACCCTGAGTTTCATCTACACTGGGTGTTCCCAAAAGTAATGATAAAACTGTGGAAAACCCATCCTGTGTTAAAATCACTGATGCCATTCCAGTCCAATGGCTGCTCCTACAGTCATTCATGCTGTTGTGTGTTCCAGCATTTACTCAAGCATCTCCTCTCACTAGCTGTTGTCTGGATGATATCCTTTATCTCTGGGCGATCCGATTACTACAGAGTAGAAGAGTGGGGTGGGGTGCTTAATCTATATGTAACGTGCAAGGGGTGGCTGCCTGATGTCCATTCTCGAGATTTTTTTAGGCCCCAGTCAAGTAGCAAGAGGCCTGTTAGTGCAAACAGACACAATGACCAAATGGGTGTTTAGCCCCCAAAATGAGTAGCTGCCCTTGCAGATCTGGTAATGCTCTCTGAATACCACATATTGTGCTGCTGCTGCTCTTGCCTCTGCTTGCAGTCTTTTAGTGGAAGCTTCTTTCTCTAAGGAAGTGATCTTGATTTTAATTGACATTGTAATTTCACTAGCGTTTTAAACTGAGATTTCATCAGCTGTCTGTACTAAGAAATACACTCTGCTCCAGAACAGTAAAGACAGTCAATAATCCCATTATTAGAAGAAGGGGAAAAAGTGAGACTTTTCATCCCTACAAAGTTCTTAAGAAAAGTTCAAAGATGTGGTGTTGTTTAGAGATCAATGAAAAAGAGATGGCATTTAAATATTAAGAGGCAAGAATTTGCCTTCAGGTGAAAGATGACATTTGCATAATAACAAGAATGCCTTGCATGCTGGGTAGGGAATAGCTGATCAGAATCTGAAATTCAGGTGTCTGGATGGTTTTTTACTTTATTTGGCAATGGGAAATATGCTAATATGGGCAGCTGGTTGTCTATCATCGTCACCATTTTTCCACAGAAGTTAAATGATGGAGAGAATTCGCAAATGCAGCTCAATTAAATGAGACTGAGCCAAATTCTCTATTCGTTTGCACAGGTGCAGTCCCCATTGGCTTTAATAGACCCAGTGGAGTTGTGCCAATTTATGCCAACCAAAGAGTTGGCCCAGTACGATTAGCAAACAAATCAATCCTTAGGTTATTTCTCAAGTGCTTACTTGGTCAAAAATACCAATAAGGGTTGAATAAGGTTTTCAAAATCCATTATGAAAATTCTGCCCTTTCCCCCCTCTTTACCCCAGCAATAATTGCAAATCTAATAATATCCAGTAATACTTTTGTCCCTTCTTTTCAACTTATTACTTTTCCTCTTCTCAGTTTTTCATTCTCCATCCCACTTCCTTTCTCTCCCTTGAATTCATCCCAGGGTAGGAGAGCGGGAAGGGTGGAATTTGCTTCAATTTGGGTTTTGAGAAAATGTACAAAACCCATTTATCTTCCTAATCACCTCTTCTCAGCACTGAGCCCAGTTTTTAAAGATGAGTACCTAAAGTTTGGCATGTAAGCTCTCGGGCAGGGACCGTGTCTATCTTATTCTCTGTAAAGCACCAGGTACATCGCTGGTGCAATATAAAAGCTTATAATAATAATTGATAATTAATAATCTGTGCTGAAGCACTTCAGTAATGCTTTCCATCATCAAAGTGCTATTTTGATGCCTAACAGGAGGTACCCAAATCAGCCATAGCATAAATTTTAACAGTTTTGTAGGGCACAGGTTGTGATTTTCTGGCCTTCTTCAGAGGTGTGGTGGTGCTAGGCCATGCAGAAGTTCACGAGCTTGGTCTTTTGAGTGTACTTAACAGATTCAGTTCTTCTAGTTCAGAGGATAAATATTAATGCATGTGGAGTCAAGGGTCCCAAGTTAAATTCCTGACTAGTGTTGGGTTACTCTAAAAAAAATAATTTCATCAGAGGAGTCCATTTGAAGTATAGCTTTCACTGAAAGGATGGAGCACCTGGAAGTGAAAATATGAGGCTTCTCCACACCAGTCACTGAAGCCAAATATGATTAATTGCGAACCATCTATATTATAAGGCATTTTGCTGTAGTCCACCACTCTTTCTTTATCTACCACCTCTAACTATCCCAGGAAGATTTCATTTTAGTCTGCACTATTTCCAAGGCTGACTTTGATGTTTTTATAATAATAGTTTTTATTTCTAATTCCCTTTTCTCTTGACTGTTTTTTTGTACTTGTGTATCTATACATTTACGTCATTATTGGAACTGGAAACATTTCTGCATTTCTGCACAGCTACTGAATGCAGCCTGAAAGAATAAATATTTTTCCTGTAGAGAAAGTAGATGAAACATATGTTAACATCTGCTTTTAGCTGCATTGATCTGAAAAGCTTGAGAACAAATGTAATGCCCCTAATGCTAGTAATTTGAACAGAAGCACTTATTTGAGCTAAGTGAAAGTAGGTGATGGGGAAACTTCTCCTGCTTGCTTCTCCTAATGCATCTTATTGCCGACAATCTTCAGCATTCTCTTCAGTTCTACTTTGAAAACCTGTGAGAGAGCAGCCTTATGCTGGGAGCTGTCCCCAGTACTGAAGAGAGGTCAGTAGGGTGTGCATGTTGTTTTTGTTGTTACAATACCGATAACAAAAATTGTCATTTTTGTTTTTGCAATAACGAAAACGACAACCGAGAATACCAAAAACGACAACCAAGAATGCCAATAACAGTATCGATACCATTATCAATACCAATATCGATACCATTATCAATACCAATATCAATACCATTATCAATACCAATATCGATACCATTATCAAAAATAATACCAGATAACTAAAACGATAAGATACAAAAATGACAATGTCATTGTCATTATTAGTGCTGTGGCAGTTGGGTTTTGGAGGGGAAATTTAGAGAGGGGAGGAGAGAGCAGACATCTCGGAGTCTTAACAGGATTGAACTCTTGAACTGTGCCTGTGTTGGGAGGGGCGAGTAGCTCAGCAGTATCTGATGGATATATCGCTGGCCAATGAGCAGCGCAAGCAGACCCCAACAGTCTTATGGGACTCTGTGATTGCTCAATGCCTGCTGCCTCTCACACCCAAACAGGGGGGCTCTGGGGGAGGGCACTGCAACTATTTATAATAGGAGGGCCAGGGTTTTTCTTTCCGTTGTGTGTGAGCTCTTCTTGTCAGGTTGCGTTTACAGAACTGTGGTGCTTTTACATAAAAAATCCACCCTAGCCATCATTGTATTATTTATTTATTTATTTGGTATTCCCACCAATACCTTTCCTTCCTCATACCCTACATTTTACAGTCTCCCTTTCCCTGCCCTTCTCCCCACAGTACATTATATATAGATAGATAGTAAAGATTCTAGATATATATTATAGACATATAGATTAGATTAGAATACTTATATAGATAATTGATTAGATAATAGATAGTTTTCCTTTCCCCTGTCTCCCTTAGATTTAGATAAATATTAGTTATGCACAGGAATCAATAACGATGCGGATATCAAAAATAAAATCTTTGTTTGAAATGGTACCGATATCAATAACGAAAATGATACCGATATCGATTACAAACTATACCAAACTATACCAAAAATGATGACAAAAACGATAACGAAAATGACATTGTCATTAATAACACTAACAAAAATGACATTTTTGAATAATGAAAACAAAAGATGAAAATGGCCTGGGGGCCTGGTGCACACCCCTAGTGACTAGCCAGGGACAGAGCTAATTCTGTTGGAGTCTTCTGTTCTGTGGAGATTGGAGGTGAATTCCTGACTATTGGCATCAATTGGAGTTTTGACGTTATTTACTTTGAATTTATAACCCCACCCTTTTGAAAAGCATTGGGGCAGCTTACAACAAATCAAAACAATACAAATAAATCATCATAGCCCCATAATATGGCCAACCCACAAACCTCCTCCCTCTCCACAATACAAAACCCCCTATGCAATAAAATGTTAACCACAGACCCTCTCAACCCTTCCACTCCCTTGCCTCTCACCCAAGGGAGTCGCTATTCCCTTATATGCCCCACAATACAAATACAGATAATTGACTTCATAGGGTGCAAGATCTAATGGATTTGTTTTATGGTAAACAAAAATGGGTCCTAGTAGTACTTATTCAAAACCCTCTTTTGGAGCGGGTAGTGGCAGAAACCCACTTCCAAGTGTTCAGTGATATCCTCGGCACTTCCTGTGCTCTTGTTCGCTGTGCTTTCTGTTCTCTGCTATTTGACACAAAACGTGTGGTGGGGCAGTTATCTAGAGCCCATAGCAGGGAGCCAACCCATGGAAACCTCAAGCTGTGGAGACAAGTGTTTGTCCCTTTAAGGGGCACACTGGTTAAGGAGCCAAGAATGGATGTGGCTGATTGCACTCAGCTGACCAGGTTGGGGGCAGCCAGAAAGCTCTAGAGAGATGATCGCTGTTGTTTAGACTGTGGTGGCGAATAGGTTTTGTACGTCTCTGGATTCACACACTTTAATGCCCCATCAACAGTTGTGTGAATGCATTGCTATGGGACAAGGGAAACATACATTAAGGAATAAGTACTGAGTTTGTAAGAGGGAAAGGTAATGTGTGAATGAATCTTGAAGTCTACAAAACATATTTTCTACCACAGTCTAAATAGCAAGGCTGGTCCTTGTCTTGTGTAAATCAGTGGCCACCTTACACCAGATGAGGATCTGGTGCCTAATTTGAACCAAAAGACCAGATTCTCTTCAACCAGAATTTTTTTTACTGGTCTAATTTAATTGACTTAGTCGAATTCTGTAACACATCAGGCTGGCCCTAGTAAGTGCCTGCAGAATCCAGCCCCCAAGGGTTCAGATCCAGCACTCTTCTTTCTCAAGTGACTCACACTGTGTCACATAGCATAAAGTTTCCTGCTTTTGAGCTGTTCTGGCCTGGCTCCTTTGCCAGCTAGTTCTTTGGGCTGGCTCTCTGTCCCCCTTCCTCTGGGCCTGCTAGGAAAGCTACAGTCCCTCTTGCTCCCTATTGCCTCTCTCTGGTCATCTCTCTAGAGCTTTCTGGGTGTCCCCAACCTGCTCAAATAAGTACAATCAGCCACATTCATTCTTCACTCATTAACCAGTGTTTCCCTTAAAGGGACAAACACGTGCTTCCACAGCCGGTTGGCTCCATGCTATGGGTTCTAGATTACTGCCCCATTGTGGTCCTGCAAGAGCATGCGGTCACTACGCTACAACTTGCTTCTGCTTTATGCTGGTGTGAAAGCAGAATCAGATTCCAGGTTTCCAGAGGCAGAACATATTCACCATACACATCAGAAATGGCAACATTTATTATTTATCATTTTTCCTGCACTTTCATTGTTCAAAGTGCTTTACAATCCTTATCTAGTTTACCCTCCCAACAACCCTGTGAAGTAGGCCATTATTCTTTTCATTTTACAGACAGGTAACTGAGACTATGAGATAGTGATTTACCAAGGCTACCCACTGAGTTCATGGATAAGATGGGATTTGAACTCTGGTTTTGTAGGTTCAAGTCCAGCAACCAATCCACTAGGCTACATTAGCTCTCATTTACCTCCTCTTTGGGCTTACTTTGCACAGGCTGCAAGACACTGGCAACTCAAACTCTAAATTTGTTGATTTCAGAACATCATGAGTCACATCCTCTGCTGATGCACATTGAAGGGGCTCCATTAGCTTCAGTGGAGTTACACAGATATACATAAGTTGAGTATTGAACCTCCGCTAAGCAAAGATAGTGAATAAATGATCTACAATGTACTGGTACTTGTCTGACTTTGTTTTAAACAAGTTTAAGGAACCAATCTTCTGGCATTCACAATGTGACACGGTCAACAGTAAGTCTTTGCTGAACTTAGGCTCTGGTATGGGGATAAGTACCTGCAAGGGACAACCCCTCCTCCTCCAGGGAGTCATGTGATGCAAGGGCAGGTCTGTACCCCTTTGAGGGAGCTTGCTGTCCTCATTGGCCATGCCCCTTCTGGGACTTTACGAAGCTGACAATAAGTTGATCTGTAATGGGCCACTAGCAGGGGAAGAGCTGACCAGGGTGCTGATATAGGGGCAGGAGAGACTTTGGGTGTCTTAGACATAACAAAGATCGGGTGTCAAAACCCCTAAGCACGTGTTTGGCCATTGTGTGTAAGCACCATAACAATCCCAATTTGGCCACCCGTTAAACATGCAATGTGAACACCATTGCATTGCAAAGACAATTTGCGTGTTTCAGCTGAATACGTGGCCAATGTTGTATCTAATGATATCCCATGGCGTGTTAGCAGCAGGTACAAATGGGAAACCAGGCGGTAGTGCTTGCGTGCTGAGATCGGGTGGTGAGCAAAACACTGAGTTGCCCCAATAGAGGTGTGCACCAGGGGCCCATGCCATTTTTTGTTTTCATTTTTACATTTTTGTTATTTAAATCTGCTATTTTCGTTTTCATAAATATCAAATTGTCATTTTTGCTTTTGCTTTCATTTTCGTTTTCCATTGGTTTCAATGGAAAACACATTTTCAGCTGTAACATTTTTGTTTTTCAATATATTTGGCTAAAACATGGAGTGCTTATACCTCCAATGGAAGGCATCATGTGTACCAAATTCCAAAAAGGTTAGATAAAGGAATTCAATTTTAAAAGCAGTTAAATTAATTTTGAAAAATCTTCATATACATTCTTAGTGTAACTTTTCCCCCTCACATTTAATGTAGATGGAACTTGGCAAGGTTATACCCCTTCCAATATTTACTATCTCTGTCAGCTTTAAAAAGGATTGGATAAAGGGTTCTGGTGGTATATGCAATTAACCTATAAATGTATGTCTGATGGTAACATCTTTGTAGTGCAACCAGTGTACATGCAATTTGGCAGGGATCTATATCACACTTTTATGATCATCTCTGACAAATATCAGAAAGATGTGATAAAGGGTTCCAATTTTATATGCCTGCAGAGAAGGAGCCTATGCCAGGGATTCTCTTACGTGTCACTGTGGTATAAGATCGGTTTGTGATGCTAATTGGCCAGCAGAAATGTCAACCAAATATCCTCATTTTGTGCTGTGACCATCCCAACATCTCTCCCCCACTTGTTACTGAGAAGTCAGAAGCATCTGTTTAGGAAAGAGCCAATAGAGATTCTCTTATGTCCTCTGTCATAGTGCTGCAGGATGTGATTGTTATGATAATTGGCCAGCCTGGATGGGTAAACTATGTCTCCTGATTGCTGGGATGCTATCCCCAAAGTCCCAGTTATTAGGGATGTGTGAACAGAGTTCGGGGGTTTGGGGTTCGGCCTGAACTCAGGGTGTTCGGGATGTTTGTGTACACCCTGAACCCGAATTGCCCCTGCCCAAACTGGCCGAATAAAGTTTGAGTTTTGAACCTGTTTGGGGGGACAGGGGGAACCCAGTTTTCTCTCCCCCCTCGAGGCTGCGCAGGTGGAAGGGGTGCCAGGGCTCACCTCTCCCCCACCCTACCCAGCCTGGTAGACAATTAAAAAACAAAACAAAACAAAACCCCACCCCAGGGATCGACCTACCTGGTGGTGCTAGGGCTCTGGTCCTGGGTCTGGTGGCGGTGGTGGCGGCAGCAGCGGCGGGTCCAGCGGTGTTCTGGAGCGCTTCAGGTCTCTTCTAGGCCTTCTGGTCAGTTCCCTTCCACCCACGCATCCTGGAGGGGGGAAGGGAAAACTGGGTTCCCTCCCGCCCCCTGAACGGGTTCAGTGAAACCGAACTGGTTTGGGCTGAACAGCCTGAATGGTTTCGGGGGGGCCAAAGCTCGAACGGGCCAAACACCAAACCCCCTGGTGTTAGCACATCCCTACCAGTTATGTCCCTCCTATGCCCGCCTCAGGGCCGCCCCCTATGCCTGCCTCAAAGCCACTGCCATTTGGTCCTGTAAAGCTAGAAGCATGCAGTAATTGGCTAGTGAATGTATCTGTTCATCTTTTGGGTTACTCCCCATCCTCTCTCCTACAGCCTCTCTCCTCCTGTCATGCCAGGTGCCTGCCTCTGACTGGCACTGCATGTGCTGCTATTTATCTGAATGATGGTCTTTAAAGGGACAACCTCAATTGCTTATAAAATTGGGTCCCTTTATCACATTGCCCTGTAGTTTGGCAGAGATGACAGGGACAGTACATGATACATTTCTTCCAAATTTATTGTAAGCAGGATGGACTATACAAATGTTACGGCTGGAAATGTATTTTCAAGTTACCATCAGGACTCTTAATTCAATCTTTCTGAGAATTGGCAGGTATGTTAAGCTTGTGGAGGAACATGATATTCACAGGTTACATGCAAATTGGATGGAAGATAAAGAAGTTGTAGCCATGAATGTGTATGAAGCTTTTCTTAAAATCACAACATTAAATCACTTCTGAAATCTGTCCCCTTTATCAAAACATTTCAAATCCTGGTTCACATAGTACCCTCCAGTGGGGGTACAAGCATGCCAACTTTCATCACAATTGAATAAGAAACAAAAAAGATATAGCTAGAAATACATTTTTCAGCGTTTGCCCTTTATTTCAAAAACAACATTTTTTTCATTTTTGTTTTCATTATTATTTTTTGTTGTTTTTGTTATTACAATAACAATAATGAAAACAACAATTTTCATTATCGTTATTGTAATAACAAAAATGACATGCACACCCTTATGCCCCAAGATGGGCTGTGTGTTAAGTAGTGACACATGGTGAACACAGGGCCAACTGGTGTTCATATCAAGGTCAAAAACACATTTTATTTATTTTATTTATTTAGGGAAATTTTTCCCCCGCACCCTCCTGCAAAACAGCAGCTCGGGGCGGCAACATTCAGACACCTGCTGATATGTCTAAAGACATCCAATGAGATGCAGAATCTGTGAATAAAGAACTACTGAGTGAGAAACTTCTGCCTTAGAGAACAGCTGCACCCTGCTACTCACATGTAGCACTTACACCATTTCTCTAAGGCTGCTTTTAGATGTGCGCAGCACACACATGGTGTGAAGTCACACTGCATGTAAAAATCCCATGGACAGGGTTTAGATGCAAGTTTTTGTGCGTTAAAGCTGGCTATGCATTCTTTTAAAACCATGAACTAAATACCTAAATATCGATATTGAGGTATTTAGTTTGTGGTTTTAAAAGAATGCGCGGCCGGCTTTAACATGCAAAATGTTGTGTCTAAACACCCGCCCGTGGGATTTTTACACGAGGCGTGATTTCATGCAGCGTGTGCGCTGCACATGTTGAAAAGCAGCCTAAGATTGCTTCTGCTCATTGGACTGGTCTAGAGGCAGATGGTTATGGGAGCATAACTTGGTGTGCTTTGAACTGCAGTTTGGTGTGGGTCTTGCTGTATTCTGTCATGACAAGATGTTCTATGCTGTGTTCAACAGTGCTAGTGAGCTCAGAATCAGGCAGATTTTAATATTGCATTTCGGTATGTCTTATTTTTCTCAACACTGGTTGACAGAGGGAACACTATTTTTGTGCACATATTTCTGAGTTATTTTTCAAAGGAACTGATAATTCAGTACTTAACTGTGTGGTCTGAACAACATTGCTGTCTACCATTTGAAATCATCTTGGCCCACAAATTTAATAATCTCTTATATTGAAGGAAGACCTGCATATATTTTGGCAAGCTTTGCTTTTTTCCCTCTCTCTCTCTTTCATTTTATTTTTAACAGATAAAGAAGGAACAGCTTTGCAAGCTGTATCTTTCAATAAGTCCTCTGAATAAAGGCTACAGAAAAAAAATGTTTTGTCTCTTCATCTCCTGGGGGAATGTGGCTGTTTTGATTTCAACAATGTGGCACAAAATGAGGTCTTCCAATTTAACATTACTTTGGTTGCTGCTTACAGGATGTAGAGAAGGCATTTTTATTCAAGTAAGGCTGAGTATGAACTTTGCACAGTGGTATAAATTGGTTCTGAGGATGTTTTTGTGGAGTTTTTTTCTGACCAGTGCCACTTGACCTCATTTGTATTTTGGCCATATATTAACTTTAAATCATTCTCCATTTAGTTTGTTCCTGTTTTTTCCTCAACTCGTCTGGTTGGCTCACTGCATGTCCTTGGGCAAGTTGCTTAACTCCTTTGTTTCAGAATTAACAAAGGAGTTAGGCAACTTGCCCAAGGACATGCAGTGAGCCATCAAGAAGAATTGGGAAAAGAAACAGGTCAGTGGGATTGGTCAGAAAAAGCCCCACAGAGGGTAATTTCAGACGTCATGATACCATGTTGAACCACGTTGAACCCCCCGTGGTGGCTGCGGTACCGTAACATCTAAAGGGCATTCTGCCAGATGTTCACCACAGTTAATACCTGGTGGGAATCCCTTTGACCATGCTTTCAGACCTCCAGCCACCCAGAGGTCCAGAAGCATGGGTTAGCTGGACCACGGCTGGGAATCAGTGGAAGGTAACGTCTGTTACCTCATTCGATTCTGGGCCGTGGCCCAGACCACGGGAGGAGGGCGGCTGCATTGGTCGCTGCACCCGCCCATCTCGTGGAGGGCGACCGGCCAGGGGAGCATGGGGGCAGGGCTGTGCAACCACACATTGTGCCACGCAGCCCCTCCCCGATCCCCCTCCGGAATCAGTCTGTTGACCGGCTGATCTGATTCTGGAGGGGAATGAAGATTTGATCCCGTGCCATGGCAAGCCCGCCGGCCGGCACATCTAAAATTACCCAAAGACATCCTCATTAGAACCAATTTATAGCACTGTGTGCAAAGTTCATACTCAGCCTTACTTGAAGTTAAGTATATGCCTTCTCTAAGTCCTGTAAGCAGCAACTAAAGTAATGTTAAATTGGAAGATCTCGTTTTGTGCCAGAGTTGAGATTAAAACAGCCACATTCCCCCAGGAGATGAAGCAACAAAACTTTTTTTTCCCTGTAGTCTTTATTCAGAGGGCTTATACCTCCATTTTACAATATCTTCATTTTAGAAATAGAGATAATGATAATTGTAAAGATGCTTTGATCATTATGGTAGAAGCCCCTTTACCAGGACACCATGGGGGAACATGGTTTTTTGTCCGGATTAGAAAGGTGCCCAAAGAAGTGCATTTCTAACATCTTTTGTAACAGTAATACAGTATTGTTGTTGTGTCTCCAATGTATCTGGCTCTGAACAATCATGATTAGAGACAGGTCCCTGCTCCAAGAGGCTTACATTCTAGGATGAACAAGGAAGGCTAGAGAAGGGGAAGAGGAACATACAGAGAGACAGGGATACATTAAAGAGTAATTCCACTCCAGCTTCTATGTTACGTTCGGAAACCGGTCTCCACTCTATCACTAGTCAGACAAATCTTAGGGCCTTTATTTACTGGGACAGACTGTGTAGATATGATTCCTCCTGCCTTCCTTTTATGTGCTGGAAGGAGCAATTCCATCATGATGGCTGCAAAAAGTTCCAATGGTGGAAAGCTATATCTTTTTTGTTATTTAATATTGGCTTTTCTCCTGCTTTTTGTTTAAGTTTGGACTTCTCACAGCGAGTTAGTAAGTTCAAACAATGAATATTAGATATTGCTGCACAGGAAGACATTGACAGGAATGCTACATTGCGTGTGACACTATGGTTTCCTGTTATAAAATTAGATTTTTGTCTGAGACATTATCTTATCTGATTTTGCACATTCGCCTATGTAGAACTCAGACTATGATCTGCTTTTCAGACATTTGAGTCAGCTGTTACTATCGGCCATTTCCCCAGGATAGATTATGGAAAAATGATAATTATGCCCTTTTTACCTAAAAGTAGTAGAACATCTGGGGCTTATACTATTTGAATGCCCACTTTATAGTGGTCTGAGAGCAAGCTGTATTGATCCTGTATTTGAGGACAAACCTTTTCTCACAGATTCACAAAAATGGAAGATTCTACTGAAATTTAAAGATCTTTCTGTTTTGAAGGGTACTGCATTATTTTTCTTTTAACTTTACTCAACAGGGAATTTCTTTTTAATTGAACATGTTAGATTTTATTATGTATTTTAGTTGTTTTAGTTTTAATTGAATGGAAATAGCTAATCGCTTAATAAAACAAAATGATACATTAAAGAAGTAGAGATGTTGGAGGTGCACATGCAAGCTTTGTTAAAAGGTGAGATGAGGGATCCTGAAGAATAAGGCTGAAAAAGAAGCAGCATTAGTGAGCAATCTATGGGCAGGGCCCCGTACACTCTGTTTGCACCATTGTTGCCAAAGGGGAAAACTCAGAATACATGGGGCCTGTTTTTGGCGGTGGGAAGCTAGAAAGAGCCAGATGGAAGAAGTAGACTTTTAAGAGGGACTTGAAAGTTGAGAGGAGGGAACAGAGCGTATATGTTCTAGGAGGGAATTCAAGGTGCAGGGAGAAGGGATGAAGATGATTTTGGGAGCAGGAGACTCTGGGGTGGGTGAGGGTGGTAGCAGAAGAGAAGTGAAGTTCCTGGTAAGAACATAATTAGAAATGAAGGCCAAGAGAGAGGGAGGAGCAAAGCTATGAAGAGTCTGG
This sequence comes from Sphenodon punctatus, assembly GCA_003113815.1. Taxonomy (NCBI): domain Eukaryota; kingdom Metazoa; phylum Chordata; class Lepidosauria; order Sphenodontia; family Sphenodontidae; genus Sphenodon; species Sphenodon punctatus. The sequence continues at coordinate 1,570,330 of QEPC01003390.1, forward strand.
AAGGTGAAGACAAGGAGTTTGTCCAGGATGTGAAGAGGGAGGGGGAACCAGTGGAGAGAGTACAGGAGGGGTAGGACATTGGTGTATTCTCATTTTTTAGAGTTGTGGGAAGCATAATACATGTCCAGAATAAGGAAGCATCTGGATTAGGGAACCTTGGATAAGAGTGTTTCTATGATATGTGTAAAACACTCTGAAGATGGGATTTACCATCAAGCATTCAATATTGTCATTAACTCCTTAAAACTGAAAAAGCTCAAGTTGTCCTTTTAAATTTAAAACATAGCAAGCACTTAAAAAGATTGGCATAGCCGTTCAAAATGCACCCATATTTGGTATGTATCAAAAGAGCTGCTTCAGCAATGTAAAGGACTTGATTCACATGTCATTTGCCCCATTGTCAATTGCGGGGTGGAGGAGTCAATGAAGGACACAAATGTAATTCCAGTGAAGGAATTACAATGAAGGACACAAATGTAAAACGAGATCAGAATCAGGTCCACAATGTCTGCTTACATCAGTATGTCAACGTTTGTTCTTGCCTTTAGGTCTGTTTATAATCTCTCCCTGTGACCTTTCAGAGTCCCACCCCCCTTTTCCCCCCCCTTTTCTTGATCCTCCATGGACTGCGTAGTGGATGACATAAAAAAGCAGAGAAGAAGTGGGATTTGCCTCTCTTTATTAATTGCTCCAATATGTGATGCTTTTTTTTGCCTGTCTTCTTCAAAGTTCACTTTTGTTCAAAGTGCAGGCTGCCTGTTATGTTGCGTTAAAGGGCTTTTAGCAGAGGGACGGGATCGTTTGTGATGGGGAGGATGTCAGACTTTGATCAGCAGCTTTTTGTGCTTGTTGAACGTCCTTGTTCCATTCTGTATGCCGCGTGTGTGCCTGTAGGCTCTTGATCTGTGTGCAGTGTGTTTTGTGCTCACTGGAGCTCTTGTCACAGTATTATGCCAAGTTTGTTAAATGCTGAAACTTTTTTCCCTCTGATTATTTCTCCCATGTTTTTCTGGTGACCTCTGGCTGAGGCATGTACTTTCTATTCCTTATATAATAATGAGCTTTTGTTTATGCCAGAAATGTTGGTTTTATCCTACCCTGGACTACAAATCTATCTAGGTTCCAGTCAGTATATCTGCATTGCAAACTCTCTGTTGGTTTTATTTTCTTCTCTGCATTTCAATCTGTGCACAAATAAATGGATATTGAACACAAGACTCAGAACACCTGCTCTCTCCGAGGAATTTTAAAGATGCCCTGACAAGGCCCTTGGATTCTCGTATACCAACATTCATACACAATAATGACCAGAGTCATCCTTATAGAATCTTATCATGGCAGCAGCACATACATTTGCATATAAAGTGTCCTGCTGAGAGGGCTAGTGGCAAATACAGTACCAGCAATAATGCTCTCTCGCTACTTTCTCAGGAGAACGGCATTGCTTGTCAGTCAAAATTAAATTTCTGCTTTATTTCTGCACAAACATACTCCCATCCAAGCAATAAGAAAGAGAGAACAAGGTTGAGTGAGTGAGAGTGGCTGAGTGAGAGTTGGCATCGACAGAGGACATGATCCTCAAATTGCTTATTCCAGAGTAGTACCATTGACGTCAATGAAGTTACTTTGGAGTAAGTGTTTTGAGGAATAGAACTAAAAATACCCTCTTCAAAGGCTTTACGTTTGCTTTACCCCTCATGTCTGGAATTCGCTTCCTGAGACATACGTCCTGTTCCCTCCCAACCTTCAAATGTCTCCTGAAAATCTCTCCCATCAGGCTTTCCCTTGTTCCTCATCCCCATAGATTTCTCATCCCCACCAATACTTCTCTCTATACTGTTAGGTATATATATATATATATATATATTTATATATTTATTTATTTTTTTATAAATATTTTTTAGTTGCCCCCTCATGCCTACGGCATCTTGGGGTGGCTTACAATTGACAAATACAATAAAATTCCATAAAAACACTATTTTAAAAAAACGACTTCATCAATAATTTAAAAAGTCAATATCCCATATCCAGCTCCCACCAAACTACCCCACCCTCCCCTCCGAAGGCCTGGGTGAACAGCCAGGTCTTGCAGGCTCGACAAAATGCCAGCACACCTGGGGCCATAAAGCAGGGACCAGAGAGCAAGGGACCAGAGAGCAGAGAAGGGAGTCCAGGGAGTAGTGCCAGAGGATGCAAAGGCCACAGCTGGATATTATACAGGAAAGGCACCAAACACATTAATATAAGTTCCCTGAGGGTGATCAATGGTTAGTGCGCTCAAGGGCAAAACAGACGCTCATCACTGTATTGTATCTTTTATTGTATCAGCAATTTCTGCTATAACAAAGTTTTAAAACAATTCAGTAAACAATGAAAACAATCTAATATAACAAATAAATGTCATAAAAGTACACGAAAGAGAGAACTTAAAACCCCTTCTAAGCATAAAGGAGAATATCACATTGTACTCTATTTCAGCAGTCTCAAGAACAGATAGTCATATACCTGAGTTATTGGCATCCTCATTAATCAGTTTAAGCTCTCTTAATCTTTTAATCTTTTCTCAACCAGCATAAGGAATAACTCTATAGCTTTAATTTCCTCCAAATCAGAGGTTACAGCCAATGTTTCCAGTTTTCTTTCCATTATAGTTTTCCTCTCAAAAATGGGGGTTATCCATAACTCTCTCAAATCCTCAAAAGCCGGACATTGGAAGATCACATGGCTTAGAGATTCTAGCTCCAGCGGGCAATTTTTACACACTCTATCGAGATGTGGAATGCCTTTGCGTCTTCCCCTCACTATAGCCATTTCAAGTATATTGAATCTAAGTAGTGTCATCATTCTCCTAATTTTGGGGTCATCTGTAAGAGTTAGATATCGCTCAAGGGCAATTGTCCTCTTAAACCCAGGATATTTAGGAGCAATTTTATTTTCTTGTAGAGTTTTTAAATCTAACCTGTGAGACAAATCCCTAAATTTCACAGTAACTTCTCCTTTTGTAATTCTGGCCACTGGTATACCATCGCCCTGTTTGGGTAATTCAGCTTCAACTGCAATTACCTTGATATATCTCAGTCAGTTGTACTGCAGAGCTCCCTTGTGGTCTCTTTGCTCCAAATAACAATTGGTCGCTAACAAGGAAGATCTCCCTTGGACAATCCTCCACCAATAGCGCATCACTCTGCTTTTGAATTGCGCATGTACAGAGATGGCTCCTGTCTCAGCTCTTATCATAGCTAAAGGGGTTGATTTCGGCACTAAAAATATAGGTTTTAAATACCTATATTTAAAAAAGGAAGTGTAAAGGATCCAGCATGCTACTGGCCAATCAGCCTCCTTCCTGTAGTTAGCAAGTTGTATACCAGAGTGCTGCTTACAGAGCTCAAACAATGGGTTACGCAACATCACATACTTGATGAAGAACAGGTGGGTTTTTGAAGAAACAGATCGACAGTAGATAACTGTTTTGTTCTTACGCACATGGTGGACAAATATGTGCATATAAGGGCTGGAAAACTATTTGTAGCCTTCATTGACTTGGCAAAGGCATTTGACTCAGTGCACAGAGAGCTGCTTTGGAGTAAGTTAGCTAATATGGGAATTCCTAACTCCCTACTAGATTTAATAATCCAATTACATGCTAATAGAGAGATCGTGGTGAGAATGGATGCTAGTGGTAGGACAATTAGATCTTTTCCCCAGAAGCGGGGTGGAAGGCAAGGTTGCTTGCTTGCAACGCTCCTCTTTAATTTGTTTATAAATGACTTAGTGTATGTAGTTTCTCTAGCAAATCCTATTCCGCCCCGAATCAAGGATAGAGCTTTATCTAGTCTCCTTTTTGCAGATGATATTGTGCTATTATCCCAGACCAAACAAGGGCTGCAAAAATGTCTGGACTCTTTTAACAGTTATTGTAGTGAGAACTCCCTGAAGGTTAATATCAACAAATCTAAAGTTACGTGCTTTGGCACCTCGCGAGCTAAATACAAATGGTCAATTGGCATCCAAGAGGTGGCGCTAGCATTGCAGTACACCTACCTAGGGGTTGTTTTCACAAATAGGAGATCTTGGAAGATGAATAACGAGAAATGAATAGCAAAAGTGTTACAAACAGCAGGGGGTATCCTAAAGTTCCCGTATGCAACTCCACTGGCTCCTTTCGAGCAATTGATTAATATCTTTGCACTTAAAGCTCTTCCTCAATTGTTACATGGGGGAAAATAACAGCACCTGGGTACACGAGAAAGATGGAGACTCCCAGAAGCATTTTTTGAGGAGCATCCTACGAGTGCCGAAATCAACACTCATCACAGGGATTGTGTTCTGTCTGTTAATGGCCCAGAAAGACAGGACAAGAAGGATAGGCAAACGAAGGAGGGAACGCTAAGCACAAATGGGAATCAGGTGAGGTTAATGGTGTAGAGACAGAAAGGAGTGCAACTCCAGTGAGGAACAAAGGGAAGGAAGGTTACATGACAGGGCATAACATTAGAGGAGGTAAACTAAGTAAGCAAAGGCTGAATGAGACACCAGCAATGGAGGGGGAGAAGACAAACACCAAGCAGCCCAAAAGATGAAGGTGCAGAGAGCCAGTCATACAACATTCATGAAGTTGGGGTGGGGAGGCAGACTAAGGAACAAAGAAGCAATGATAAGGCAACCAACAGCGCAGGAACCATACGACTCACAAACACACAGAGACAAAGACATGGCGAGACAGGCAGATAACACGCAGACAGAGCACTAGCAGTGAGGCAGGGCAAGCAAGGAAGTGGCCAGCTCACAAACTGACAAAGCAGTTAACCAGCAAGAAGTCATAGCCAAGGCAGCATTAAATACGGGAAGGGCAGGTGTTGCACAGCTGTGGAGAGGAACCCAGGTTTCCCTGGCGACCACCATCAATGATGCGCCTTAAAGGGGCCACATCTATATCTAGCAAGTCCCATCTCCTCCTTATAGTGGCTGGTGTTCTAACATATACTGTCTTATCCTTCAGGATCCCCCTAGCTCCCCAGCACATGCACCTTCAACTTCTGAACTTTGTGAAGGTATCGTTATCTCTCCCTGAGTTCCTCTCCTAATAGTCTCCCCTCCCGTGTCCATCTTAGACTGTAAGCCCCTTAGGGCAGGAACCTGTCTCTAGTTACAACTATGCAGCAATAGGCGTATTATTTGTGCTATCGAAATAATTAATAGCAACATTTATCTGCTGGGCATGTGAGCAGCAGAATTTCTAACCTCTGTTTAGAAACCTTTAAGTCATTTTTAATCTTTTGCTATAGAAAGAGTGAGCTACCTTCTGGTCTCACTTATAGCAGTTGAGATTGCATCTATTGAAAACAACTGGCTATACACTGTTGTTACTGAGAGGAGAACTGGGCTCGGTGTATTCAAAATGCTAGAACAGTTTGTATGAAAGCTTTGCCACTACTGCCTGGGGTGTGTGTGTTAATTAACACTTTGGTGTAGGCAGCTATTCGACACTTGACCCTCCCAACCCTCCTAGGGAGTGGAGGGTGAGGAGGCGCTGGGACCCCCTTTTGGAACAAGAACTTGGGGCTTTGGTGAATTCCCCCCAGGGTTTGCAGTTCTCTTCAGAGCTTCAGTCTGTTACCACACAGGAGGGGTTGATAGCTTTTTTCCAGAGACTGGTGGGCTGGCTTGCTCCCCTTCTTTTTTTTTTTTTTGCTTGCCCAGAAGCCTGCTCCACCAGCTTGGGTCGCCGGTGCCCTTGTGGGTGGTTTGATGAGGAATGCCGGCTCCTTAGATTGGAGTAGCAGCGCCTCTACCGCTGTTTTAGAACTACACAGGGGAATGGGTTTCTGTCAGAGTTTTTGAATAGGAGAAGGTAGTACAGAACCTTATGGCATCTAAGCGAGATGCCCACTTTAGGATTATATGGTGTGATCTCAACCGTGCCTTTAAACCCAATCCGGCAAAGTTTTGGAAATTGGTCCGAGGTATTGGCCTAGAAGGGGTCTCTTCTACCACCCCCTTGGTTTCGAGTGAGGTGTGGGAGTCGCATTTTCATACTCTTTATGCAGCTCCCGGTCCTTTTATTGGTAATCTGGTTTTAGGTACCCCTGCTCTGGAATGGGAACCTGTCTCAGTGGAGACGATAATTGAGTTAATCAATAGTCTCAAGGCTGGGGAAGCCCCTGGGTTGGATGGAATTTCAGTAGAGTCTTTAAAGGCTGAGGTGGGCTGGTGGGCCCCCATCTTGGCTGCTTTATTTACTGGGATAAATGAGTCGGGGAACATCCCTGAGGATTGGGGCTGAGCAATTATTGTTCCCATCCACAAGAAGGGTAACCCAGCCATTCCCAGCAACTACCGGCCGATTAGCCTGTTGAACATCATTAGTAAATTGTATGGTAAATACCTACTAGTAAGGCTAAATGGCTGGTTGAAAGCTAAGGGTATCCTGTCTAATGCTCAAATTAGGTTCCAAAAGGGAAGTCCACCAGTGATCATTGTTTTCTTTTATCCCATTTAATTCATAAATATGCTAGGCCTCCCCAATCTCTGTATGCTGCCTTCATGGATTTGAGAGCAGCCTTTGATACTATTCCTAGAGATCATTTGTGGAGGAAACTGGCAGCCCTAGATTTGGACCCGTGAATGTTGCATCTGATTGTAAATCTGCATAGGAACAACTCCATCATTGTGAGGTTAAACCAACAGGGAGATGTCTCAGATAGTATCCCGGTCAGGAGGGGAGTAAGGCAGGGCTGCATTTTGGCCCCGACCCTTTTCACTATTTACTTTAATGATGTCATGGATGCCTTCTTGGGCATCTCCTGCCATGCCCCGCATCAGTGGGTGATACTGACATCCCGTGTCTTCTGTACACAGACGACATGGTTTTGCTGTCTCGTTCCCAGATAGGCCTTCATCATTTGCTGGGCACTCTTGGAAACTATTGCCAGGAAAACGTGCTCAAAATTAACCAGGACAAGTCCAAAGTTGTCCAGTTTGCTCGGAAAAGAACTACACACAAATGGTGGCTAGACAACCAGGTGATAGCCCAGGTCCCGGTATACAAGTATCTGGGACTATTGTTCCAGGCCAACAGGGCCTGGAATTTGCAGGCCCAAACTGCTCTGAACAAGAATCTCAAAGCTAATTTATTAAGTTTCTTTAGGTTGAGGGGTGGGTCTTTAGTTTCCCTGGCAATTTATTTCTACACGCACAAATTAGTCCCCCAGCTTCTGTACGGGGCCCCTTTTGGACCCTTGGCAGATTGTGGGATTTGGAACAATTTCAAGCAGGTGTTGCCCAGGGTTTACTGATGGCCCCCGCTGGTACCCTGTCTCAAGCTCTTTGCCGTGAGTGTGGTTTGCTTCCCCTGCGTGTAAAAGTCTGGCAAGGGGCCATAATGTTCTACCTCCGCCTTTAATTTAATTTAGCTGCTCCTTGGGCCCAGTTGGTTGTGGGTGACAAATTTCCAAACCCCTGGCTGGGTCTGGTTATTGATAAAATAAGACATTTGGGCTTTGCTATCGAGGCCCTATTACCGCTGGGATTTAAAGGGGCTAGGAAACTAATCTTTGATAGATTACTAGACTGTACGTGGCAGGAGGTCTGGGCTGAACTCGGTGCGAATAAAGCCCTTGAGCTCTACATTAGATTAGCAAATATAACTGTTTCCCCTATGCCTTTTCTGGATTGTGGGCTTGCTTTACACTCCAGAAGATTGCTTTTATTAGCTAGGGGTAACGTTTTCCCATCTGCACTCACTCTTGGGAGGTATAACAGTATTCTCCTGGCAGAGCATTTGTGCTCTTGCTCTTTGAAAGCAGTGGATTCTATGACCCATATCCTGCTGCACTGTCCATACTATGCCACCTCGCGGGAGAAGCTTTTAACCCCGTTCCTGGCCCTCCTCTCAGGGTGCTCGGAGGAATCTTCCCCCATTTACATGCTTGGTGACCGCTCTACCCAGGTTTCGCAGCAAGTCTCCCTTTTCCTGAGCTCACCTGTCAAAATCAAGCAGGGAAAAGATGTGGCCTCCCGTGATGAAGCCCTGGGTGATGCCTCAGAGTGACTGCCCTTCCATGTTACTTTTGTGTTTGTACATTGTTCTTTGTTTTGGTCCTTGGACCCAAATTTTAAGGTATTGGTAGACCCAAGGCTGGCTTTGTGCAAAACCTTATGGCTTTGGTTACGAGGTTTTAATTTTTATATCATTGTCTGTCTTGTTTATTTTTGATGCAGGATTGGGGGGAGTTTTTGCATTCCCTAGCCCTGGGTTGGGCATGAGTGCTCTGAACTCTTGTCATTTCATTTTCATTTCATTTATTTATTATTAATAAATTAACCCGTGTCTATTTTATTACTTTGTAATGTGCCAGGTACACTGCTGGCTCTATATAAATGTTTGTTAATAATAATAATAATAATAATTAAGATGGCCATAAGCTATAGCCACATAAAACCAGACACAAATATTTTCTAATCCCCAAATAACTAACAAATCTGTAATAAATTTTTTAAAAAGGTTAACCCCACCACCCGTCACATAGATGTCAGGGAACTGGGGTACATACTTCGTTTATAATTCAAAAACAACTGTCGGGCAAGGAATGCCTGAATCAGAAATTTGGCTATCCGCTGTAAAAATGGAACCTCAGATAACGCATACATCAGGAAACAATTGACAGTTCTACCTGGATATTTCTCTAGGAAGGATGTTAAATACTTCCTCCTCAAGATGTTGTACAGGTGGCATTCAAAAAGTATGTGTTGTGTAGTTTCGACTGAATGATTGTAAAATGGACAGAGTCTTTCCAAAAAAGGCGTCCCGTCCAATCTCCCTTCATACACCCTGGAGGGCAACACGTTGACTCGTGCACATAATAATAAATATTTACCCCTTGATGATATGTCCAGTGCCAAATAGGGGGCCATAGCCTCAAAACCTAGAGCCCACATATAGTAATCCAGCAAATGCCGGGTTGCATGCATGTTAGCAAGATCTCGCTGCCTAGCAATGTCTCTCATCCAGCTAATCACATCCCTTTGCATGCAACCAGGAGGCTGACCCTGAATATAAGACATAGAAAATCTCAATTGCTCCAGATAATGCTCAACATTGCATGTTCAAGGGTCCTTAAAGTGATCCTTAAACAAATAGTGTTCTAAACCCACCTCACTTCGACCCGCATCATGACTCTGGAACCAGAATTAAATGGTTCGCTCCCAGGCCACTGAGTCCCAATCCACTTGTCCCACCTCCAATCTGACCGTTGATGCTGGGGTACCTCTAGGTATCCTCAAGAGCCTTTGGAAGAAGGCAAACTGGGCCTTGCTCAATGAATATTTTGATAAAGGCCTCCATAGCTCTGCTTCATACATTAGGACCGATGCAACTTTCCCGTTAAGTATCTGGATAGCTAAACCTGGGGCGGCTTTTTTGTTTTTCTTAAATAGCCTCAATATCACCAGGGATAGGGCCTTTGAGGCCTCTGTCACCCTACTAATATGGGAATTCCAGCTCCCAGTATTCTGGAAGCATATACCCAGATATTTAAACTGGGATACCTGTTGAATTTATTGTTTATTGAGCTCCCACCCATATACCTTCCTTTCCTTGGAGAAGACCATAACATTAGACTTGTGACAATTTAATTCTAATTTATTTTCCTGGCAGTAAGCTGCGACACGCCTTAACTGATGGAGTAAACCCAACCTAGTCTGTGAGAGCACAGCAAGATCGTCCGCATACAGTAGACAACCCAGAGGTGCCTCCCTCAACCTAGGTGGGAAGAAGTCCGCTGTTGCCAAAAGCGGGGCTAAATCATTAAGTACAAGTTGAAAAGGGTGGGGGCAAGGAAGCACCCCTGCCTCACCCTCGGTGGGTATCCACCTTACCCGAGAGATGTCCTTCTCTGTTCAACCTGACCTGCAATGTTGTCCCTTTATGCAGATTATATATAACTCTTGTCTGATATTGGCAATTATAATTATTATTCCGGAGGTATCTTCCAGCCATTATCGGTTTGATTTACTTTTGGATTTGCAATGTCTGTATATTTGTTTATTTATCTGTGGTTGTTCTATTTCCTGTTTTCTGTTCTTTTTTGCAATGACCTCGGTCTCACAACAAATAAATATTATTATTAATTAGCACTTGCTCCATGCTGTTGGATTGGACCAGCTACAGCAAGGGGTAAAAACTAGGGATGTGCGAATAGATCGCGGTTCGGGTTCGGTCGTTCAGTTTGGTCCGATTCGGTTTGGTCACTGGGTTCAGTTGTTCGGTTCGGTGGCGTTCAGTTTGGTTCAGCTGTTCGGAAATAGGTATCACGTGATCCTGTGATTGCATCGGAAACCGGAAATTCGAGTGCATGCAGAGCTGTGTGGTGAGAGTGTGTGTGTATTGTGGCTGGCTGGGTGTTTGGTGTGTTTTGGCTGTGTTTGTGTTGGACTGTGTGTTGGTTTCGGTTTGGCTGGTTGGTGAGTGTTGGTGGGTGACTGTTGACAGGCGAGTGTTTTTTAAAAAAAAAATAAAAAATGAAGAAGGTGATCATTAAACGCCAGGCCAGGGGGAAGGCCAAGGTGGTGGAGCTGGTGGTGGAGGAGGAAGAGGTTCCTGCTGCTGCTACTGGACCTTTAGTGGTGAAGGAGGAGCAAGAGCAGGTGGGCACAGGAGGTGCTGCCAGGTTTGTAAACTTTTTTTTTACTTTGAGGAGAAGAAGAATACTACCCTTTAGAGCGAACTCACTGGCATGCAGGTGGGTGCGTGGGTGGTAGGCAGTCAGGCACAAACAGTGGGCATCAGCGGGTGGCAGCAGATGTCTTACACAGAGAGAGAGGGTACTGTAGTGTGGGGGGATCTTCCAGCAGTCAGGCATGAGCACGAGCATCCCCATCCAAACGTGCCTGGTTCGCAAGGGTCTTCACTCTCCAGTTGCCATCCTTATGCACCCCCAAATTAAGGCAGGATTTGCACATGCCACCAGGGTCTTTCCAGTTGCTATCCATAGCGCCCCCTGGAGGTCAGGATTTGCACATGCCAGCAAGGGTCTTTCCAGTTGCCATCATTACTAGCACCCCAAGGATGGCTGGATTTGCACATGCCAGCAAGGGTCTCTCCATTTGCCATCCCTCCCCAGCACCCAAAGAAAGGCAGGATTAATTGCACTTGCCAGACAGGGTCTTTCCAGTTGCCATCCCCTCAGCACCCAAATAAGGGCAGGATTTGCACATGCCAGCAAGCCCGGGTCACTGTCTCTGATTGTCATCCCTAGCACCCCAAGGAGGGAGGACTAGAGGCATCATCATAAATGCATGATCTACTTAGGTGTTGTTTATGTGTTCCTGTTTCAGAGAGGGTGAGGATTCGGAATCCTCAAAAGCTGGTGCCAGGGGCAGGCGCAGGACACCAAGGCAGAGGTCACCAGTGCCATCCCCAGACACTGGGCGGACACAGGCGGACATGGCCTGCCAGACACTGGGCGGACACGGTCCGATGTCTGGTGGTGGTACGTGAGGCAGAATGCAAGGTAAGGCATGGGGGCTGGAACAACAGGGAATGGATTGCCCTATGACCTGTTATAAAGTCCCCTGCAGGGAGAGATTGGCCAATGGCCACCCACTCTCTTGTGGAGACAGAATGCAGACAGGGCTTGACAGACCATTGGTCTGATGCAGTATGGCACTTCTTATGTTCCTATCTTTTTATATTCTTTAGGTCTGCCATAAAAAGTTTTGGAGGCAGCGTGAGGGGACCACACCAGGACTGATAGTCCACAGTGAAAAGCTTCACGGGCTGACGGTGAGGCAGAAGCAGCAGGACTCTGGTATCATGGCCGTGGAGCATTCTCATCGCCAGAAGAAGGGGGGGGAAGGCATGGCAGAAGCAATGCCATGTAAGCCCTTCCCCCTCCTCCAGCTCTGATGTGGAGTCCCCCAGGCCCCAGGAGTCTGAAGCGGCAAGGGACTTTTGGGCCGAGGTGGAGAGGCCCACCCAGGATGTCATGGCCAGCCTGCAGCAGACAGCAGCCACCATGGAGAACCACCTGGTGGAATGGTTCCAGGCGCTTGAGGTGGAGAAAAAGAAGGTGGAGGTGTACGCCTAGTACATCTCTGCTGAGACGGAACGCCTGAAACTGTACCACCAGTTGGTCTCCAGGTGGCATGCAGCCGTGGCGGGGGCTGTGGACTTCGCCCATGGCTACGATATGCTGGAGCACAGGCTGCCCACCTCTCAGTACTGTCCTGCATCCCTTTTTCCTTTCCCCCAAGTTCCAGGGGACAGGCCCAAGACAAGTAGGGTAGACCCTGTTCTTTTCTTTGTATATATGTTTGGTTTTGGTTTTATACTGTCGATGTTATTGTTCTTTAAAAATTGTTTATAAAGGTTATATTTGTTGTTACAAGCTTTGTTTGACCTGACCAATCTTTTATCCCTCTGTGATAAAGTTCTGGGAGGTGGCAGAATCTCTACAGCTAGTCGATCCCTACCAGCAGCACCTGGCTGGCACCTCCACATGTAGCATAGGTAAGGTATGCAGTGATGTGCCAGCAGCAGGGTCTCAACTTGCAGACAGCCCCCTAAGGGGCAGGGCTTGTGTGCGTGCGTGCGTGCGTGCGTGCAAGAGAGACAGGCTCCTTGGCAGCGGGCAGCAGGCGGCAGGTGCTGGTGGTCAGAGGGGATTTTTTTTCAGAGCTTCAGTGGGCATCTGTGGGTGGGTGCTGAGGAGTAGGCTGGGGGGAGAGGTGGGGCAGGCTGGCATGCGGGCCGGGAACTGGGCTTCTGGATGCAGTGGAATGGAATGACAGTCCCCAGTGACTGGAATGATGGTCCCAGAATCTCATTGATGGTTCCTGGGACGGGCGGGCATGACTGATTCAGGTACAGTGGAATAACAGCCTATGGGAGCTGAACGATGTCCCTAGAAGTAGTGCATGGTTGGGCACACTTCATTCAATCGTGCAATAGGTAGGTACAGAAACGCACACAGGCAGGCACATAATACGGTCCACGTTTTGTTATATTCCATCTCATTCTGGTAGTGTCAGCCGCCGCCGCCTGCCTCAGCATTCCCCAGCCCAGCAGGGCCCCCAGAGTGCAGGGCCGCAAGACGGGCTGCGGGACACGCCCCTCACGAGCGGCGCACCGGCCGCCGACGCGGGGGCCGTGGCCACGCCCCCAGAGGCCGTTCCGAGAATTCTCCCTGCAGAGCAGGGCACGCCCTCGGCCACGCCCCCGTCGTTGCCGCGACGCTCAGAGCGTCTGCGGGCACGCACGGGGAGGGGCCTGCTGCATAAAGACCAGCGCCGCAGTTAGAGCGACGCTGGTGATTGTTGGAAACCGGCCCCCTTGTGCTTGAGCGAAGAGTGTGGAGACTGCGAAGCTTGCTTGCTAGAACCCTTCTGGAACCTTGAGACTGTGTGACTTCCTCCATTGAATTTCCCCTGGTGTGCCTGAAGCGAGTGCAGGGTGAGTGGTGAGTGTGAGAGGTGTGGGAGTCCCCTTCCCTTCCACCCCAGGCCCGGGGTAGGTCCCCACCCTGGGGAGCACTGTGTGTGCGTGACCCTGTCTCCTCCCTTGCAACTCTGGGTACGGGCCCTTCCCCCTCACGGGCTTCTCACCGCAGCTGGCTCCAACCCA
>QEPC01003390.1:1596984-1625989 GCA_003113815.1 Sphenodon punctatus
TCAAAAGGCTTGGGGCCAGGCGAGCTTCCTCCGGAAGGGAGTTCCACAGCCGCGGCCCTACCACCGAGAATGCCCGCTCCATCGTGGCCCCCCGCTTAACACGGGGGACCTCCAGGAGGGCACCCCCGGCAGACCGCAGGAGTCGTTCCGGGGCGCGAAGGGCGAGGCGGTCCCTAAGGTAAGGTTATAGTGGGCCAACGTGGGCCACCATAATGAGTAACCTTTCTGTTGGAAACAATTACTCTGTGGTCTGGGGTGCTGTGTGGTAATTAACTTACCCTGGACAAAAGTTACCACATGTTGTGTGTTACCAGACATAATACCACTTGTTTGGGTGTTAAACAGGCATTTTCTTAGTACATCTGTTTTTGAAAACACACTCTTTTCCATGTGCTTAGTTTTACCATGCTTTGTGATCTCAAAAATCATGCTCTGGAACAGCAGATAACTGCTGCTTGCACATAGCTGCTGTTAAATATTGATAAGCCCACTGACCCACTTCCATTCTATGGTTGCCCAAGATATCAAAGGACAGCATCTGTTCAACAGCTGGTGGGAAGGGGACTATGTGGACTATTGGGTACCTGTAAAAACACAGTGGCATAAACATCAGTAAAATCATCCATATACCCTGAATGATGTTGTCAGCAATTTCAGCACTATCATTTTGTGTGGCCACTCCTATTCCATAATAAGGAGCCAGGGGTTAACTCTCACCCCTAAATAGGAGATGAAATGACTTTAACTGTGAGTAACCTTCCTTGGGTTCATTTATCCCCAAGAAAGCTTCATTTTATTTATTATTTATTTAAAATTCTAGCTGCTGGAAGGTGAGCAAAACTGGACAGAGGCGGGCCTCCTCTTCCAGAAGGGAGTTCCACAGCAGCGGCGTGGCCACTGAGAACTCCCTCCTCATGGTGGCCATCCATCAAGAATGTGAGACCTCAAGGAGATTGCTCCCGGCAGACCGCAGAGGCTGGCTTAGGGCCCCGGGAAAAGAGGCAGTCCTTCAGATAAGTAGGACCCAGACGTGTAGGACTTTAAAGGTTAAAATGCACATGGTTCCCTTGCTTGAAAAAGCAAAAGATGAAACAATAGAAGTGGACACAGATTCACGATTCTTTGATACTCTACAAGTTTTTCTCCCACCCTGTTCCCAGTTAGCAGAGGCTTGTGATGGTTCTCAGTTTGGTGGAGGTGTAATGCGCTCGTTATTTAAGGCTAACTAATAATCAGAGTAGTTCTATCCTGCTTGCCAGTTTTCAGATTTGTGTGTTGAAACATCTTGAACAAAATGTCACCAAGAGCATTTCGGCAGTGTCCTGCTGACTGAATACAAGGTGCTGCCGAGTTTGCCATCTGTCTGCGCGCTCTCAGTGGTAATTATATCAGAGTCTTGCGAGTGTGGGAACAAGAGGGATGTCAAATGCACTTGCCTTCCTTCTGAAGGTAATTTTCATTTTCTCAGCTCATTTGGAACTGCATATCATTATCAGCTGCAGGTGTGAGAGAAGTGCAGAATAAGTTGGAGAGAGAGGGAGAGAAGTCTGAACTCCTAGAGTGCCCAGAGTAGAGCACATATGCTAATCTTGGCAATTTTAAGTTAAGTACAAGGCTGGAAAAATTCCTTCTTTATTGCTACCCATATTCTTGACTGTAGTATCTTAATGTGTTTTTTTATTACGGTAATATTCCAAAAGCATTCCCTTTGGCTGAGCTGCATTTGGAATAAAAAATTAGTGTGAAAGCTGTTTGAAAGCAAAATTGTACTCGGTTTGCTGCATCGTAAAAGGGTTTGTTGTTTTTGTTTTGGTGGCTGCCACTGTTGAAACCTTGTGGTTTCAAAAGACTGAGAGCCTAGGTTTCAAAGCTGGTGGGGAGTAGGGGTGGGTTTTGGTTTAGATTAAAAATACAGACCTGTAGCATGGTTCTCTCATTAGACCGTGCCAGGGATGTTTCAATCTTCTGGGTTTACAAGTCCATAAGTAAGTTCCGGATGCATTTTTCACATACACACTGCCCTGAGGCAGAGGCAGTTCCGGATGCATTCTTCACACACACACTGCCCTGAGGCAGCCTAAAGTAGCTGCAGCTGTAGACATGAGGGGCTGCCATGGAAACCAAGTGACCACAGCTGCGTGGAGCAAAGCAGTTTACCAGGAGAACTTTTTACACACACAAGTTCTGGGAGATGTTCTATGCAGAAGTTCAAAGAACTTACACACACAACTTCTGGGTGAGTGATTTAGACACACAGAAAGTTCAGGATGTAACAGCAAACATGCAGGGGAAATGCATGTGTAAAAACACCCATTGATTCCTTGTTCTCTGTTACCTGGTGCTAGAGTTTGTTGTGTGATTTGGTTGACCTGGAACAACCTTCAGTATTCAGTACATAGTTTCTTGTTTGTCACTTCCTACTTCTGAGTGACCATAGAGTTGTGACCAGAAAGTCCTGGAGCAGGGATTGCCTCTTTTAAAAAATGTTTTATTCCCTTCTCCCTGCATGATGGATCTTCCATATAATTGCATACAGGGATATCACAAGAGCATTTCTCTATGTCTTTTACATTGTGGGAGATACCACAGGATGGGGAGAGGCCCCCGAGATGTTGGGGAATCAGCAGTTGTGTCAATACATCGCTGTGAAGCAAGACAGAAACAAATGAAGGAAATAGGATGAGTTTGAGAGGGGGAAAGGTATTATACGAATGAGCCCTAAATATTTTTTTTTCAGGGTACTGATAGTGGCTGTCCCAGCTGGGGACAATAAAACAAAACCTCTGGCCAGCTAGACTAGCAGCTGTGTAAACCTGAACCAGAAGCTTAGTAGGGAGATCACTGAGGAATCGCTGAGTGTGTGTGTGGAGTTTCTTTAGGGGTGTGCAGAAGGGACCTCATTTATTTTTGTTTCTCTCTTCGTTATTGCTTTTAAAAGATCATTCATTTTCATTTCCCCCTTTTTGTTTTTCTTCTTTATTTCAAAAAATTAATTCATTTTTGTTTTTCATTTAAAATCCATTCGTTTTTGTTTTACATTAGTTTCCCATTAAAATCAATGGGAATCACTGGGCAGGGCTTCCATGCCTTTAAATAGTGGTTTTACTGTCCTTCTATGACACTTTCCCTTCCCCCAAACTTGCACAGGCTACCCCAGGAGGGGCAGAAGTATTGGAGACAGACTGGCAAACAGCAGGTGGGCAGAGGACGGAGCAGACACTGGTAGGCAGTGGGCGCCAGGCACTCAAGTTGCAGGCACTAGCATAGGAGGAGCCAGTGGTGCCCCAAGTCTGGCAAGGCTTTAAATGGCAAAGAATGCCCCCAGGAGGCAGAATATCAGACAGAGACTGGCAGGCAGGCAGGCACTGAGAAACAGCAGGGACTGGCAAAGGAGACTTACTGTCCAAGTATGTTGGGCTTCAACTTGCAGAGACTGTCCTAGGGGAGAGAAGACACGAGAGAGAGACACACACAACCATCACAGAGACTGGCAGCTGCAGCAGGGCAGAGAAGGAGCAGGCACTGGCTTTGGCATAAGCAGGCACCCCAAATTGTGGCAGGGTATCAATTTGCAGAGATTACCCCAGGGAGGCAGAAGATATGTGTGAGAGAGACCCATTCAGGCAGTAGCAGCAGCAAGAGGCAGGCAGAGGAGTAGCAGGCAGAAGACGTGTGCAGAAGAGACCTCGTTTGTTTTTGTTTGCTTTTTTGTTTTTGTCCATTCATTTTTCATTTGTTTCCTAATTCATTTATTTTCATTTCCTAGTTACTAAAATGAACGGGGTTTCATTCATTTTTGTAACTAAACAAAATGAAAATGAATCACAGTCCTACTGAGAGGGTGACTCAGTGCAAAACCTTATGAAAGATTAAGTAGCTTCAAAAGTTTATCCCAAGGCTAGGAAAGGACCTAGCAGGTCAGACCGGCTGCAAGGTCTGGTTAAAGCCTGAACAGACTGAGAATGATCAGGACTCCATTATGTAGATAATCAATTAATAAACCAACCTTTGAAAGACAGGGATTGAATTTGGTGAGTCCAGTGTCTGTCTTGAAAGGGATCTGAGACATGTTAGGTGCGGAGCAGTGCTGTTGAGGGCAAACTGGGTACAAGGCTGCTAAAGATTAAACTTCATTTCAGAAATTATTTGAAGAGCACTGATAGTTCTCTGACTTGGGGAATTTTGGATTTTAATTTTGCATTTAATGTGTCTCTCTGTGGTAAGATGGTCCAACTCCCTGAATCTGTCCACAGTAACACAATTTTATGGCTTAGAGCAGGCTCCTAACTCTGTTTTCTGGGATTTATCTCATGAAACTTGGAGAAGGATGTGACATAGTGGGTGGGGGGGAAAGTTCTATAAGGATCTTCTTCTTGAGTTTCACCCCAGTTATTCCATCAGAGTGGAAGAGGAACAGAGTTTGCCTCATGTGGGAGGACCCATGGGACTTACCAACAAACTACTCAGTTCTTGAAAGGAGAGCAGGGCCCATCTGCACAGAGGCTTTGTACCTGCTTATGTGGGTTGTAGCCACAGCCATCTACAGCCTTCTCCCTATCTATAGAATCTCCCCAAAATAAATCTTTACAAAAATGGAATAGGGATCATATACATTCTAATCTCATCTCTCTTTCAAAATGAAGTTCTCATTAAAGTCTTGGAAAGAGATTGCTGTAACATTCTTGAAGTGGGAGAAATACATATCCAGAGGGTACCTCTATATGTGGATCTTAGAGGCACAATCCAGCTAAGAGAAACTAAGGCCCTGATCCTTAAAACATGCACTTCTAGGAGGCTACCTTGAAGCCAGCATGTTCCTTTGTGGTTCCAGGAAGGGGGTGGGGGGGGGCTATGAGATGTGTATGCATTGTTTTCTCAACAAATCTGTGATAGAGGCAGGAACACAGACTAGTGCTGCTGGCCCCTAGCCTTATTCCTTAACTAAAGTCCTACTCTTAAACTGTACTTGTTGAGTTTCTGGACTGCATCTCAATAATTCCTTGTAAGGGATTCATCTCATCTTAGGGCATTGGAAATACTTGTACTTTCAAGAAATAATCATAAATCTGTTTTAGCTCTGAGTTTTCTGTATATTATTATTTCAGAGACACTTTTCTCTTCAGTGGAAGGTCACTGCAACTGTTTATTAATATTTGCAGTAGATTTTACAGACAAAATTATGAGCCGGCAAGTGGAAAGTCAACCCTTCTCTGTAAGCAGGAAGCAAACTTTGTGGTGTGTTTACTAAACTGTTTGCATTTTTCACTGCAGATTAAGATAGGGAATTATCACAATGCCCTGTCACTTGATCTAAGGACAGCCCACAAGGAGCAAAACTTAATGTGTTGGTCTGGTAAGAAGAAGCAAAGATCTCTACATACATCAGGGGTGGGGAACCTTTTCCCTCACAGGGGTCACTTTGAAAGCTTGCGCAAGCTCCAAGGCCCGCACAGAAGTTGGGGCGGGAGTGCTTAAGGGATGCACTCAAGGGAAGGAGGGCCCAAATCATGGATTTCTGCCATGGAACTGTCCCCTATCCTTGTTTGCACGACCTCATCTCTGCTCCCTTCCCTGGAGCTCAGTTTTTCACTGATTGGAGGTAAGAACTGGTCAGATCCAGGAACTGGAAAGGGGCCACATAAAAACCTGGGCCATATTTGGCTGCTGGATCTGAGGTCCTCCACCCCTGGCATGCATATTGCAAATAGACCTGGATGTTATGGTTTTATAAACCTGATATTTCTTGGACATTCTCACACTTGAAATTTGTTTAGGGGGGATGGTTTCTTTCACCACCCTAAAAATATTTCAAGTGAGAGAATGGCTGCTTTTAGACGGGACGTGCCCACAGAGGTCCACCCATCCCCCACAGACCCCCCCGGGTGCCCATCTGAAGGCAGCAGGGGTGGAGGCACGCTCCTGTGACCCATTCACCGGCCACCCATGCCCCCGCACAGAGTAACCGGAGTTTTTCCCGGTTGTTCTGTGCGGGGGCACGAATGGGTGGTGTGTGCACACACCGACTGCACACCCATTCATCACTGTATGAAGGCCCCCCCCGACGCACCAGAATTGCAGAGTGGTGCACGTGGACCTGCCCCCCAGGCCGGTCCGTCTAAAAATGGCCAATGTTCAAGACAATTCTTGACAACAATTCACTAACATTAGCCGACATTTTCTCGTTGCAACAAAGATGCAAAAAGAAAAGTGGTTCACCTGGAGCATAAAAGTAACACTCTTCTCTTTGGGCAACATGCAGTCATACAACTGAGACTCTGTTGTCTGTTTTCCCAGATTTTGCTTTGGTAGAGAATTTATCACTTGGTAAATGATGGAGACAATGTAAACTATAGGGAGAGTGTGTCTACATCTCAGAATTGGGCCAACATGGAAACCAAAGTAGTTCAAATGACATCTTCTATTAAATCAACTTCTGCTGGTGAGAGTGTGCTGGCCCACTGACAGCATTTTGGACCAGCACTCTCTCACTACCCTGAATTAGTCCCTGATTTTTGGGGCTCCTGGTAGCTTTGGCCCCCTACTTCCCATCCGCCTGTCATTAGTTTTGAAATTAATTTCTGGAGGCCACACTGTACACTATTTACATATGTAATTAAAATGTAAGTAATTGTACTTGCAATAATTACTTCACTCATATTTGAATGCACTTTGTAGTCTTTTGAAGAGTCTCCTGAGCTTGTACACAGTACAATTGGACTCCCATTCTACCACTCTTGTCAGTCCTGAACATATGCAAACGTTTGTGACACACAGAGGGCCCTCTCTCTATAAATGATATAACAGAGGTACGGTCAAATAATATCTTCTTAGGAAAATAAATTAGAGTTTAAATAATGAATGCCATTTTAAAGTTCACAAATAAAATGAGAGTATTTGTTTCCAGAAATAAAACAGAAATCTATTCCAGAAATCTATTCTCAGATTTTTTAATGTTATAAAATGTCACTTTGCTATTTGGCAATTTGTTATTCATAACTTGGTTCAGTTTGTTTACTTCAGTGTTCTGTAATTTATTTGGTTTTGTGAAGGTGCAGGCGATGGCCTCTTTAAAAGTAGGTTGCCCATCACTCTTGTTTTCACCCCTTTTCTGGGGATAAAAGATTAGCAGGGCCAGAAATACTGTCAGTCTCCTTCAGGCTGTGTTTGTGTCAGGATCCCTGATAGAGCAGGCTTATGCTGGGAGCTGTCCCTAGTGCTGAAGAGAGGAGCAAAGAGAAGATGCTCCATCCTAATAGTATGGCGGAATAGCATAAGAATTCTGGACTTTGTGATACAAGCATCAGATTTTGTACAAAGGTGCTTTAGACCATAACAAAGAAATACAGATATAGGGACACGTGAACAGAGCCAGTTTGGGGGGGGGGGGGCAAAGTAAAAAACAATTCCGTAATGAAATGGCATAATTGTTTTTCTGTTTTATTTAATTAATTAATTAACAAATACATAAATAAATAAATAAAATTAAATTAAACTAATGAATTAATTTAATTAATTAATTAATTAAATTATAATTGTTATCCCCCACCCCTCCTGCTACAGGCAGCTTGGGGTGGCTTACAATCATTAAAAACATCAGAATTAAAACAACGTATGAAAGGAGGAAAAATAACTCACCCCACCCCCCAATACCCAGTCATCCCCCTCCCACCATTACCCATCTCCCCCGCCAAATGCCTTGTGAAACAGTCAGGTCTTACAACGTTTCTGAAAGGAGTGAAGATCTGGGGCCAACTGGGCCACTATTGGAAGGAGTTCCACAGCCACGGTGCAGCCACTGAGAATGCCCTCTCCTGCATGACCCCCTGAAAAACTTGGGGGACCTCAAGCAGGGCACCCCCAGATGACCTCAGGGGCCAATCCAGGACCTGGGGAGTGAGGCGATCTCGCAGATAGGTAGGGCCCAGGCCGTTTAGGGCTTTATAGGCCAAGACCAACACCTTGAATCGGGCCCGGAAAACTACTGGCAGCCAGTGCAGAGAGCAGAGCACTGGTGTAATATGCTCTGCCACTGGCTCAGTCCCACTAAGAGATGGGCCACCGCATTCTGCACCAGCTGCAGTTTCTGAGCCGTCACCATGGGTAGCCCCATGTAGAGTGCGTTAATGACTTAAAAGTGTGCATAGTGTAGTCTGAATAGTGTAAATATACAGTGACAGCAAAAATAATCTAGATGTTCAACATTTTAAATAAGTTTGAGTTACACACCATATAAGAGTAATTGAAAAATGAAGGAAAACCAGTGACATAAATGTAGAAAGAGTTATAATGCAAAGTACACATAGCAGTTAGTTTTGTGTGTGCTCTCCATCACAAAAACACATTGTAGTGCAGACCAGCCACAGCACAGCTGCATCCCTTCTTACTGTCACATTTAGTTTTGCAGATGCAGTTAATAAGCTCCACACATCCCTTTGAAGCAGCCATTAGTGTAGTTCAAGTGGGTTGCCATGCAGACCCTGATTCACCCTCCCATCCCCATTCTCTGGGATCGGGGACTGGCGGACTAAGTATTAAGCATGTTCCCCACACATGACCTGCTTGCAGTGTTGCATGTTTTATGTATTGTAGTAGGGCATCTGCAGTTGGTGGAATTCTTTCCATTGTTCTCCCCTTCTTTATGAGTAGTTCTTTCCTTGCATTATTTACTGATTCTTCGTCACAAGTGCGGTCATACAACACAATCACAACATTTTTCAATTTCTTTAAATTGTTCTGATGTGATTTCTTGTACTGGTGATGATAATTGAATGAACACTTCAGTTGCCTCTGGACAGGCTGCCTATGCATCCCAGTCTTTCGCTTTACCATGCCACATGAAAAACGACACGCAATCACAACCTGTAAAGCTGTGGAAGAACAGTAATGCTGGAACTCTGCTGCCAAGTGATTCCGTAATTTGGTGAATCGGGATGTACTGAAATTTCTTTCCTGTACCAAATGTTATCCATAGTTGTTCCACTCAGATTCTTGTGAAGAAAGCAATTGCCAGAACTACAACATCTGTATCAACAGTGCATAGAAGTATTCTGTGGTTCCCATGCTGCACTGCTTCAGCTGTATGAAGAATAAAATGAGTATCTGATTCTTTATGAAAGCAAGGTTCTAAAGAACCATGGTCATTGTCACTTGCTGTTTTGAATGTCAGAGCCATCCGTTGCAATGACCTCTTTTGTCATACTTGTCTGGTAGCTAGCATAGTGAAAAGCTGTTGCTTATTTTAGTTTACTTTGAGAAAAGAATTCCAATTCTTGAGAAGTGGTGTTGAAGGAAGAACTTGATGGTGAGTAGTGTACCACTACCTCTTTGTGCTCTTGTCCATGGTTTCAGGCTGTTAGGAATGTATGTGCCAAATACTATATCCAAATGCTGAGTATTCCAACGGTATGTGTAAATATGACCTGCAAATTCAATGTCACAATATGGCTGAAAGTTAGAAGAGGTTTTAGGAAGTAACATATGCACTATTGCTGCAGCATCGAGCACTACTGCAGAAGTCACTGGAGCATCCTGAATAGGTTCCACATGTGCTTCTAAGATGGGAAGTAAGTCTGACTTTTTGCCACTCCATAAGTTACCCATCTCTAAAAGTGCAGGTGGAAAAGTTTGGTTTTAATGTTTGAAGAAGTTATCCAGGTTACCTTCTCATGCCTGGCATCCAATGTACAATTGTGAAACTAATTTGGCATCACTTTGAACTGATGCTAATTTCAGTGACGACTTCTGTGGCTTTTTCTGCTTACAGCAGCCAAAGATTTTGTATTTGTTCTTCTTTATTGGCTCGTCAATTGGGACTGTGTAGTCTGTCAGTCTCAACTTATAGTATAACTCAAATTGGGCTTTACCAAGGCTTTCTAGCTTAGCAACCAAATCAGTAGATGATTGATCTTGCACTTCCCTTGTATCCAACACTATAAATTCTTTGCTTTCCTCTAGAAATGGATTCGCTAATTCCGCAAATGTTTCCGTCAAGCTGCAGACTTCTTTAAAGAAGTTACTCTGGAAGGCAGCTGTCTGCTCATGGTGGAGTGTACCTGACTTATGGTCCTCTAAGAAACTCACTTAAAATTCTTGCACAATCCTAGCAACTTCTGGTCCTTCAACCATCCACTGTCATAAGGCAATGGCTGATGTAGTAAGTCCGACAGCACCACCATATTCCTTCACTAATTTGTTTTCCCATTCATGTGCATGATCTATTGCAATGGTTGAGAATTTTTTGCTCATCTGCTTTACAGTAAAGCTACCATGATGAAATTCTTCAGCAATGACTGCATGTAATGTACCTAGAACCTTCATATCCCTGATATGTACTAGTAACCATCTACTGTAGTGAGTGTCATCTATTACCATGAGGAATGGTGTGATTGCCTCTAAAATGGTAGGGATTGAGGCTCTTCACCTGGTGTTTGATTTGGCGGGGGGCAGTTTGGGGGTGCTGCTCATATACCATGCACCTACCTGTACGACAACTTCTCTACATGCTCTGGCAGAGGCGGTGGCGGGAGTGGTGTTGCAGTCCCCAAAGGCATTAGTCTGGGGGGATCTCAACATTCACACTGACACCGGTCTTGGGGGGGGGTGGAGCATGAGTTCATGGCCACCATGGGCCTGTCCCAGATGGTCAGTGGCCCGACACACCAGGGGGGACATACTCTTGATCTCATGTTTTGCACCAGCCTTGAGGCGGGTGTTCCGCTATTGGGGGAGATATCAACAGTGCCCTTGTCATGGTCGGATCATTATCTCCTACTGACCTCTCTCTCAACGCATGTCTGCCCCCAGAAGGGTGTGGAGTCAATTTGAATGGTTCACCCCCGGAGGCTAATGGAACCCGAAGGGTTCCATTTGGTCCTCGGGGAGTTACCCTCTGACCTGATGACTGTCTCATCGATTATCTCGTCGCATTATGGAACACTCCGCTGACTGGGGCCATTGATCAGATGGCTCCTAGATGTCCGTTACCGAGGCGACACGCTGCAGGCCTCCATGGTTTTCGGAGAAGCTGCGAGTGCTGAAGCGAGAAGGGTGGCGGTTGGAGCGATGGTGGCATCGTTATCGTACTGAAGCCAACAGATTGTAGCATAGAGCCAGTTTATGAGCATATGATGAGGCTATGAGGGCAGCAAAAAAAGCTTTTTTCGCTGCTCTTACAGCATCTGCCATATCGCGCCCAGCGGAGCTTTTCCAGATGGTGCGGGGGCTGGTCAATCCGGCCTCCCTCCACCCTGGAGTGGAGTCATCTACAGCACAATGTGATAGGTTTGTGAAGAATTTTGTGGATAAAATTGCTCAGATTCACTATGATTTCGGTGCTGCACTTATTACACTAGGAGAACCAGAGGTTATGGGAGACACGCCTTGTCCAGTTTTATGGGATCAATTTCAATTTCAGTCAGTGACACCCACTGATGCGGTCAAGACCCTTGGGGCTGTTAGGGCCACCTCTTGTGAATTGGATCTGTGCCTGTCTTGGCTAATTAAATCTTGCCGGGAGACAATGGGGCCATTGCTGGTGGGGGTGATCAATGCCTCCCTTTGGGAGGGTAGAGTGCCGGGCTGTCTCAAAGAGGCAGTGGTGCGACCTCTGCTCAAGAAACCATTGCGTGACATTGACTCCCTTGCCAGCTATTGACCTGTCTCTAACTTTCCCTTTTTAGGGAAGGTTATTGAGTGGGTGGTGGCTCAGCATTTGCAGGGGCATCTCAACTGTGTCGGTTTTTTTGATCCCACGCAATTGGGATTTCGTCAGGATCATGCCATGGAGCCTGTGCTCATGACCTTGGTGGATGATCTGCTCTGAGAGATGGACAGGGGCTGCTTGACCCTGTTGGTTCTATTAGATCTGTCAGCTGATTTTGATACAGTGGATCATGAGATGTTGGTGGCACATCTGCGGGAATGCTCAGGGGTGAGCGGGACTGTTCTTGAATGGTTCCGCTCGTCCCTGACCAAGAGAACCCAACGAGTGGTACGTGTTTTTCATCATGCTGAGACATCACATGTGGTTTCCTGCAGGGTTTGGTGTTGTCCCCCCTCTTGTTCATTGTATACATGCAGCTTCTCGGCGAGGTGATCAGGAGGTTTGGCGTACGGTGTCACTAGTATGCTGATGACACTCAGCTATACCTCTCTTTTTCAACCAACCCAGACCCCGCAGTAGCTGTGCTTACTCGATGTCTGATGGCTGTGGGGGATTGGATGAGGGCTAATCGACTGAAGCTGAATCCCGACAAGATGGAGGTGATGCTGGTGGGGAAGGCGATGGAGTTAATGGCCCCCATCATTGGTGGGGTCTGTCCTCCATTGGTTCTCCAGGTATGGAGTCTGGGGGTACGGCTCAATGCGCAGCTCTGCCTGGATGTCCAGGTGGAGGCTGTGGCGAGGGGTGCCTTTTGCCAATTACATCTGGTACGTCAGCTTAGACCATACGTGTCGGACTCTGACCTGACCACCATCATTCATGCTTTCATCACCTCTAGACTAGACTATGGTAACACGCTCTACGTGGGGCTACCCATGGTGACGACCTGGAAGCTACAGCTGGTGCAGAATGTGGCGGCCCATCTCCTGGTGGGACTGGGCCGCTGGGAGCACATTACACCAGTGCTCCATTCTCTGCACTGGCTGCTGATAGTCTTCTGAGCCTGATTCAAGGTGTTGGTTTTAACCTATAAAGCCCTAAGCTGTCTGGGCCCTGCCTATCTGCGATACTGCCTCGCCCCCCAGGTACTAGACCAGCCCCTGCAGTCACTGGGGGATGTCCTCCTTGTGGTCCCCCAAGTCTTTTGGGGGGGCTACACAGGGGAGGGCATTCTCGGTGGCCGTGCCAAGGCTGTGGAACTCCCTTCCGGTGGGGGTGCATCTGTTCCCGGACTTCCCCTCCTTTCATAAAAGCTGCAAGATCTGGCTGTTCCACCAGGCATTTGGCGGGGAAGATGGGTAGGGGGTGGGGGAGGAGAGGGATGAGGGTGTAGGGGTGTGTTTTATAATTTGATGATTTTGGTTGTTATGCTGTTGTGAGCTGCCCTGAGCTGCCTGTGGCAGGAAGGGTGGGATACTAAATTTATTTAAATAAATAAATAAAATTTCAATGTAGAGATAGAAGTTTGAACTCCGAACGGCCTTTACAAAGCAGTTCATTAGCAAGTCGAGTTTTAGTGCAATGTTCCAGAATTGAAATTGAGGGGTTTCTATTTCTGTCGACACCAGCTGGCAAAGTCAGGGATAACATCTCCTGGGGTCCCATTCATAATGAATATGTCATAGGCTTTACGCTGCAATATGTAAAAAGTAGTTGCAGTAATTTGATGCACGAGCAACATGACTAGCATTTAGGAATAAATCTACTGTTCCTGGCATTGAAACATTTGATTTTACAATAGCTGCCATCCATCCACTGTCCTTCAACCAGTTGCCGATTGTTTTGAGCACAGCCATTTCTATGTGCAGTCTGCCAAGCATGACCACGAATTTATCCTCACTGAAGATGTCTGGATGGAGCCACTGAGTTAGCTTTGCTAGAGCAAATAAGGGTTGGTTCTGTTCAATAACTGGAGTCTGTCCAGGATTGAGGTTTTCTATGGTTTTCTTTATAATTGTTATTGTATGCTTGAACATTGCCATTGAGCTCATGCTGTCTGGAAGAAGCGGAAGCAGAACAGATACACATTTTTAAAAAGGATGATTCTGGTTCATTTGATGCATGAAATGCTGACCATGTTATATAGTCTCTGCTGGTTGGTTGAGGTTGTTGACTAGCACAATGTATTGTTTCCAGCTACTTATATTCACACTCCATAGCATCTTTTAATGATTGTCCAGTTGCCTTTGCTGCTTCATCAATTAATTTAGGTGCCTTGATCTCATTTGGAGCATTTGGTACATGGTGAACAAGGGTGTAGTAGTCTGGCAGTGTCAGTACTGACGTGATTGTTGATAAGTTCGGAATTCTTGCTTGGATTTCTTCTCCTTCGCATTCTGTGGATGGGAACTGAAAAATGGAAATGTCTGTCCCATTAAATGATTCTCTTGCTGTTGTAGACGTAGGATTGTAGTCTATGATATCGACAGCACCCACAGTGAATAGATTCTTCCAAAGACCAGGTGGACAGACAATTCCATCCTGGCTATACTGCAACAGTATCTGGTTCACTAGTTCTGAGGAAATCCGAAGAACTCGATCGTATGATATGCAAATGCCCAATGAATGTAGTTTGTGAATGATGTCACGGTTCCATGTTTGCGCATGCAACAGAAGTCCTGTATAAATGGATGCAGGAGTCTCTTGTGACCGTTTGTATCTAACCACTGCTGACTCACTTGTTCTTCTTGAATGCTTCATGGAATTATAAATGAGTAGCTGCATAATTGTCATTGCTGCCTGCAATTCTTTTATTTCTGCTTGATATTTTATACTAGGTCCTTCCAGTATCATCATAATGGGTGTGTGAAGTTGAGGAGATACCACAGTTCTTTGAAAAGCTACTGTTGAAACATTGTTCTTCATTTGATACCTCTTCACGAACAATTTGAGCAGCTCTGGCTAATGCTAAAGCATCTATGTCTGTCTTATCGCAGACCTTGAGAAAGGTTTCACCAATGTCTTCTTCAAAAACAAGCAGCATGTCCCTGCCTTGCTTGAAGTCTTTCAGTTCTGGAAAGCGATACTGTAATTTCTTCTTCAGTCTTGTAGAGTGTGTGACGTAGTCATCGATGCCTCTCTTCTTCAAACGATCACTGTACACTTTGGCTAGATCTGCAAGTCTAAAGACTGGAGCGTTTTCGCTGTCCTCTCATGATTCTACTATATATGCCACAAATTCTGCAAAGGTAGTCGAAATAGCAATCTGTCATGCTTGGTTATGTGGTGCTTTGTTATCAATTTCCACACTTCTAGCTTTGTTGTAAATGGATACTAAGCATTTTGGGTGATACCTTACCTCGGTAGCAATCATATCTCTTGCACTTAACTTCGCTTGCAATTTTTTGTCACCGAGTACTGTAACAACATCCTGCACTCTTCTGTCTAAGCCTAGAATTGAAACCTGTCATAGGGGTTCATCGAATGCCACTTCCCTCTTGCAGAAAAAACATGTTTGTGTAAAGTTAAGTCCCTGTCCCATCTCTGAAGAACGCATGTAACGCTCTGCTTGATTATCATTATCATTCATGTCCGAGGCACGCTTTAGTTTTTCAGCTCTTCTTAGTTGTATTGTGTTAAATTGTAATCAACAAGACTTGTGCCATTTAGCAGCATTCTTTGTTAGTGTAGCTTCAATTCCTTCACCGTTATCAAGCCTTTTCAGTGTAAGGTACGATGGGAAAGCCCCCACATCATGAAAAGCGATTAAGTTTTCATCCATGGATTTATAACCTGCATCTTTATCTTTCCTCATTGTATTTACTGGACATTGAAGTTTGTCATTCCTTTCATCCTGACACAATGCGCACTTTGTCCAATCAGTTATGTCCTCAGTTTGCTCACCGGAAGATGAAGATGTACACACTCTTGGAAGGACAGATGTTTTCTTTACCTCGTACTACTTCATTGTGAACTAATTTCCAAAACAGCAGCGATAACAACAAGAGATAATAGTTTTGTGGAGGAAAACGCCCTAATTTAATGTTAATCGTGTTTGAGTATGTGGTTTGAAAGTGTTTGTGTTAAAATGTCATGTCTTGTGGTTTAAACTATTTAGTTGTAAAGTGTGTGAGGTAAAATCCCTGTCTGTAGCAATAGAGGGCTGTGGTATTAACGGTCAGTGTTCTGCTGAGGTAAAGTTTGAGGTCTCCTTTTCAGCAGATACTGTTGCCACTGCCACTGAGTCAGGGGCAAAAGGTGAACTGAGGCAGAAGCTTTTAGCCCCCTCCTGCCCCCAGCTCTGATCAAATGTCCCCATATCTATATTTCTTCCCTGTGGTATAAGGAACCTCTGTAACAAATTTGATGCTTGTATCACAAAATGCACAATTGTTGTTGTTATGATAGTGGTGCCGCCCCACTATAAGGAGCAGGGGAGGCCAGATATACCATGCATGGAATCTGTGTGTGGGCACTGACCAAGGCCTAGGGCAGAAACCTCTTCAGAAAGGGACACTGGCAGAATTTACTTCAGAAGGGGTGGGGTGAGAAAGGGACAAGAGAGTCCCCTTGACCCTGTGCCTTTCTGGTGTGATCATGACTCCCTCACCTGAGAATCACAGTCTACAGAAAATTAGTTTATGATTGACTAGTTGATCTCCATCTCCATCTTGTCTGCCCCTACCTTAGGTGGAAGAGAATGTGTGCCAAGAGGGCACCTGATAGGCAGTGGGTGTTCTTAGATTTAACAAGAAATCTGTTGAAATCCATTATGCATTGAAGTCGCTGATGTTATCCTAATCCTATAGCTGTTGCATGTTCCAGTGGCTACCTGAAGATATGCTCTCACCGCCTGTCACCTAGATATTTAATATCCTATTTCTGTGGTCTTTTGGGTTACCACAGACAGGAGGTGGGGTGGTGCACCTATCTGGATGTAATAGTGTCTATGTGATAGACATACGTGTGATGGCCATGACTGTGATTTCTGGGAACCCAATCCATGGTAAGTGTGTCGGATAAACAGACATAATGCCTAATATGTGTTGTTTAACACTGAAAACAACTGGCTAGTATTGCATCTGGTAAAACACCCCATTGTCCAGTGACAAGAGCCTACTTGTTTCAGGTATTTTTCACAATTTTCTCCTGCATCACATCACACAGATGGCCCAAACAAATTCACATTCAGAAATTTAAACAATCTGCCAAATAGAATCTCAGAACCACTGCATAACAAAGTGAGTGGAGGAAACAGTGTCAACTAAGTGATTACTAAACAGGGATGGAGCTGGTGAAGCCAAAATAACAAAGTGACAAACAAATGAAATCTGGTATGAATTTTGTAAATAGTTTAGAATCTGGCTTCCATAATGGCTGTTTGTGCTAATAAACCCACACAAACTGAATATGACAAATTGTTTGTCTTATTTTGTTTGACTATTCATTCCTCGTCTAGTATGACTTACTCCGAGCAGCTACATGATATTTGCTGAATTCATTCATGTCTTGCAAATAACTATTGTGGGCTAGGTCTCCATGCCATTGACAGCCACTTTATCCTACTGGATAAAGTGTTAGACTTTGATTTGGGAGAGCAGAGTTCAATTCCTGTCTTAGCCATAAATTCATCAGATGGTCTTGGGTAAGTCACAATCTTTCAGTAATATGACAATAACAGTGACCTTGACCTACCTCACAGGGTTGTTGTAGTGGTGAACTAGATAAAGGTTGTATAGCATATGTGAACACTGGAAGTGCTATATTAATGATAAAAATAGCTATACATAATCCTGAAAAGTGGAACCAGGAATTTGATTCCCTTTCCAGTGTGTTACTTAGGTTTTTCTCAGGGCTGCAAAGGTCTTCTCCCTCCTCCTGCAAACTGTACAATCCTCAGCGCTGAGGCAACATTTCGTGGTAGCCATAGCCACTGTGTTTCTGGTGAGAGGATTACATGGAAATACCTTCATCAACACTCTTATTGTAGCATGAGCAACCTCTTTCTGTATTTTGCAAGTCAATAAAAAGATGACTTCAGTGATGTAGAAACAAAGGCCCTTTTCACATGAGACATGCTCCCACGCCCACATGAGTGACGGGGTGGGTGAGTGTGTGTGTGTGTGTGTGTGTGTGTGTGTCTGTGTGACCACAGGTGGGGATGGGTGGGGGGGAGTGCACACTCCCATGCTCCACCCACCATCACCCGCGCGTGGAGGCGTTTGGGAAAACGGAGGTACCTTCATGCGTGGAGATCGGTGGAGGTGGGCGTGCATTTGTGTGCCAGGCCGCACAAGTGCTGCACACCCGCCGCAGCCACCCTTCCCCTATGGACTGCAGTGCCTGCGCAGTTAGTTTAAAAAGGGCCAAAGAATCCTTGTTCCAAACCAATTGGTCATAAGTGGTATTGCACTTACCTAATGGTGTGAATTACCACCAGTCTAGTTATTTCAGTGCCAGTTACTGTGCAGATGAGTCTTTCATGGTTCATTAATTAAGTAACATTCAAAATCTCCCCCCCCCCCTTTTAGGACTGCAGGCCTCAACCCACTTACTTTAGAGAAGCCCTGTTGAAGTCAATGGTACTAATCCAAGGGGTTGTTTTTGGATCATGGTCTAGCAGATTAGAAGCTCTTAGCTCAGTTCACTGGTGCCCTGCACCCAATCTATTCCAATGTAAAATGAGGCAGTGCTAATTTGGTAGCATTTGACTGCCATTGTGCTGTGGTGTAAACTACCCCATGAAGTGCAAAGCAATCTAAGAACATAAGAAGTACCATACTGAGTCAGACCAATTGTCCATTGAGCTCAGCATCCTGTCTCCGAAAGTGGCCAATCTCAGTTGCTTGAAGTACCCAACAGGTCACAAAGGGGCAATCCATTCCCTGTTGTTCATTCCCAGCTCCTGACAGTAAGAGGTTACACCTACCTGGCTAATAACTGCTAATGGACCTATCCTCCAGGAACTTGTCGAATCCTTCCTTAAAACCAGTTATACTACTGGCCTTGACTATGTCCTCTGGCAACAAATCCACAACTTAATAACTTTTTGGCCCTTTTTACATGGGTTGCGGCGTGGGGGGGTTGGTGTGCACTGTGGTCGGTGTGTGCTGGGGCCGGTGTGCGCTGCATGGGTGGGAGGTTCTGACAGGTGCACACCGACCTCCCCCCACCGCCACCCATGGAGCCTCCTCTGTTTTTCCAGATGGCTCCGTGGGTGGGTGATGGGTGTGGATGGGTGTGTACAGGAGTGTGCATGCATGCCCATCCCCCTCCCCCCCTCCAGCCATGGTGCGGTTCACATGGGCGGTAAACACCCATGAACACCCAGATTTCATGTTTGCCACCTGTGTAAAAAGGGCCTTTGTCTCCACAAAACTACCAGGACCTGGGAGGGACAAGAGGCAAAGACAAGGAGCAAACTTTTTTTCTCAAAAGGCCAAGCAAACTGGGGGGACCAAGAAGCAAATATTTGAAAGTCAATTTAGATTGAGCTGCTTTTGCTACTTTCTTGTGTTGGCTTCCTACAGTCATTAGTCTGAGACTTAACAGTGCAAATATTTGTAAGCAGTCAATTTTTAGCTGCACTAATCACAGTAAGTAAATCTCAGATAGTATAAAATACACAACCTGCAAAAAAAAGCACTCTGTTGGTTTATTACATAGTTTTAATTTATCCAAATAGGAACAATCCCTTGATGTTGGACCGTGTCTATTTTGTTTTTTGTAAAGCGCCAGGTACATTGCTGGTGCTATATAAATGCTTATAATAATAATAATAATAATAATAAATAATTTGTGGTAGTATCCAGTGTGTGCTACAGAAATGCTTAGAGCCGTGGTGAGGAACTACTGACCTATGGGCCAAATCCTGCCTGTGGCTGGTTCTTATTTGGTCTCATTCCAGTGCCTGGATCTGGCCTGTGGATCCAGTCCTTGTCATGGATCATGGGATCCAGATCATGAATCTATGCCAGGGATCCGTCCCCTATTCTTGAGTGCATGCCCTCATCTCCCCTTCCTTCCCCCAAGCATGGAGAAAGGAAGGGGAGATGAGGACATGCACTCAAGGATACGGGACCGATCTCTGGCATAGATCCATGACCTGGACCCCCTTCTCCCATCATGAACACAACCCCTTAAGTGCTCCTGCCCCTACTGCTGCCTGCCTTATAGAACTTTGTACTAATTTTCCAAGTGCCCACGAGAGGGAAAAGTTTCCCCACCCCGACTTAGAGTCTGAACTCTGAGGAGGTTGTAATCTAAAGAGAAGAGAGGTGACAAAGGAACAAACCATATGCAACATGTATAAAACATAGCACGATTCACAATAAACACCGTGGGGTGGGGAGTATTCTTGTCCTCATGATCAAAGACAAATGGATAGTTTGGCGCACTTCCAGCAAACTGCCTCATTAGAACCTCATTAACACCTGAAAAATCGCTGCACAGCTACTAACTCCTCATTTGCCAGTTTCTGCACAGAAACGATGAAGTTGCCACAGAGCAGTCATACCCCCATGAAATATGATCCAGTAGCAACTACTGTTAATGAAGCAATGTGCCTGGAGCACAGCAAATTGCCAGTTAGTCTCTGTCTGTGGGAACAGGCTCTAGGGGAATGTTCACATATCATTCTCCAAGTGTGGCTGCTTGGTATGGGTTTACTTCCCATGCAAAGCTTTTTCACGCAATAGTGGGGGAAGCTGTCATTGGCTGTTCTCCGTGTTGGCTTTAGAGTGGCCAGATATGCAAATTTTAGAGAACACTTATGAGAAATACAGGTTGCAGGGTTGCACTGGAGTCAATGCAACACTGTAACCTGTATTTCTCATAAGTGTCTTCTAGAATTTGCATATCTGGCCACCCTAGTTGGCTTCCCCAGATCAGGAGATGATGTGTGAATGCTTCATTAAAGGGATTCAATGTCAACAGGGTAGGAGTCTTCTAGATGAGTTCAAGGAGGTTAAACGGTGCATAAGGGCAGCATGAAAAAGGCATGGGTAGCACTGTGTGAAAATTTGTCCCTCTCTCTGTATCTTTTTGTCAGTTGTGGAGCTTTAGAGATGGTGACAAGAAGTGTTAATATTACGTCAGATAGGAAGCTAATGGAGGGCATCCCAAAGGGGCTCATGTTGTCAAATCAATGGGCAAGAAAATGAGATATTATTTTGTATGGGTAGAATAGATACAGGGTGGGGGTGTTGTACTAATCAAGATTAGATTTAATAGCACCTGAGCTAAGAATGTGGCTGTAATGAGGAAGACAAAGGGATGTCTTGGAAACGTTCAAGAGGAAGAAGCATCTGGATTTAGAAATGGCCTGATTCGAAAGGAATGGGAGCAGGAAAAACTAACTTCCAAGTTGCAGACTTGAGTGACTCTTTTTACATGGGCAGCACCCACGCATGAACACCCAGATATTTATTTATTTTTATTTTATATCAAAATTTAATACCCCGTCCCTCCCGCACAGTGGCTTGGGGTGGCTTACAATCATAATAACCACAATATATGGCCACCTAGAAATCTGGGTGTTCATGCATAGGTGAGACTTGTGTAAAAGCCGCGGTGGGGGTGGGGATGCGTGCACACTCCTGCAAACACACCAACCGGTGAAAACAGTGATAGCTCCGTGCTTGTGCGATGGGTGGAGGTCAGCGTGCAGCCATCTACCCCCCCACCCCCGCACATGCACCGGCATGAACACCGACCCCCTGCTCTGGGCCTGTGTAAAAAGGGCCAGTGAGGGAGGGTGATAGTGTTGTCCATAGGGATAATAAAGGAGGGAAGGGAGAAGAGAAGTTTTGGGAAGGAGAATAAAGATTGCTTTGGCAATGTTTTAGGGAATGATGACACATCAAAGAGGGATATAACACCTAGGGATGGGCAAACAGAACTGAGTTCGGGAATTCGGTTCGGTTCAGAAATTCGGTTCAGTCGACCGAAATATTTGAGTTCGGTCTGAACTTCCGAATAGAGTTCAGAAATTCAAACCCCATTGAACTAAATGGAATATTATTCTTTAGGGATGGATGAACAGAGCCGAGTTCGGAAATTCGGTTCGGTTTGAAAATCGAGTTCGGTTCGGTCGACCGAACTGGTCGAGTTCGGTCTGAACTCTGAACTTCTGAACCGCGTTTGCCCATCCCTAATAACACTAACACCCCCCAACCTGAGATGTGGAGTTTGGTGCAAGTTGATGGATTTACAAGCTATCGGAATACTGAGGATAAATGAAGCGATCAAAATGGATGAGCTCATTAGGGACAGCAGGAGAGAGTGCGGGGGAACCCTCATCATGGAGAATGAGAGAGGAGTGGAAGAGGCTCCCCTGAAAAACAATTTGAAAAGGTAGGAGGAGAAAGCCCTGTCAGAATAAGACATCAAGGAGGAGAGGATGAACAACAGTATCAAAAACAGCAGAGAGGTTGAGGGGAATGAGACTAGAGCAGTAATCCAGAGATTTGATTAAGAGGAGGTCACATTAATCCTGAATGGGAGCTGTTTCAATAGTATCAAAAATGGAAAACCAGACTGGAAATAATCCATCCAAGACAGATTTGGAGCACAGGAAACCAGGGCACTGATTGTAGATGGTATATTTGATGATTTTATAGATGAAAGGAAGGAGAGAAATGGGATGATAGTTAGAGAGGCAGATGCAGCTAGGGGATAGTTTAGGGAAGGGTAGATGTGAGCACGTGGAAGGGGGTGAGCATAGGGGTAATGAAAGTAAGTAGATAGGAAGGAATGGAATTGTTGGGGAAAGTGAAAAGGGTTAGAGAGAGTTGAAAAGAGGGAATCATTAAGGTCAGTAATGGAGGAGGAGAATGCATTGGGGTAAATAAGAGGTAAGAGCAGTTGGGAGCATGGAGATCTTAGCTTATCCAGTAGGGGCACAATCCTTCATCCACTAAAGCCAATGAGAGCCATGCCTTTGACTTCAATGGATGAAGGATTGTGTTCTATTACACCTAGATCCTGTGCAGAAAGAGAAGGGAAGGTTTAAAGTGAAAGTCAGAGATTGAATTATAAATATCGGGGACTGTGGGTATGGGATCCAATGAGGCTGGCGAGGTATTGTTGTTTGGTTGGGAAATGGCAGAGTGGGAGAAGAGAGCAAGCTGAAAGAGAATGACTTCAGTAAAGTCATGGGATTTCCTCCAAAGGTGTTCAGCTCCTCAATAACAGTAGCAGCAGCAGATGTGGATGTTTGGAGTGAGCTAGAACCTAGGGATAGATGAGAAGGTGGAGTGGAAGGAGTGAACAGCTGAATCTACTGAAAAAGATGGGAAACCAAGAAGGAAAGGCATATGGGTGGCAGATAAGATATAGCTACAACAGACTGGAGGCTACAGACGTGTTGGATGAAGGGGCAACTACGGTTACCACCCCTCTGAGGTTTTATTTATTTATTTATTTATTTTATTTATTTTTAAATTTATATCCCGCCCCTCCTGCCCACAGGGCAGCCCGGGGCAGCGAACAGCATTTCGTTTAAAACAATAATAAAAATTTTAAAACAATTTAAAATACCCTACATGGGGAAACCCCCATCCCTATCCCCACCACCACCCCACCCCTATCCCCCGCCAAAAGCCTGACGTAACAGCCAGGTCTTACATATACGCCGAAACAGCAGGAGAGTGGGAGCCAGCCGTTTTGACCCATCATCCCTGGGTGACGGTGTGAGTTCTCCAGAAGTGCCTGGATTTTTTCAGGGTAAGGCATGTTAGAAAGAGGCACGGTGAGGAGGCTCTCCTAACCCCTTTCTTGACATGTTGTTGAGGAGCTGAATGAAGCTCTAAAGGGGGAGAGGCCACACGGAAAGGGATGGGAGAGTGCCTTTACCCTGCACCTTTGGGCATGGCCCCCACCCATTTCCAGATCAAGCCTTCAGGAAAAGTGGCAACTTTAGAGATAGCAGGTAGGAGCTGAGCAGGCAGTTCTGGATGGCCCTTTTCACACAGACACGCTAACACTGATAAAATGGGTGTTACATTTTATTATACATGTTGCAGAGCATCCATAGAGCACACCTGCAGCCCTGCAACATGTATAATAAAATGTAACTCCCATTTTATCAGTGTTAGCATGTCTGCGTGAAAAGGGTCAATGAGATGATAAAGCACAGTTTTTAGTCAGGTCAGTGACCAGTCAGATGAATGGGACACTGGATCAAGCGCTGAGTGAACACTACTTTGCAGAACTTTTGGACTCTGAATTTATTTTATTTTGCAAATTCTGAGCAAGTTGCAGATCAGGAATTAATTGTTGACAAAATTCCAAATAGCAAATGAACTATTTGCACAGCCTGTCTGGGGACAATTCACTGATGGGGAGAGAAACATGAAATTCATTAACTTATTCATTGTTAATTATTCATGTGGATCTATTTATAACAGAGTAGGCAGTAGAAATTAGGATTTAAAAAGTGTTGCAGTGAGGTTTCTGACAGAGAGGGAGAATCTCACACGCAGCTATAAATGATTGTTCAAGAACACTTTCAAGTAAATATAAATGCTGCCATTTTAATTATAAGTTTGCAAAAGAGCAGGTTAGAATCTACTAAACAGAAAACATTTTATTGCATTTCTGTTTAAACCACTAGTAAAAACGCCTCATGAGTGGTAGCAATTGTTACACTGGACTATTTCCCCCAGTTGGATTAATGGCTTTAAAATGTTGCCATTCTGTATTAGAGAGAGCACTCAGCTCCTGTGTATCTCAGAGGCTGAGTGCTAAAATAAAATCCTTCAAACCAAAAATCCACACTACAATAAGGTTTTCTGACCTGCCATTTCTCCAACTGCAAAGGCAGAGTTCTCTAATATCTCTCTCTCTCTCTCTCTCTCTCTCTCTCTCTCTCTCTCTCTCAGCTAGTTAGTTATTTAAAAATAGTAGCCTCTTTCTTCTCCTGCTGTCAAGGCCTCTATTCCCTTCTTCAGAAGCCAGCATTTTACTGATGTTCTATGTGTGACATTCTCAGCTCTAAGATGGAGCAGAGAGTGAAAGGATGTATCATTTAAGCGGATGGGTTCTGAGACCTTGTCAGGAATATTGCTTAGCAACCTTCATGGAAAGGGAGTCTGGGAAACTATTTTTATTTTCAGTTGAAGGGAGCCCTGTA
Source organism: Sphenodon punctatus (assembly GCA_003113815.1). Lineage (NCBI taxonomy): Eukaryota > Metazoa > Chordata > Lepidosauria > Sphenodontia > Sphenodontidae > Sphenodon > Sphenodon punctatus. Next base: position 1,621,719 of record QEPC01003390.1, read on the forward strand.
GGAAGGCCAGTCCCGGTAGCCTCAGGACTAGTGCTCCTGAGGCCATAGGATGGGCAATTTCTCTAGGGGCCCCCTCTCCCTGCCAATATTCTTGGCTACCAGGGTGGCTGCTTCCTGTGGGGTCATGCCTCCCCTCCTCTCGCCTTCTGGGGTGGGGGAGCACCAGACTGCCATTTGGCAATGGGGTAGGTCTATGGAGGGTAGGGCCATGGAGGCCCCATATTTTATTTTTGCGCAGGCCACTGCAAATTCTAATGCTGGCTCTGGGTGGACAGGAAGGATTTGGGCATAGACTAACTGGCAGTAGGAAGAGTCTGTGGGGAACTTTTTTCTTTGATTTTATTAGGTTCAGCTGCTGGGAACTGTATTTTAGACCTAGAATACAGAAGGACTTTCAGAAGGTTGGAAGGGAACTTAATTGTTAATAATTATTTATATAGTGCAAGCAATGCACTTGGCACTGAACACTTGTGATTATAAAGCCAGGTCCCTGCCCCGAGGGGCTTAGAATCTAGGATGGGATGGGACTACATTTATGAAGCTGGAAAGTTACAGGTGCATGTGCTTAGCAGAAGGGTGGAGGGTGGGATCCAGAAGGATGGGACAGTATAAGGAGAAGCATAAAGGGGCAACCTATGGCAGTGAGGAGCTAGGGAAGGCCTGATGGAAGAGGAGGGATATGAAGAGGGATGTGAAGGTCAGGAGCTGGGGAGCCGAGCACGTGTTCAAGGGGGCAGCAAGGGAGATGAAAATAGCAGGGTGGGCAGGTGGATAGCAGTTCTACACTGTTTCTTAGTCACGTTGCTCCGCACCCCCATCCCAAGATGCCAGTTCTGTACATTCCTGTCCCTCTCTTCTTCTCCACCCAGGTCCCTGGGGACTTTAGGTCAGCTTCCCTTAGGGATTTTATTCTAATTTGTCTTTGCTGGCAGCAAGAAAACAACTATGGCCCTTTTCACACACGCCACAGTGGATTGGGGGGGGCGGGGGAGATGGGTGTGTGCCGGCAGCAGGTGGAAGTCGGTGTGTGGCTGTTACCATGGGTACACACCCATCTCCACGCATGGAGCAACCGGCATTGGCGCCCGTTGCTCCGTGCGTGGGTGATGGGGGGGAGCGCAGGAGCATGCACGCACCCCCACCCACCGCCTGTGGTGTTCCCATGGGTGCCCCCCGTCTCCCCCGCACCCACTGCGACATTTGAACACTCACCCTTCCACTCACACACATGTGCGAGGTGGGGCGCCAGTGTGAAAACAGCCACAGTTGGTTTAAAATATCCCAAGCTATTGGCATTCTCTGCATTTAAACGATTGAACCACAATTTAACATTATTGAATAATTTCTGTAGTGCTTCTACTGTACTCTGAATACTAGAATCTTTTTCTAATTTACCCTCACAAAACTCCTGTGAGGTGGGTATTCTCATTTTACAGATGTGAAACTAGGGTGGAGAGAGAGTAGCTTGCCCACACCCACCTGTGTGTTCATGGCTAAGACAGGATTTGAACCCTGGACTCCTAAAACCTAATTCCAATATCTTATCCATTAGGGTATAGCTTTTCATGTAATACTTATACAGTATGTATAAAATGACTAAAAATTGAAGTGAAGGGAACAGAAAGAGAAAGAGAAAGGGAAAATAAAAGATTAAGGCTACAATCTTGAAACCACTTATTCAGAAACAGTGGTTTCAACTTTCAAGGCTTTATGTCAATGCCACTACTGTCCTCAAAGGATTGCAAACTATGGATTAGCAAGGGAGCCATGTTATACTATACAAAAGACAGTACAAAATGTTATACTATACAAAAGACAGTACAAAATGTTATACTGTACAAAAGGATTCCCTCTGGATAATGCATATTTACATTGGAATATTTTTTTTTTTGTCCTCTTAAAATACTGTACTGACAAAAATCCTAGTCCCCACTCTAGTCATCTCTTGCCTTGACTACTGTAACTTCCTCTTTACTGGTCTCCCCTGTTCTGATCTTGCCCCCCTCATCTCTGTTCAACGCTCTGCTGCCAAAGTCATCCACTTTGCCCATCGCTTTGACCACGCTTAGCCCCTCCTCTCCGCCCTACACTGGCTCCCTCTATGGGGATGCATTCTGCACAAGCTCCTGGCCTTCACCTTCAAGGCTCTTCACGGCCTTGCTCCCCTGTATCTCTCCGCTCTTGTATCCTGCCACATTTCTGCCCAGGAGCTTTGCTCCTCCTCTGACTCCACCTTCACCTGCTTGCGACCCCCTAGCTACTCCTCTAAATGTCTTCACCCCTTCTCTCTTGCTGCCCCACAAGCCTGGAACTTCATCCCTGGATATGTTCGTTCTGCTCCTTCCCTCCCTCCTAATTTTCAAATCCCTCCTGAAAACCTACCTCTTCCATCCCCTGGTCATGACTCAAAAGGCTTGTCATGAGTGAAAATGCATCCTCATCCCTCCTTCACTCAGAATCTCTTCCCTGTAACTAAGTTAAGCATGTGCACTTGCATTTTCTCAACCTCATGGAAATATCCTTGTCTCTCTTGTTGTTCACATCTCTCTTGTCTCCCCCTCCCTTGTTTCACTTGGAGTGGAAGCCCATTGGGGTAGGGACTTGTCTATAAGTACTGATTGTACAGTGCCAGGTACACCACTGGTGCGATATAAATAATAAACAACAATAATAATAATCTTGCTGAAATTTTTCTTAGTTTATGGAGCTTGCTAATGATTAATGTGCAAGAAGGGATTTCATTTTTCCAATTTGATTTCTGGTCTCTGAATACTACATAATAGATCCCAATAGGTAGGCCTCTTCCCACCTGTGTGCAACCCACAAATGGGTCCCCATTTCCAGAGGGACTGATGTCAGAGGTGTGTGCAAGACCAGCCGTTTCGTGGTGTGTGGGGAAAATGGGCTTTGAAATTGATAACAGCCACCTGAGAGCGCTTTGGAGGGGTCCGTTTCCCAGCGCTCGCAGCTTGTGCTTGTCTGTTTTGTTGTTGTTGTTTTTGTTTTTTTGCTTACTGAGAACTTGGCATCCTGGTGCTTGGTGCATCCCAGAAGAGAACAAGCACCAGGATTTCCATGAGATTACTCAGTTTACTGAGATCGTGGGTATTTTCAGACGTTACGAGATCACAGTGAACCACGGTGAATACCCACTTGTGGTCAATGTGTCTCGAACGTCTGTTTGGCGGCCGCCAGATGTTCACCACGGTCAATCTGCACAAGGGGTCAATTTGAACCACGCTTCCTGGGCTAGCCGGGGGAATGTCCTGGGAAGCGTGGTCAAATGGACCCCCGGCAGGGACCAAAAAAAGTAACGTCTGGCCGCTCGCCACGGCCTGGGATCACCGGCAGGATCCCGGGCCGTGGCGCATTCGGCCGGACGTGGTGGCGGCATTGGCCCCGCTGCCCGCCCGTCTCCTCAGAGGGCGGGCGGCAGGGTGTGTGGAGGGGGCGGGGCCGTGCAGCCGCACGCTGCGCCGCATGGCCCCGCCCCCTCCCGGATTCCCCGCCGGGATTCCCCCGGCATGTCTGATATGGCATGACGAGGTGACCCCGGTGGGGAACGAATGGGTTGATTTCGGTACGGGGCCAACGGGGCCCGTAACGTCTGAAATCACCCCTTATTTCGGCCTTATAATGTACTTACACTGTTCTTGCCTTGGTGATATGAAATCAATCAGCACTGCAGAAAATGAGGGGGGAGGACAACAGCAACAAAAAAAGACTGTGTATTTGTCAACTTCAAAACATTGCAAAACTCAAATTGCCACATGCTGACCACAAATGTGACTCAAAATGTTCAGCAATTTCAGTCAAATAGCTCTGAATGTCAAATTAAATTACTTTGGGAATCTTCCTAGACCTTTCCATAAAGCATATTGGTACGTAAATCCCCTGGTTTCGCATGATTAATCCGATAGACGATGGGATATATTATTGCATACTGAAAGCATCACCGGAGTGCCTGTCATTAGCCTCGATGAGTGCACGAATTCCCCCAGGTCCTAATTTATTTTACTTCTGTATCTTCTGAATGAAAAACAATCATTGAGCTGGGATAAATAAAAATATATTTTTACTCCCGTTCACACTCATTTCTTTCTAAACAAATTACTTCTTTTGTTCAAGCAAATCCCATGAGATGCAAGGATCATTCCTTTCTGGTATTGCTCAAACCCAGCACAATTCCAAATACAAATAAATGTTGCTAGCAGTGCATAATTAAGGGAGTATTGCAGATGAAATATTTTATTTATTTATTTATTTATTTA
>QEPC01003390.1:1630613-1644125 GCA_003113815.1 Sphenodon punctatus
ATACAACCAGTGAAGATTTTGGGTCTGTTTGAAGATGTGGCCGATTTTCTCATTTCCTTTGCTTGTGCTCACTAGTCAGCTGTTGTACGTAGGGGGGAAACAGCGAGAGGCAATCAGTGCTCTTCCCTCCACCCAGGTTGTGTTGTGTATGTGTCGTAATTAGGGTAACAGATTATACCTCCAATTTTAGAAAATTTTCTGTTTAAATTTGCAAGTACATATACGCCTCTACAATCTCTGACATCTGCTCGAGCATGCAAATAATTGTTTTGACACTGTGACAATTGCAGGGAATCTTATTTTTTAATTTTGAAACATGCCGGTGTGATGATTAGAGTTTAATTCTCATTTGCTCGTGCTATAGCTTTTTGAGGCAAGCACTCGCTAGCAAGCCACTTTCTCTAGCCCTTACAGGATGTTTTAAAGCCCTCAAGGTGTTGCTGTGAGACTCAAACAATCTGCTAATCAGCAGCCCATTTTTTCTTTCTTTCTGCTAAAACAGCATACCATTGCTCCGTATTTCTTTCCTGTGTTTTTCAATGGATTTTACCCTTTTTATAAAGAGGATGGATGTTTTTCTCGTTAAGTCACTAGGCTGGGGCTCAGGAGATTTGAGTTCAGTTCCTGACCTTGCCACAGATTCCCAGTGAATTATAATTAATATTTACCTTCATGGCAATTACAAAATTTGTAGAGGTCTAGAGCTTATGGATTTTTGATCTCTCCACTCCATCACACTGATATATGGATAGCAGCTGATTATTTTCTTTACCATGACTAAAATCCGAAAGACGCTTATACTTGAGGAGTCTCACTGGGGGTAATTGGGTTATTCCAGGGTTACTGGTTTTCGAATTGCAGCCCTTTATTATAGCACTTTCAGTATACAGAGTGCTTTGCAATTCTTATCCAGTTCACCCCCACAACAATCGTGTGAGGTAGGTCATTCTTATTCCCATTTTACGGGTGGGGGACTATCTGAGACTGAGAAACAGTTACTTGCCCAAGACCACCCAGAAAATTCATGGATAAAATGAGATTTGAACCTTTTGTCTTCCAGGTCTAAGTCCCTACACTGCATTCACTTGACTACACTGCTCCTCTGGATTTCCCCGGGGTATCCACCTGACACCTCAGAAATGAGGGTGGGGTGATGAGAGAGCCTCCTTCCACAGGTGGTAGGGTAGGGGTTGGCTTCCAAATCAAAAAAGGAAACAAGGGGGTGGGGAACAGAGAGATCCTGTCTCTGTGATTTCCTGCTTTGACCAGAGGGCGTATAGGCGCAGCCTTCTTTGGCTTGGTTGTTTTCTTCTCTACATAACGGTCAGTAAATAAATCAAATCACCTATCTGGTATCTGGCCCTCAGAGGCAAAAAGGGCAGACCACACCAATGTAGATATTTGTAGATTAAGTATGGGGCAAATCCAACTATAATTTTCAGCATCCTTTGAAATTGCAGATTGCACTACTGGGACCAGAAAATGAGAGGTGCCATTTATTAAAGGCAAAGGGGAGCACCCCCCCTTTCCCACCCCAATTTCTGGATAAGGGAAGCATACCTTGTGCATACTATTTCCCCCAACTCCATATGTTTGTGGCAGTGACGGGCTTCCTTTTGCCGCTTGTGTCACGGGCTCCCTGTCTGTGAGCTCAGCAGCTGCTTTGTCCTGCTCCCAGCCCCTCCCTCTTGCAGGGCGGAGACAATCCCTGGTAGCCAATCCTGGCCCCCTCCCTCTGCAGTGAGTCCATGTAGTAGAACTGAAATGAATATCTGCAGCAAATATATTTGTTGAATTTGCTTGTTTCAGTTCAAATCCACAAAAATGGATAATAACCACAATTCATTTTCTGCTTTCTCAGATATTCATTCTCATTATTCCAGTTTGATTATTTTGGTATTCTGGCTATTTTGGTTTAGTTACTTTGGTATTTTGGGTTACTCCATTTCAGCATTATTATCGGCGCTAATATGGTAACTGAAAGAACTGTAAGGAGGTCAATGAAAGAACATAATGGTTGAAATAGTCAAAGGGGCTGTCCGTAAAGCATGTCACTTTTAGTTGTTGCTGCCATTTTTAGCCCCCACTGTCTCCTTGTCATAGTTTGGTCATTATTCTACAGACCCTCCCCCCAAAAGGGTGCCACACAAATTGCGCCTCCCTCCCCATGTGCACATTTTTAATAACAGTAACATAGAACCGCCATTGATTATATGTAAAGAATATCATTTTAGTTTTCAAACACAGAACGTATAAGCAGCAAGAAGTGATTGTGCTGTCACGTTACAACCAATACCCATCCACCTTGTCGTGCATTGTCACAACTTCGCCATTGTCTCCACCACCTTTATGGCTTAACTTTATGGTGTAGGGGCATAGCTGTAATAGGTGCAGCCGCTCTGGGGCCCACGCAGCTGGGGGACTCACACTCATGTAGAATGCATATACATACTGGAGTCGCTTCTCCCAGTAGGGGACCCATTCCGCACTAGGATCCATTCCCGCCTAGCTACACCGCTGTTAGGGACAGTCCTGGACCAAAATAAACAAACCAGCCAAACTGGAGTATCTGAATAATCGGATATGCAAATATCCATTTTGGTCATAAAGATCATTTGGATATTCCGAGCAGCATCATCTGCAAATGTGAATAGTATCCCTTCATACAAAAATGCTTTCGGTTTCAGCTTTACTCTACAACCATCTGCTCTGGCAGCCACTTGGTGTTTAGTTGGTTCTCTCCCCTCCCCCACCCCAGACGTTTCCTGAAATGACTCCCCCCTCCCTGTCCCCACCCCCCGCATACAACCAGTGAAGATTTTGGGTCTGTTTGAAGATGTGGCCGATTTTCTCATTTCCTTTGCTTGTGCTCACTAGTCAGCTGTTGTACGTAGGGGGGAAACAGCGAGAGGCAATCAGTGCTCTTCCCTCCACCCAGGTTGTGTTGTGTATGTGTCGTAATTAGGGTAACAGATTATACCTCCAATTTTAGAAAATTTTCTGTTTAAATTTGCAAGTACATATACGCCTCTACAATCTCTGACATCTGCTCGAGCATGCAAATAATTGTTTTGACACTGTGACAATTGCAGGGAATCTTATTTTTTAATTTTGAAACATGCCGGTGTGATGATTAGAGTTTAATTCTCATTTGCTCGTGCTATAGCTTTTTGAGGCAAGCACTCGCTAGCAAGCCACTTTCTCTAGCCCTTACAGGATGTTTTAAAGCCCTCAAGGTGTTGCTGTGAGACTCAAACAATCTGCTAATCAGCAGCCCATTTTTTCTTTCTTTCTGCTAAAACAGCATACCATTGCTCCGTATTTCTTTCCTGTGTTTTTCAATGGATTTTACCCTTTTTATAAAGAGGATGGATGTTTTTCTCGTTAAGTCACTAGGCTGGGGCTCAGGAGATTTGAGTTCAGTTCCTGACCTTGCCACAGATTCCCAGTGAATTATAATTAATATTTACCTTCATGGCAATTACAAAATTTGTAGAGGTCTAGAGCTTATGGATTTTTGATCTCTCCACTCCATCACACTGATATATGGATAGCAGCTGATTATTTTCTTTACCATGACTAAAATCCGAAAGACGCTTATACTTGAGGAGTCTCACTGGGGGTAATTGGGTTATTCCAGGGTTACTGGTTTTCGAATTGCAGCCCTTTATTATAGCACTTTCAGTATACAGAGTGCTTTGCAATTCTTATCCAGTTCACCCCCACAACAATCGTGTGAGGTAGGTCATTCTTATTCCCATTTTACGGGTGGGGGACTATCTGAGACTGAGAAACAGTTACTTGCCCAAGACCACCCAGAAAATTCATGGATAAAATGAGATTTGAACCTTTTGTCTTCCAGGTCTAAGTCCCTACACTGCATTCACTTGACTACACTGCTCCTCTGGATTTCCCCGGGGTATCCACCTGACACCTCAGAAATGAGGGTGGGGTGATGAGAGAGCCTCCTTCCACAGGTGGTAGGGTAGGGGTTGGCTTCCAAATCAAAAAAGGAAACAAGGGGGTGGGGAACAGAGAGATCCTGTCTCTGTGATTTCCTGCTTTGACCAGAGGGCGTATAGGCGCAGCCTTCTTTGGCTTGGTTGTTTTCTTCTCTACATAACGGTCAGTAAATAAATCAAATCACACACTCTCAAACACCTCCAAAACTGGATCCAGGTGGTCTGGACCACCAGTCCAAGACAAGAAAAATTAGCATTCTGGCTAAAATTAGCTCACTCTATATAGCACAGAGCTGGGAAAACTTTTCCCTCCATAGGTTCACTTTGTAAATTAGTACAAGCTCCAAGAGCCATATTGAAGTTAAGGGTCAGAGTGCTTAAGGGGTGTGCTTACAAAGGGCAGGGCTCAAATCAAACGGCGGTGCCATGTATCTGTCCTCTATTCTTGGGTGCATGCTGTCATCACTGCTCTCTTATTCCGAGCTCAGTCTTTCAGGCCAAGTTCACACACGATGGCTTGGAAACACCTGCAAGCAAAAGACACAGCAGGGGGAGGAGCCAGATGCCAGATGCTAGTGCAAATGGGGTTTTGGTGTGACTTTACTGACAGCTGTCAAGGCTCAAAAATCAAGCCTTGACAACCGCGTGTACAGTCGCAGCAGAACCCTGTTCGCATAGGTGATACTTCCGGCATCCGGCTCCTCCCCCTGTCACGTTTTTGACTCGCAGGTGTTTCCATGCCACGCTGCTGTCAGGTGTGAATGTGGTCTCTGTACTTGGGGATAGGAACTAGATCCAGGAGCCATATCCAGGAACTGAAAAAGGCCAAATAAAAACTAGCTGTGGACTGCAGTTGGCCTGTGATGTAGCACCTGAAAAGTGTAAGGTTGCAGAGAAATGTACCGCCACGTTATCCTGGATTTCATGCCTTTCATGGAATTGATCTACTGGAGTTGGACCTCTTTGCTGGCTAGCAAAATTAGGCTCCTGTCCCCAACAGACATCACAGTATGTCTGTTGCCCACTTCATGGTCAACATTTCTTTCTCAGTTACAGAGCATGCCTTCTCAGTTAGAAATAATTTCCAGCAAAAGTAGTGTTGGGTGTTCTTCCCCCTCAAATTCTTGTGAGAGGATTGCTATAAACCCCACATCATTTAAAAAATGAATTGCTTTGAAAAGTCTGGGTTAAATAATACAGGTTCTTGAAAGAAGAGCCTGTTTTTCTTTCTCCATCCACTTCTTCAGTATTTCCCTTGCTGTACTTCCTTGGTGTTTCTTCCCCTCTCAGTTGGAATTCCCCAAGGTTCTGACCTTGGCCCTCTTCTTTTCTCCTTTTATTCTCTGTCCTTGTGCAAATTCATTGAATCTCATGGCTTCCAGTATGCAGCTGTGTGCTGATGACACTCGACTCTTTCTCTTCACCCGTACTCTCTTGTCTTCTAGTCTCGCATCACCAACTGCCTCTCTCTGATATCTCCGCTTGGATATTAGGGATGTGCGAACGTGGTTCAGACATTCGGGGTTCAGCCTGAACTCAGCCAGTTCGGACAACCGAATGGCCAAACCAAACATGGAAACCCCCAAATAGTTTGGGCATGAAAAACCTGGCTGGCAGGCCCTGGGGCGGGGCGCAGCTGAGGAGCAGACTTCCAGGCATCAAGGGTGGAGAGGCTTGGACTAGCAGCCAGCCTGCCCAATAACCATCCCTCTTTTCCTCAGACCACTGGCTTGGCAGTCTGCGATTGGCGTGGGGCTAGGCTGCACAGAGCCAATGGGGCTTGTGGTAAGGCGGGTGCAGCAAGTAACAAAAGTAATTGCCCTCCCCTCCCCCCATTCCATATCATTCTGACCTAGCCACTGATCCTGTCGGTAGGCATTTTCAGAAGTCTCCCTCTCCCAGCAGTTTGTGTTCCTCCCAATCCATTGCCATCCCCCTCCTATTTCACCCATTTCCACACATTTGCCTCCATAGATTCATTTATTTTGATTAGATTAGATATATTTAGGTGTTATACCCGGCATCAAGAAGCAGCTACTCCAGCCCCAGGACCCACCGTCATGGTTCTGGGGCCATCATCCCACTCACAGGGAGCTGTCATTCCACGGCATCAAGAAGCAGCCACTCCAGCCCCAGGACCCACCATCAGGGTTGTGGGGCCTACATTATAGGCAGGGAGGGCTGTCCATCCACGTCATCCAGAAGCTGCCACTCCTGTCCCAGGACCCACCGTCAGGGTTTTGGGGACATCATTCCGCTCACAGGGAGCCATCATTCCACCACATCAAGAAACAGCCAGCCACTCCATCCCCAGGACCCACCATCAGGGTTCTGGGGCCTACGTTACATGCAGGGAGGGCTGTTGTTCCACTTCATCCAGAAGTTGCCACACTAGTCCCAGGATCCACCGTCAGGGTTCTGGGGCCTACGTTACAGGCAGGGAGGGCTGTCCATCCACGTCATTGTCAGGAGGGGGGAGGGGAAAACACGTACCCACACACTCGGTTCAGGTGTCTTGTGTCCTAGGCCTTCCTCGGTGGTGAACGCTAGGATAAGTGTCCATCAGGATAGTGTGTGGGCCAATGAGTCTCACAGAAACTGGGTCCCTATCATCATTGGGCACCGAGGATAGAGGATAGGACAAGGCCCCACACCGTTCACCTCACCCACACTCTTGACCCACATGGAGAGGAAGGAAGGGGAAGCTGTGGTAGACATTTGGGGGGAAACCGGGGAAGGGACCCAGGTTGGAAGGGGAGAGGGACAGGACTTGCTCATGGAGGAGGCGGAGGGAGTCCCAGGTCAGGGAGGAAGGGATCTGCACTTTCACACCCACAACACTCACTCACACACTCCCACAGTCACTCACATCACGTTTCACTAGTTCAGGGAAGGCAGGAACGGATCACAACACACGCTACATATCTCAATAGAACAAGAACAAAGTTTAAACACATGCACTTAGCTTTCAGCATCCGGTCTGTGCTCTGTTCACCAGCACTGGGATGCTGCCAGAGCCGATGTTATATCCCTGAGACCCTGTCTCCTGCCACGCCACGAGCCTCGTGGAATGCCACACAAGGTGTGGCATCACCCCTGTGGCATCAGAGCCTGCCCCGCCATGATCCTGCTGGGCTGCCGGGGCCACCGGGGCAACCCAGGTCGGGGGAGGAGCCTCCAAGAGCGCCGCAACGTCAGGGTCCGGCAGCGCCACTGACCCCCGAGACGCAGGGAGCCGCCCCTGTAATTGCAGCCATGGGGTCCAAGCCCCCCCACGGTATTGCCAGAGGTGGGCCCCAGTGACAGTGCCCCCTCAGAAAGCCCCCCCAGCCAAAGACCCAAGCGGGGATCAGCTGGGTGGGGTGGTGGAAGTGAAAAAGGAAAACCAAGTGGGGCGCTAACACACTGGCCACAGGTTCCCATGATCACACTGCGGGACTATAACCCACCCAATCGATGAGGTATTGTAAGCAACCATTTCGGAGGTGAGAGTCCAAGATCGCCTTAACCTCGTACTCCGGCCCGACAGGGGTAACGAGAGCAGGGCCCAGGGGCATGGAGGAAGGCGTGTGTGCAGGAGGGATAGCTCTTTTCAATAAGGACTCATGGAAAGTGGGGTGAATACGAACATGAGGGGGTAGCTGACCTCATTGACTTGTCTAAGAATAGGAAAAGGGCCAATATGCCAGTAGTCCAACTTAGCGGATGGTCACATAGAGGGATAGTGGTGATGACACCCAAACGTAGTCCCCGGGGTGCAAGGGTGGTGTGTTCCGCCGTCATTTATTGACTTCTCTTTTAAATCATTGCCAGGCATGCTCTAGAGTGCGTTTCACCAACCCTTGCGCCTCCTGAAATTTGGCATACCAAAGCGTCAGCTGCAGGAACCTGTGTAGAGGGAAGCTCCAATTTGAGGGTGGAAGCCATAAGACACGTAAAAGGGCGAATTTCTGAGGGAGGCATTGGGTGTGTTGTTATAGGCAAACTTATTATACGCAACCAGGTGTACCAGCCTTCTTGCAAGTGGTTTAGATAACAGCAGAGGTACTGCTCGAGGTTTTGGTTGACATGTTCTACTTGCCCGTTGGCTTGAGGGTGGTAGGCAGTCGTTGGTTTGAGGGTCACGTGCAGAGCTGCAAACAAGGCTTTCCAGAAGTGAGAGACAAATTGGGTTCCCCTATCAGAGTTAATTTCTAAGGGCCATCCATGCAGTCTTACTACATGGTGAATGAAAAGGAGCACTGTACGGTGTGCAGATGGCAGACCCTTGCAAGCTACAAAGTGTGCCATTTTCGTGAAATGGTCAATGATAACAAAAATAGTATTGTAAGCTCGAGAAAGGGGAAGTTCTACTATAAAATCCAGTCCTACCCATTGCCATGGGCCCTGAGGGGGGTTTGAGAGTTGGAGAAGGCCTAAGGACACTTGTCTGGGGGTTTTGGGTCGTGCACACATGGCACAAGCCTCCACGTACTCTTGCGTGTCCTTTGTCAAGGAAGACCACCAGAAGGTCCTGAGAATCATCTGGCGCATGTCGTTGGGGTCCCAGATGACCGGCAAGGGGAGCGTCATGGTGCCCCCAGAGCATCTGGAGTCAGCATGTTGGTGGCACTACGATGAGCCCTTGTTTCTTTTGTAATCTGTCTTCTATGGTATACGGTGGGTCATTGATAGTTCCGATACTGACTTCACGAAGTTATTCCAAGTGCACATAAGTGGCCGCAAAGACCCTGGGATCAAGAATCGCACCTCATTTCGTGTCCTCCATATGCCGCTCGTCATGATATCGAGAGAGTGCATCAGCTAAGATGTTCAAATGGCCTGGTCAGTACTGAATGACAAAAGAAAAACGTGCAAAAAACAACGCCCAACGCACATGCCGGGCGTTGGTTATCTGTGCTGTCTGCAAGAAGGTAAGGTTTTTGTGATCCGTGATCAGGGTGATGAGGTGCGTGACTCCTTCCAAGTAGTGCCGCCATGCTGCAAAGGCAGCCTTAATATCTAACAGTTCATGGTCAAAAATGGTGTAGTTGCGTTCTGCAGGAGTCAATTATCGGGAGTAATATGCACAAGGGAGTAGCTGCTTTGTGTTGGCACCTTCCTGCAATAGAACTGCTCAGAGGGCTCCGCTGGAGGCGTCCGACTCCACATGAAAGGGTCTATCAAAATTAGGGTGTTGAAGGAGCGATGCCGTCATGAAGGTGTGCTTGAGGAAGGCAAAACTGTGCTGCTGTTCAGGACCCCAGGAGTACACATGGTTCTTTTTTAAGAGGTGAGTCAAGGGTGTTGTGATCTCCGCATAATTGGGGATATACTGCCGGTAATAATTAGTGTTCTCCAAGAAGCATTGCAGGGCCTTTACTGTCTTTGGCGGGGGCCAACACAGTAGGGCCTCTACCTTTTGAGTGTTCATCTGAATCCCCGTGGGAGTTATAATGAAGCCAAAGAAGTCGACGGTCATGAGATGAAATGCACAGTTCTCCCCCTTGCAGTATAACTGATTGGAGCACCTGTCGGACATGATCTACATGTTGCTGCACGGAGGATGAATAGATTAGAATATCGTCGAGATATGCAATAACGAAGATGTCTAATAATCGCAAAAGATGTCATTAATGAAATGCTGGAATGTAGCGGGAGCATTGGCAAGCCCAAATGGCATGATACAGTGCTCATAGTGGCCATACGGCCATGATACACTGCTCATAGTGGCCACCAGGTACGAAAAGTGGTCTTCCACTCATTTCCCTCTCTCATACAGACCAAGTTAGGCCCCCGGTAAGTCCAGTTTGGTATAAATACAGGCTTCCTGAAGACGATTTAGTAATTCTGGAATCAGTGGGAGGGGATATTGGTTTTTTATTGTAATCATGTTAAGACATCGGTAGTCAATACATGTCCGGAGCCTCCCATCCTCCTTGGGCACAAAAAAGATGGGCGCCCTGGCAAGAGAGGAGGAATGACGGATGAACCTGCTCTGTAGTCTTTCATCCAGGTATTGTCGCAGGGCTGTTAATTCTGGGGTGGCTAAGGCGTAGATGCAGCCGAAGAGTGGTTCTGTTCCTGGGACCAAGTCTATAGGGCAGTCATAAGACTGGTGTGGTGGTAATACTGCAGCTTGTTTTTTTACTGAAGACGTCCACAAAGGTGGCATGTTCCTTTGGCAACCACGGAGGGATGGACTTGACGATGGTGCTGGACCTTATCATGCTGACAAGGCAGGGTTGCGCTCGGTGGCAAGTGTTCTTACAGTAGGCTGACTCAAAAGACAACTGTTTGGTGCTCCAGTTAATGTAAGGGTCATGTATCCCTAACCAAGGGAGCCCCAGTACCACCAAAAAATACGGGGTGCAAACAATATCAAACGTTAATACTTCTTGATGCATTCCAGTGGCACACTGCAGGGGGCACATCTGTGTTACAATGGGTCCAGATATTAAAGGGGAGCCGTCTATCGAATGCACCACTTCAGGTGGTTCTTTCCTTGTTGTCTGAATGGCTCATTCCTGGACCAAGGTCTATAAACTTCCCCGATGCGCCTGAATCAATCAAGGCCCAAACTACTTGAGAGTTAGTGTCACAGGCAATCGAAGGTGTGATTGAGACATTCCGAGGGTCAAGGGGATGTAAGTTATGGCTTGGGCGGCTCCTGTCCATCACGGCCCTTGCCATTTCCCTGCTTTCTCCATTTGGCCGGGAGCATGGGGCAGTCATTGATAAAGTGTGATGACTCTCCGCAGTAGAAACATGCCCATGCCCTCCTTCTCCGCTCTCATTTGTTGCTGGTTACTGGGCCTTGTGAGGCTCCCAGCTGCATTGGTTCAGGGTCAGTAGGCGTTGAGATCCCTGATGCTGGTGGTGGTGAAAATGGCGGCTGAGGTGAAAATGTGCGGGATTCTTGTCGCTATTCCTGGCGTCTTTCTGACAAGTGATCTTCAATTTGGAGGGCCAAATTAGCCACCTTTTCCCAAGTGTCTGGCAACGCCGTGAAGGCAAGTTGATCCTTAAACTCTTCGCTAAGCCCTCTGTGAAACATAACCTTCAGGACCTCATTTGGCCACTGCAGTTCCAAAGCCAGTTGTTGGAATTAGGTGATATACTCAAGAAGTCCTCCTTTGGCTTGCTCCAGGGACATAACGACTGCCTCAGCATCTTTAACATGATGGGGGTGGTCAAAGAGGAAGGTGAATTCCTTCAAAAAATCCCCATAATTAGTTAGCAGGGGACTATCTCCTTTTAATAAGGTGGTCGCCCATTCCAGGGCTATCCCTCCCAGATTACCTATGATAAAGGCCACCTTAAGGGCATTGGTAGCATAAGTGGTGGGTTGGAGGGTAAAGGTGAGCTTACAAAGAGCTAGGAAGCCCTGAAAGGCCTTGCGATCCCCCATAAACCTATCTATACGGGGTCCCCTAGGTTCTCGTGGAGCTGCCACTGCCGAAGGTGCCACAGGGGGCGCTGCAGGGGCTCTCCCAGACAGACAGGACAAGGCCCCACACCATTTGCCTCACCCACACTCATGACCCACACGGGGAGGAAGGGAAGGGGGAAACCAGGGAAGGCACCCAGGCTGGAAGGGGAGAGGGGCAGGACTTGCTCACGGAAGAGGTGGCGGGAGTCCCAAGTTGGGGAGGAAGGGATCTGCACTTTCACACCCACAGTACTTATTCCCACACTCCCACAATCACTCACATCATGTTTCACTAGTTCAAGGAGGGCAGGAAGGGATCACAACACACACTATACATCTTAATAGTACAAGAACAAGGTTTAAACACATGCACTTAGTTTTCAGCAGCTGGTCTGTGCTCTGCTCACCAGCGCTGGGATGCTACCAGCACCGGGGTTATATCCCTGAGAACCCACCCCCTGTTGCACCACTAGCCTCGCAGAGCGCCAGACGGGGCGTGGTGCCGCCCTTGTGGCATCAGACCCTCCCCCGCCCTGCTCCTGCTGGGCTGCTGTGGTTGCCAGGGTGGTTTGAGCGCTGCGACGTCGGGGTCCAGTGGCACCATAGACCCCCAAGACACAGGGAGCCGTCCTCACCATTGCAACCATCAGGTCCAAGGCCCCCACGCGTGGTGGGCCCCAGTGACAGTCATCCACATAATCCAGAAGCAATAGGGATGCTGCTGCTGCTCAGCCTGCTTCTGGTGCTGCTCCTTCTAGGGCTGGGGGCAGGGATAGACCCCACCGGCTGAAAGGGGTGGCTGCTCCAACTCCCACCATCCCCAGGGGCATCCTGCTGCTGCTGCCACGCACTCTCCAGAGCCCTCCCTCTCTGCCTGTTGGACTCTCTCCACCAGCTCACCCTTCCAGTGGCCATAGAGTGGTGTCTGACGTGCCAAGCTGCCCTTGACCCTGGGGTCCAGCATGGTTGCCAAAACATATTCATCCCGCTGCAGGAGCACATCAAACCACGCCTTCAGCCATGCCTTCAGTTGCCGCACCAGGGCAACTGCCTCAGCTGCCAGCTTCTTGCCCTGAGGGCCACAATCCCACCCCTGGAGAATCTCATCCAGCCTCCTGAGGAGACTCTGGACCAGAGGGGTCACCTGGCTGATGGTGGCCATGGAGGAGCTGATGGTCTCTGTCACAGCCAGGAATGGTCTGAGAACAAAGACAGTGTGAGCCAGGATCTCCCATTCTGCCCCATTGTATCCTGGAGGTGCCCCGCTGTCCATCACCAGTTGAACCTGATGCAAGGCTCGAGAAGCCGGTCGAGCATCAGGAATGTGGAATTCCACCTGGTGGACACATTCTGCACCAGTTGGTGGACTGGGGAGCCTTGCTTTGCCTGCTTCACCCAGAGGAGGTCACTGCCATTCACGCTCCAGTTAAAGAAATTGGTCCGCTTCCTTCCCCGCTCAATCAGGGAGCTACGGGTGCCTGCCCCAATCCCCTTTTCCCTCAAGCCCAAAGCGCCCCTGACCACCAGGTGAAGGGTGTGTGTGGTGCAAGGGATGCTGGTGAAGCCCCCTCATGGACTGCCCTCAATATGTTGGCCGCGTTGTGTGTCATCACGCACCCCTTGGTGAAGGGTGCACCTGGCATGACCCACTCCCTCGCCATGGTGTTCAAGGTTGCCTCAATGTTCTGAGAGGTGTGGGAGCCATCCATAACATTCGCTTGAAGCAGGGCCCACCTAGACCCTGCTTCAGGACCCTTTCTGACACTCCCAAATGCTGCCTCTGGGTCCTGCCACCAGTGCGCCGTCACTGCCAGGTAGGTGTGCTGCGCGTTTCTGCTCTACCACAAGTCAGTGGTGAAGTGGATGGTGGCACCCCCAGCCCCTGCCTGTAAGGTCGTGGGGATACAGGGGCAGGGGTCAGGCACAAGGTAGGAAGGGCCGAAAACAACAAGCCCCCATAAGGGAACAAGAAAGAATAGCAAGTATGCCCCCAGCGCAGAGTCAGAATAGGGAACCTAACGACAGAGAGCCCTTACAAGAAGAAAGAAACAGACAGGAACTGACAACGGCCCCCGCGGCTGAGTCAGGGGGCGTGGCCCCGGTGCCGCGACGCTCGGCGCGGCTGCGGGAACGCGGGGG
>QEPC01003390.1:1653995-1665198 GCA_003113815.1 Sphenodon punctatus
TTACAGTAGTCCAGCCTCGAGGTGATGAAGGCATGGATCAAGGTGGCCAGGTCGGTTCTGGAGATGTATGGGCGCAGCCTCCGTACTAGATACAGCTGGCAGAAAGCCACATTCGCCACCACATCCACCTGCTGATCTAGGCGGAGGTCTGCATCCAATAACACCCCCAGACTCCAAACCTGCTGGGCCATGGAGGGGTGCACCCCCTCCAAAAGAGGGGCCAACACCTCCCCCGCTCGGCCTACCACCATAGCTCTCTTCCACCTAGTTGGAAGAGAACAAAGGATTTGTCAGACTCTGTGAAATGAATGGTCCCGTTTAGAGTTGAAATGGGTAGTGGGTTTATTATTTGTAGGTATTATCTACATTTTGGGGCAGCCCTTTGAGTACGTGAATAATAGCTGTGACATAATGGATTTTTGCACATCTGTTTTATTTTTTTGTGGGGGGGCTATTCCATTGTGGGGTTTTCAGTTTTGTTGTTTCAGTTCTTTCAACATTTTGGTATTCTGGCCTCATAATTTTTGGCAATTGCGCATGTGCAATGTTGCTAATAGTGCTGGAATTGGGAGCTTTTATTTACCATTTCCATTAAAACTAGAACAAGGTGACACTCTATGAAACTAACAAAAGGAAGTACTTTTTCACTCAGCTTATATTAACTTGTGGAACTTGTTGCCAGAGGATGTTGTTAAGGCCAACAACATAACTGGGTTTAAAAAAAGAGTTGAATAAGTTCCTAGAGGACAGGCCCGTAAATAGCTATTGGCTGCAGGATGAGACCTCTGACTGTCAGGCTGGGAGTGAATGGCAAGAAATGGATAGAGCTTGAAACAGGTACTAAATTTAGTACCTATGAGTAATACCCACATTTTCAGGCAACACTTCAGGTACCCATTACAGCGGTACCAATTGGGTACCCGGAAACCCTCCAAATTGGGTACTTCTGGTACCGAATTTTCAATTTATGGGTTCCCAATCAGTATATTGGTATACCAATCAGTATATCAAGTTGGAAAACTGAAAAATCAGCATGGAAGTTTTTTAAAAAAGTTACCAGAACTAGTTTCCCAGGACCAGAAGTTGACTTTCTGGGATTGGAAAGTTGATTTTCAGCGACAACCCCCCCCAAAATTAGTGTTTTAAGAAGAAAAAGAAAAAAAAAGTTAAAAATTGGAACTGGAAGTAGCTTGGGGGGACTGGAAGTTGCCATAAAATTGTTGGAACTTGATGGAAACCCAATAAATTGATGTCGAGAGTCAGTATATCGATGAAAATGTTGAAAAATTGGTACCTGATGTCAACATTCCAGAACTGAAAGTCAACATTTCAGGACTTCGGGTACCTGATTGGGTTGTAATTGTTACCAGGTTGATTCAAGTACTCAAAACTTGATGGATCACTTGTTTTTGCGGGTACCCTCTTTCAGCTGTAATTATGACCTGCTGTATACCTCTCTAAAGTGATCAAAGATGCTCCTATTCGAAATATTATCTTAGGAAGCCATGTTAGTCTGTGTCAGCAAATATATATAGAGAAAGACAGGGTGATTTCAGATGTGACACGGTTAGATTCACCACAGTGAATCCCACCCCAGTGTCAATTGCTTCACCGCGGGCCATGGTTATCCACGCGGCCCCAACAGACATGGCAGGGGCGGCACCACCGCCCAGGGTCAACTGGAGTGAACCCGGGCTGGAGGAACCCAACAGACATGACGTGGTGGCAAGAACCGCGGTGGGAGCCCCACAAGGCACCGAGGTCATGCAGACGCAAACATGGCTGCCAGAGGGCAAATGAAGCCAAAGACAGGGGAGGGCCCTGCCCAGGGAAGGGAAATACAAAGAAAGGGGGGGGAGGGAGCTGCAGCGTGAGCAGTGCTCGCAAACAGCGGCCACACAAAAGGCACGTGCACTTCAAAACGAGAAGCGCACATGCACAAACAAAGCAGCACACCCACACAACAAAGGGGAGCCGAGCAGGGGGACAGAGGAAGGCACACACCGGGGGGAACAGAGAACCCCATGGCCAGTTGGACACATGGGAGGTGGGGGGGCAGTGAGGGGCCAGCACGGCCAGCCCAGCAGCAGGGGGAGGGGGCAGGAGCCCAGCGGCCAAGGGGAAGGGGGACTCAGCAACCCAGGGAGACAGGAGGCAACACAAGGCACAGTGAAGCGCAACAGGTGTTTATTGAGGACACAAGCGGCACCCTCCCGGTGCAGAGACAGACAGAGCAGGAGCGTGCGGGCCCAGGGTGCAGGAGAAGGGGCAGCAGCAGGGGGGCATGGTGCCCAGTCCGGGAGGGAGGGAACCATCACCACGGCCCACCACGGGGGCCACATAGAGGGGTTCGGGGCAGCGGTAGTGGGTCCCAGGCAAGGGGGCGATGGGCCGGTGGGTGGCAGTGGGTCCCAGGGGTCCAGCCATCCCAAAGAGGCAGCAGGCGTTGGAGCGAGCACCCGGGCCACAGACGGAACAAAGGCACTGAGGAGGCAGCCAGATGTCAAATGGGCCCGGAGCGCCCTACACCCAGTTGCAGGGGCTCCCGTCAGGTGGAGGGGGCGGCAACGACAGCAGGTGCACAAAGCGGGGCCATTGCCACAGTCCCAGCAGAAGCCGCGCCTGACCATGTGGAAGCAGATCACGTAGAAGGCCTCAAAGGGATCTGCACAGCTAATCTCGAGTTGCACATCAGGGCGGCTGCACACCTCCGACAGGGCTGCCAGTTCTGGCCCAGAGGGGAGCGGGGGAAAGACATAATCGGCTGCAGGGGGCCAGGGCAGGTGGGACAGCTCCAGAAGATGGCAGTAGGCAGCCCCGCGGGAGCGCGGATACCCATGGGCACCGTGCACGCTGATGAAGTAGGACACGGCCATGGCAGGGCCACCCTCACACAGGCAGGTCGCATATCCTTGGAAGGCGCGCACACACTGAGCACAGGCCATCTTGGCAGGACTCCACGCTACTAGGCCCCCCAACGTGTCTGGTAAGGGCCCCTCAGGGAACGGGGCGAGCCCCAGCTCCTCACAGTGCACACGGCAGTTGTCAGCAGTTGCGACATAGCCGAAGTGCGGCATCCCAAAGCTCAGGCACTGATAGGCATCCGGCCGGGTGGGCAAGTACGATGGGTGAACGCCACAAGTTGCACAGGGCCATGCTCTCGCGGGCGGTCCAAGCTCAGACAGAGCCCCTGGAACCTCCGAGTGGGACCTCAGGCTGAGATGCAGCTGCCATGGTACAGCTCCTGGAGGGTCTGAGCTGCAGCGGCCATGGGGGCAGCAGGGGATGCGGGGCCAGGAGGCTGGACAGGCAGACAGGGGCAGCCAAGGCCAACAGATAACGGCAGGATGGGAACAATGGGGCCTCTGTGGAGGGATGAGTAGGGAGTGAGCTGCGCACAGCTTCCAGCATGCAAGGCCGGACAGCCCCACGCATACCAACCTGCTAGTGGAGATAGCAACGACAGCACACGCACACACAGGGAGGAACAGCAGCCCAGGGCCCGAGCCCCGGGGGGCTGCACAGAGTACCCCCGATGTTGGACCATAGTGGGTACAGTGGGGTGGGGCACACAACCATGTCGTGCCTGGTGCGGGACGTCCATGAGGCCAGGGAGGGGGTATGCATCTGTAGGAATAAGGCACTCGGGCATGGTTAGGTGTGTCTAAGACCATTTATTGTGCCCCCCCAATTCTGCCCCATACCCCGGTACACCCATGTGCCCTCGTGCCCTACCCCCTTCCCACCCCCTCAGTGGTCTGGATGCCCCCTCCCCTCCCCAGACCCTATGCAGCCCTCCCCCTCCCCCATCTCCTGCTGCCCCTAGGCTGGCCCCATCCCCTGCCAACAGGGATGGCTGAAGCTACCGACCCCCCCTCGTCCGAGGTGGAGGAGGAGGTGATGTCAACTGAAAGGGCCTGGGACCCTGCCCCCCAACCGCTACCCCCGGTGGGCCCCTGTCATCCCCCCCATGCTGCCTGCGGCTGTATCGGGGCCTGACTGCCCGGCTGCTGGTATCTGAGCTGTGGGGGAACGGGTTCCTGGATCCATGGTCCCTGGTGCTGTTGGGGAGGCGGGGGTGGCGGCGCTGGCAGGGCCTGTGGTATGGCCGGGGGTGTGTGTGTGTGGAGGGGGCATGGGTCTGGGCACAGGTACAGCACCCGGCAGGGCTGCTGCCATTATGAAGGCACTCAGGGCCCTGGCCTGCAGGAGGAGGGATGTGCCCTGCTCCAGGGAGCGGTCGAGTTTCTGGCTGAGCTCCTCGGACCGCCGGTCCTGCTGGTCCGAGTGGGCCTGAAGTGCCTCCAGTAGGCAGTCCATGTCCCGCTTCATCAGTCATCGGTCCTTCCGCATCTCCGCCACCAGCACCCGGTCCCTCCCCTTCACCCGTTGCAGGGCCCTCGTTGTCCCCTCCTCCAGCCAGTTGACAGCCTCCAGCATCTCCTCCGTTTGCCGCATGCTGGTGGTGACCAGCTCCTGTGAGAGGTCCTTCTGGCACCTGCGCTCGGTGCTCCTGCATCCTCTGGGCTGGCGGTACCGGCGGCCCCTGGTCATGACCCTCCCATGCTCGGTGTGGCTCTGTGGGGCAATAAAGGGGTTGGTTCAGCATGTTGGGTGCTGTTCCCCTGGCCCCCCTCCCGTCTCCGTGCTCTGGGCGCTCCGTCCCCCCGGGATGGGCACCTCCAGCCCCTGTGTGGTTCTCTCTGCCCGTGCCCAATCCCAGCCTCCAGGACTGCAGGGGGGGAAGGCTGCCATCCCATTCCACCCCCTGTGGCCCCCCTACCCTTGGGGTCCGTGCGTGTGCCCTGCATTGCCCGTACCTGCTCCCTCAATGTCTGTTGGTCGCTGGGGCTGGTGTCTGCCTGGTCTCTGGGTTGGCATGCCGTGAGGTGCAGGGTGACAGTCTCCTCCTTGCCCTCTACCTCCTCGGAGTCCTCCGGGGCGTGGGTGCCCTTGCCGGAGGTCGGGCTGGGGGTGTGTCGGGCGCGTGTGCCCGAGGTCCCTGGTATCTCCTCCATGGCTTCCATGCCCAGTGCCCGACCTTGCCCGGTGCTCTCCGGCTGCAGGGTGCATGTGCTCATCTGCGGACCGCTCCTCTTGGGTGCCCTCTCCTATCAGGCAACTATGGAGCCCTTGCGGTGCAGCACCCGACTCAGCGCGTCCATGTAGGGGGAGGCCTGTGTCACCCGCCCAGAGTGCTGGTTGTTGTCCATGATGTCCTTATACCCCATCTTTAGCTCCTTTATCTTAGTTTGGCACTGTGTGGGCATTAGGTCATATCTGGTCTCCCCCATCTCTGTGGCTATCTGGGTGAACACCTGCCCGTTCTGGGCATTGACAGCCAGCTCGGCCTGCATCTATGGTGTCGCCCAGATAGCTATGAGGTCATGGGTCTCCTGGAGCCCCCACTTACCCCCCCTGTGGTACCAGCATCTGTGTGCCAGCCCCTCCGCTGCCTCCTCCTCCTCCGCGGCCACCACCTGTCCCTGGCTCCCTCCAGCCTTGGGTTCCTCTGGGGCGCGTGCCCTCTTGCTGGTCTGTTTGTGGGTACAATGGGGGCTGCTGGTTAGGCTCCTGATGGCTGTGGTCCCTCCCTTCCTCCTTCCTGTGTCCCTCCTCTCCCCGGCTCCGACCTGCCTGCTCCCGCTGCACCCCCTACCTTCTTCCATGGTGGCCCCGTGTGCCTCTGGGTGTTCCTCGCTGGGCCAGGTTCCCCTTCCTGCTGCTGCTGCTGCTGTTGCTCCCGTGCCTCCTCCTCGCCCTGTTGCTCCATCCTCCACTCGTTTTCCTCCTCCCTCCTCTCCATCGACTACTGCACCATGTTCCCCTACTGCTGCCTGCTCTTTAAATCTTCCTCCGTGTGCTGCTTGTTTTTGGTTGCCTGGCAGCAGTGCTACATGCCGTCACCACGACCCCTGTTCATTTCCTTCCACCGCGGCCGTGGGTTTCCCTTCAGACGTTACTTTTCCTTCACCCCTGCCATGGTGACCATTCACCACACTTCTGGACCTCCTCCCGCCCCGACCTCATGAAGCATGATTAGGTTCACCCCAGCCCGCGTTTGACTGTGGTGAACTTCTGGATGCGGGTCAACAGATGTGCATGGCTCTTTCACCACCACCCAGGTTTGACTGTGGTGAATGCCGAAAACATAAAGGGTGAAAACAGACATGACGCTAACCACCCTTTAACCACCATTGGTGGTTATTTATGCATGTTGCAGGGCTGTATTGGTGCCCTATGCAGCCCTGAAACATGCATAAATGACCACCAAGGGTGGTTAAAGGGTGGTTAACGTCATGTCTGTTTTCACCCATAGTCTGAAATCACCCACAGTTGCAAAACTACCTAGGTTTCGCAGTTGCTGTTCTGGTCTATCTGAGGAAGTGGGCTGTTGCCCACAAAAGCTCATGCTGAAATAATACTAATTCATTATATAAAATTAGAAACAGGATACTGATGGACCGTTGGTCTTGACCTAGTATAGCACTTATCTTCTTATGAAAAGATATAACCGAAATATTGAAATGATGGATCAACAGATGTAACCAAACTAAAAAAAAATGAAACACTGGAATAACAGAAATGGATATGCAACAAAGTGTAAATAGGTTTATTTCTTTTTTTACCCAAACTGCTGTTTTAGGTTTGGGTACGATATATTCAATGGGTTTGCTCAATTTTTAAAGTACTCATTTCAGCTTTAGTCCTTTTAGTCCAGTAACCTGTCTGACTTTGGCTAGTACTTATTGCTTTGGAGGAATGAGTGGGATCTATTGCTGCTGTATCTAGCTTTGCTTTGATCCCATGTCAAGGAAATTTTCAACCTAAGTGTTTTTATGCCCCATTGGTGCCACCAGATAAATTGAAACGTGTGTTTGAGCCAAGGATTTGAGCTCAGGCAATATCCACTTTCTGCTTTATTACCTAAAAGCACAATAAACTCTTTCTGGTCCTTTTCAGTCTCATCCACATAGGTAAGTTGTCTTGACTCAAGTGCTAGATTCCTGTCATGTACCACCTTCCTACAAAAAAAATGATCGAGGGGGTCAAAATGTGGCGATGGCCCTTCTGGGGAATTTGAGCCCAACTTCCATCTGTTCCTGAGTAACCTGCCTCCCAAGTCTGTTGTATGATAAAATGATCTGCCAAGTAATTCTACAAAGCTGTAACTAAGGAAGAAGAAAGACTGCAGAAGGTCAAGTCAGTGTTACCGCCGGCCACGGGTAGGTTTCCTCGCCTTCACTGAGGTCCCCACATCCTTCCTCTAGGTTCGCAGGGTAGGGACGGACAGGTCTGTCACACCACCTATACAATGTCCCCAAACCAAAATCCTTTTACGGACGCCTTCTCTTAGCCTGTTGTCCTAGACTTCTGCTGATGTTTCCCACCTCCCGCTGGGCTTTCACCGAGAGAGGTTGGGGCCACGAGGCAGGGAAAAAGAGCTGCCACAACCTTTTTTGATGTAACCCTGTCTCTTACAAAGTGCCATGATGCTCCTTGGGGTGGGGCCACAGAAAGGGGGTGTGACATTCAGGGGGCCTTGGGTTGGTCCTGACTGAGGAGAATTAGATGGAGTTGACAGTTGATGCTGCAGCCAGGCTCCCCTATGCTGCTTCCCTGGCTACTTGTGGCATGTACCAATTCTGGGTCACCTCTCACCCACACCACGCTGCCCACTACCTCCCTCTGCTCCAGTCCACAGCAGGTAAGGGCACAGTGTGTGTGTGGCATGCACCCTTCCACTCCCCCTGCCCTTGCTGGGTGCTGCTGCCACCATCGACTGGAGTGGAGGGGGGTGGCAGTGATGCTGTGAATAGATGAGGCTAGGGTGATGCAGCATGAGGGGGGAAGGGCCTCAGGGATAGGGTCCCAGGGGGACTATTAACAGGTCCCCTAGTTATGCCACTGAGCACAATTAACCCCTTCCTTCAGGGCCAGCTTAGTCTGCTACAGAGAGATTTCCATGATAGCAGTTAGTCTTGTGATATAAAATATTCTACCTTTTTCCAATGACCTTTGATCTCTCGCTTTTTAAAAAGGAATCACTTTGGACGTTAAAGCTGTTGCAGAGTAATATCTGATTCACAATCAGTAAGGTCAAATGCAGCTGAAGGTTTAAAAACAGAACTTTATTTAAGCTTTCTCAGGCACAGATCCTTAGTTGCATCTAACTAGTAGTAAGACAAAAATGGAGACTGAGACAATGAGAGAGAAGGGAAGGAGTGGTTACACAAAGGAATTCAACTGCAAAACCCCATCTCCCTTCCATGTACACATAAACTTAGCAGTGCCATCTGGTGGCTCTATAGTCAATTACTGTTCTTGATTCAGTATCTTTAACTTATGGATGTTGCATATACCAACAAAAGCTTCCAGGCAAGCGCCAAAGAATACAAAGTTGGAAGAAGCAAAGAAGCTCGTAGTGGCCAGGTCTTCAGCTACTATTCCAGCATGTTTCCCCCTACCTCCACCCCTCTGCTTCACTGATATAATGTGCTTCCCTTGGCACACAAAGTTGGAAATATAGTTCACTGAATAAGCCATTTAACATTACAAATGTTCCCCGTGTCTCGCAATTATCGAAATGCAAGTGCTAAGTAAGTTTAAGCTGGCCCCTTGGGACCATTTTTAGAATGTTTAACAGCCCTTAAAATTCCTCACTTCCAACCTGTCATGTGGACGTGTAGCACAGTGCAGGGAAAAGATGCTTCCTCGTGCATAGAATAAGGATTCTAGCCCCTGATGCCATCCAACATTTCTTTTGCAGACATCTGTGTTCATGTGGCCATACAGACCTTTGTGTATATTTATTCTGATGCTTTGAGTAAGAACACAGCAACACATTGCAGCAGGACATTTTTACCATAGAGGTGGCAATCTACAAGTCACTTACTCCAGAATGGATGTCTAGAGTAGTCCCATAGAGTAAGTGGCTTGTGACTGGAAAGTGGTGAGGAAATTCCTCACTGGTAATTGTTCTTCCAAACAAACCCCACTGTGGCAGGCCAGAGTCCTCGTGGTCCTTTAAGGCAGTTAGCTCTGGCATGTGGTAGTGTGAGCAGAACTGCAGGTGTTGCAAAAAAGGCAGAACACCTAATTACTGAGCAGTTGTGTGAGGGCATGGCACTAATGAAGCCAGCCCAGAGGAAAGCGAGGCTGGGGAACTAGCTCAGTGCTTGGAGAGACAGCAAGGGAGCAGGACTGCCGGGGCAGCAGGTCCCAAGAGAGATTTCTCCTGAGAGGAGGTAAAGCCAGAGGATTTGACTACATGGACACTGGTTGAGAGACTACAGGGAGGGAGAGTGGGGGTTGGGTGGGTGGGTGGGTGGGGGTTTGCAGGGCTTACAGGTAGCTGTCTGTCTCTGTAACCCAAAGAAACACTGAATATGCCACTGAGAGTGGAATCCTAAATTGAGAATAGCCCAGTCAGCGGCAGCTAAAGTGGAGGGTGACAGCCTAGGGGGCCTAAACCTGAATGAGAGACTTAATCTGGTGGAGATCTGCATAAATAAAAATGACTTGTAAACGAATCCACAAGGAGACTGAGTGTATTGAGCCCTAATCCTGTGAGAACTATGCCTGGCAAGCCTGGTTCTGCTACACACACACACACACTGGATAAAACAGGTCCATCCATAATATGCCTGACTGGGGAGGGCTAAGCCCTTTGTTCAATTTTGGTCTGTTCCTTTCCAGGTGAGTGTCCACTGGGGTCCTGCTATTTTTTCTACTTCTGCCCACTCCTCTCCCTTGCATTGGCCCTTGTTTTCACCAAAGGTAGGTCACTGGGCCCCAACTCCCTCCCAGTGGGGCTCCAAACATGATGACTTCTAGGGCCCCATGGAGGGTGTCTTCAAGGTAGCGGGGCCATTTTATCTTGGTCTGGGGTCCCAGAAATTCTAAGGCTGGCCCTGGATAAAGTTGCCATCTTGTGTTTTGTCCCCATTAGTGAAAATTTTGTTTAAAATGCAATGTACTGCAAGCTTTGAAATGCTTCTGATTTACTTAGAAGTGCTGAGAGAAAGTCATGGCGAGCTGATGAGAAAGGTTCATTGGAAGGAACACACATACCACAAGCCCCTACTAATCAGTAGACCAGTTCTCCAATCTGGGAGTCTCACAAGCATGTTTTGTAAGCCACACGCTTCCTCCCCCCCCCTTCCAGCCTTTGAGGGAAGAGTGGGATAAAAACCAAAATAACTAACTAACTAACTAACTAAAATAAATACTGGGACTGGTGGAAGCATATTGCCCTGTTTGAGTCCAGGGGACATATCCCTCTTGAATTTTGGCTCTCTGCAACATCTTATAGCGGGGGTAAAAAAACTAGACATCTGCGTTATTCTGCTCTTCACCGGTATTTAAATTTCCCAGCTGCTGGGCAAGTGTCATTTTTTGGGTCAGGGCTTTGGGTGGGGGCAAAGGGAGAAGAGCTGTTCCCCCTCACGTAAGACTCCATTGCTCACAAGAGGAAACAGCTCTGATAAAATATGGAGCTTTTAAATGATATTGGGCCTACCCGTGGGAATAAACACTTATACACTTGAACCCAGGTGCACTCATAGAAGCTGCTCTTATACTTCATAGAAGAAATCATCATTGGTCTACTAATTAGTAGGGGCTTGGAGCTTGCACTGGTACACTACTGCAAAGATGGGAGCCAGAACTCAGACAAATTTGTGAAGTAAGGTGTGATGGAGCAGGTGTTGGACCTTTAAAGCTAGCCTGCCCATCACTCTTGGCTCCACCCCATTAGGAATGGGCGAACAGATCGCTGTTCGGGCTCGGCCGTTCGGTTCGGCTGCGTTCGTTTCGTTCGTTCAGTTCGGCCGTTCGGTTCGGATGCGTTCGGTTCGTTCGTTCGGTTCATTCGCCGAGTTTGGGTTCGGCTGTTCGGTTCGGTCGTCCGAACAGGCCATTCAGTTAGGTCATTCGGCTGTTCGGTTCGGCCGTTCGGGAAATGTTGTTATGGGTGTTTTTTTGTTTTTTATATGGTTTTTTGGTCTTTTTTGGGGTTTTATATGGTTTTCTTTTGTTTTTTATTTGGTTTTTTTTAATCTAATATTATATCTATCTATCTACACTAAATCTAACTGCTATTAACTATTCTAAATGCTATGAACTAAATGGATTATCTAATAAGTACACAGGCATACTCCTACAAACACTAAAACTAAATCACTAACGCTATCTCTATCAC